>OX442355.1:1476529-1529029 GCA_949357725.1 Hyperoplus immaculatus | reverse complement strand
TTTCCCTTTCCGTAAGTCGGGACCCGCACCTGAGCGCAAGGTGAACTGCGTCCTGGTTGGAGACGGAGCGGTGGGCAAAACCAGCCTGATCGTCAGCTACACCACCAACGGATACCCGACAGAATATGTTCCCACAGCCTTCGACAACTTTACCGGTAATGTTTTGACATGAATGTGGCTGATTTTGAACTTTACGCACAAGTATTACGCATATAATTAGTTTTTCTTTTAATCGATTACCAGCAAATTAGGCCTATATCTTTTTATAAACACATACATTGTGTCCATATATCATTTTACTTTCCTTAAAATTAAACTGATGTATTAACACTAACAATACCTACGACGTGCTTAATTATCTTCTCAGTGATGGTTGTGGTTGACGGAAAACCAGTGAGACTGCAACTCTGTGACACGGCTGGACAGGTCAGATAACCCTCCTCTCTTTAATGATCATGACATCATTAATAGGCTACATAAACATAAACATTCAACATGCCTGAACACGTGGCAGCTGTATGACAGGTGCATGCAGTGTGGGTGAAAATCTAACCACTCAGATATGATTCTTTTTGCATTTTTTATTTATTTCTTTGCCTCGTGTCCTGCTTTGTCATGATAGAAATGGGGTCTGGTTGAAGGATCAATCAATGTAAGTCAATAGTGATCAATAAGAATTTGTAAGTGATTTGTGTTGGTCTTAAACGTTTGTAGTTCTCACTGTGTTTGTGTAGGATGCCCCCTACTGACTGAAATCCTTTAAGACCCTTTAAGTTCAGGTTGACCCCCACGTAGTAGTCCTCTAAATCCACAGTTTACATCGCCCCCTGTAGGAATAAACAGTTTTTTAGTTGAGAAAAATATCACATTCATAATCCAACTTTTCTCATTAGGAGTTTACCATTCACCATCTAAAAATATGCTAATGTAAAAAATATAGATACAGTGATATCAGTGCCTGATTGAGAACTAGCATGTTTGCTAAAACACTTAAACAATGCATCTGGTTCATCTAATGTAGTTTCTCCCATATAACTGTCTTTAACTGGCATTAATAAAAAATTCAAAAATCTCTATACTTTGAACCAAAAATCTCAACTTCTAAAGCACTAACATCAATTAAACTTTCCACAATCATTCGCAGCACTATTGTGAAAGTTATTACAGTGGGATTTGTTCATATGTTTTTAATTGTCTGATTTCTGATATATTTACCACTTAAAAACATGCTGAATTTTTTTTAAAGACCTGCCCACATTAACTTCTGATTTATACAAATAAAAAAGGCTGTATCCAATTTCGAACATTCACATTATTCATAATTCGAAAAAAACTGGTTTCATGATGATATCTATAAATTAAAATGTTATCCTGTTCACCTGCAATGTACCTGGCTTAGTTATTTTAACCTGTAAGCTTCTGTCTTTCTGGATTTGCCTCATAAAGGACGAGCTGGACCGCCTGCGCCCGATGTGCTACAAGAACGCCGACGTCTTCCTCCTCTGCTACAGTGTGGTGCGCCCGTGCTCCTTCCGCAGCCTGACCAACAGATGGGTCCCTGAGATTATTCAGCTGTGTCCCGGTGCGCCCCTCGTCCTGGTTGGCACGCAGCTGGACCTCAGAGAAGACGTCCAGGTGCTTATTGACCTGGCACAGAACCAAGAGCGTCCCGTGAGCTCACAGGAGGGACTGCAACTGGCACAGGAGCTCGGGGCGGTGAGCTTTGCCGAATGCTCAGCCCTGACCCAGAAGAACTTAAAGGATGCTTTCGATGCCGCCATCTTGGCCAGCATCCAGCAGACGGACATCAGTTTGCTCCAGCAGCAGAGGCTGACGATGAGACACAAGACGCCCGATAAGATCAAGACCCTCTCGGACACCTGGTGGAAGAAGATCAACTGTCTGATGGGAGAGCAGAGCTGTGACTTGCAATGAACAGCTGCTTTCCTGTATTACGAAAAACCTGGGTCGGATAACGTTTGTTAAAATTACTTGGTAGATTTGGTGTATTTTCTGCCTGATGACAGAAGGTGCCAGATGGGTGGGGATAAGCACGGTACAGGACAACACAACAAGTCCCACAAAGACAGAAAACCAGGAGCGATTCTGTTCAAACTTCAAACGACAGGTGCTCATGGAAGGGAATGAAGTTGACAGAGAGGAGCAAGAGTTATGACCAAAAATGTCATAGATTATCCAAGCTCAGGCACCAAGTACAGAATATGAATGCACTCAATGTGTGTTTTGTCATTTTAGACCCCAACATATCCAGTACTTAGTCTGACTGTTAAGCTAACCTGTTGTAGGTTATTTATTTATTTAATTATATATTTATTTATTTATTTTCATTGCCATCACTGATCATGGAATATGCTCAGAAGCCTTTATTAAAGTTTATAACAATTGTGTATGAACTGATCATTTAATTTTATTAAATAGGAACATTTCAAGGGTGAAATAAATAAATAATTACTATTTTTATTATCATAAATTAAGGAAATTAATCTGAATAAAAAAGTAATAAATCAAATTAAAATCAAGGACATGAAAATCCCTAAAAACAATTAGAGCCAGAAATTGAAATATTCAACACCAATGCTTAAAAAAAGAAAGAAAAAGCAATGAGATATTTGCATGGATGTTGAAGAGCTACTATATACTGTATATTTAAGAAATATTGAGCAGCAACTGTCTGCTTCTTCAGTGCACTTGTCCTATAGCTTCTGCTCTTGACCGTTCACCAGACAAAAACAGGACATGCGGTCAGGTTAATTGGGATCAAGTGCCGTTGATTGTCTCATCAGCTTTCTTATCCTCCTAACCCACTACTGACCCAGACCAACCTGAATTAAATGCATTAAATTGAATCCTAACCTGACACATATAGTTTTCCAGTCAAGCAGTGAGAGGCAGTGTGTCTCCTGTGTGATTTCTGGATTTGAAGAATATCACAATTTGCTAAGCTTTCCACTCGGCCTGGTGGAGGCTTCTCTGGGCGATGCATCCTCTTAATAGGAGCAGACAGGACCACCTGGACCGGATTAAACCAGCATATGGAGGCGGATTCTCTCACCTTGGAAAGGCAGGAGGGGAAAATTCCTCTCCCTTCAAGGAGGTTTATCTTGTTCTTACGTGCTAACGTGTACGTAAGGGAAATGTATTTATAGCAATTCATGAACTGATGATACAAATGGTTTTTATAAAAAAATTCAAGGGATACATTGACCAATATTAAATCCTGCACCTCTACATGCCTACCCCTAATCCCTACTATAACTCTAATCTTAAAACAAGTCTTAATCTGAATATTTAATGTTGGAAGTTGCATTGTTTCCCCTAAAAGGAGACGCGTCCCCGTAATGTGAGGGTGTAAACAGAGTCCACGAACCACTTCATGCCTACCTACCCTTCCCAACTCTAACTTTAATCTTACATCATGTCTTAACCTTAAAATGTAATCATTTACGTTGTTGGGAATTGCATTTTATATCCCCTCCCCTCAAAAAGGAGATGAGTCCAAGTAATGTCAGTTTGTAAACAGAGTCCCCGCATTACACATACATGTGTAAAAAGAAAACCAGAGAGGATAACACATCCATGTAGCTTAACTAGAACAAACTATCTGAGTCATTAGTGTAATTATTATAAGTGTGTATTCGCCTCATAGAGACACAAGCAAGAGCGATAGTGACAAAGAATATGAAGCAAAAAAAGTCACTTTTATCTGGTTTGTTTGATGGCTTATTTATTTCAAACACGTTTGAAAATAAAAGATAGGAAGATAAAAGGAAAACATAACAAATAGAAATAACCAAATTTAATAAAATCTTTATATCAATACGAATAGTATGTTCTTAAATGAGTAGAATGACGTTTGATATAAAAAAGGTTTTACACACACAATGATACATTGACTAACACTAAGTCCCTACCCAGCACATGCTTACTCCCAATCCCTATTCTAACCTTAATCTTAGAACACAGGACCCTTAGAGCCAGCTAGTGTCTGGGGGTCAAAGCATAGGAAAATCAGAACCAGCGAGAACAGCCTGGGACTCAGAACACAGTAGAAGACCCAACTGGATTATAACATCAGCCTGTCATACTCTACAACTAGGCCTACTCTACATTCCAGCCCTGAAGGTTACAGGGAAAGATGAGAAGGTGCTCTTTCTGTGTGGTTGCCCCAAGTCGTCTTCCTGGTGTATTTCCTTGGCATGATGGCTTTTCCACAATGTGTATGACATTAAAATAAAACATATGTCATGTAATATTACATTAAAATATGTTTAAGACTAAACTTAACTTGTGCCTTATGGTGGGGGAAAGTGAGACAGTGGCTCACTTTCCCCCACAGCATTTGGCTCACTTTCCCCCACCACCACAATTTGAGAAAAAACTACCTCTCTTAGCATTTCAGGCTAATCTTCAGTTATCAGCATCACATGGTTTCATATGTTGGTAGTTCATCAACACGTATGATATAAGTTTTTCTACGTGAATACATTTGCTTTGGCACAACAGTTGATTAAGTTGACAGCAAGAAAATTTACTTTTACATGCTAAATACCTATTTTGGTGAAAAAAAACATGCTTACCACAGCACCATGAGGTCCTCTCTTTCAGGGCCAAGGGGAAATGAGAGGGGCTTGAAAACATATATCTCACATGACCACAAATGTTTTCCGTTGCCTAGATACAGGGGTTGGCTCACATTACCCGATGCCTCAGATTCCCCCGTTCTCCCCTAAATGATTTTTTTTTATTTGCAATCTATTTTTTTGAACATTAAATAAAACAAAATGTATTAATTAATTAAATTAAAAAAACATATTTCCAAATACCAAGAGAGTACAACTGCAATGTAATCTCTTCAGACCAAGAGTGTTGAGTGAAACCAATGAATATGAGTTAATTTACTTAAAGAAATTGAAGGGATTACATTAAAACGCTCCACTACTGCAACTTTTGCAGCGATGATGCAACTTATATTTAAAGTCCATTATTATCGACTATGGGTCTGAAAGGGTTGTGTCTTTGGCCAGATGAGAACAGGGCTGTGACTGTTACATTTCTTATCTGTGGTCTCAACCACTTCCTCAATTACTTATACACTTGAAGACAACATACCGTTCTCTAAGTGTGTTATCTGTGCAGTTTTCTGCTTTGTCGTCAGAGTTTTTTATTTTGTTTATCACTTGCAGATCTACTTTCACAAAACATTTAAAGGATAAATGAACAATATGTGGTTTTCTGTGTAAGTATCATGACACAACTGCCTGTTTTCACTCCAGATAAAGTTTGTTCATTTCTTTATTTATGTGATATGGATAGAGCACTTCAAGTAACATCAGTATCAAAAATCCAAGACGAATCATGCTAGAGTTAGCGAAAATGCTTATTTACATCTGTATTCCCTCGGCAGGTAGCAATAACAGAAACATTACAGGTGACAACAAACAAATACAAATATACAAATACACAAGAAAAGAGAAAATACATGTCAGTGTAAAATTGCCCTGAGCCTTTGTTTGAGATGGTTCTTCAATTAAAATATGTGCAGTACTCTCTTATTACATGTGGAAGGCTATTCAAGTATGAACTTCCCTTTACTGACAGTACAGTTTGGCCAAATGTGGTGCTCCTACTATATGGCACCTCACAGGGCCCTCTAGTGATGGCCATGGTGCTAATGCCCCGTTCAACCCTCATTTAAAGTGGTAGGGAAAGCCTTTGCTAAGCAATTTGCATATAAAGATAATATCTAAAGATTTTTTTCAAAGCTTACTGGCTTATACATCTCCTGAACGTGACAGTAGAAAAATCCAGCTACCATAAATTTTCAGAAATGGCTTGATTTGCTATACATTTTGTACATTTTATTTCTTTTTCACATTATAAAGGATAATGTAGGTTTCAATGTGTGTGAATATGTCTCCCTCTACTTTTGTTTTGTAAATATCATGCACACTTTTTTTGTTTGTTTTGTATCCATTAAGAGACATGGCTAATTGAGCCAGTCTTGAGCAAGGAGGCTTCTTGGATGTTTTGATATTATACATGTGTATAAATTACTGCAACATCTGCATACAATTGACTATTGGTGGTCTGACATGCAATAGGTAAGTCATTAATAGAAAGTGTGAATGAAAATAGGTCCAATGACAATCAAGGTAATATGTTAAGATGTGGTGCCCTCAACACAAACACATTGCTTCGTATTGCATGGATATGAATTTATCCAAAGAATAGCTTTTCAGAAAAATTCAAATTTGTTAATTCCGATGAGGAAACCTGTTGGATGACGGTATCAAATTCCTTCTTTAAGTCCAAGTAGACAGGTAGAAAGCACCAACATATAGGATTTCTTATCCAGTAAGTAATTTCACTTAAAAGTAGAAGAACAAAAACAACAATGATCTACTTTTTTCTGTGGGATAGTGGGGACTGAACCCAAATGCGGATGTAAAGCTTAGGCCTAAATCAAAGAATTGGAAAATATGAGGTTCCATGTGACTTTTTCTGTTCACCTTGTCAAGAAAAAACACATCAGAATCACATATGAGCAGAAAAATTGGAATTGGGCAATTTTAACCTGCAGTCTGAATTTAGCCTCTTTTGGGATGTATATGTCTAATTGTTACAAGTGCATTTATGCTAAATTTTTTGACAAGTTAAAGGCCTACTTCAGCAGTTGGAATATGAAGGTGTATTGAACTCGGAGATCCTATTTAGTATAAATGTGCAAAAAAAAATTGAAATCGGATCATCTTAGCCTGAGAAAAGGCAGAAAGAGTGCTTTATGGTCTCACTGTCTAACCCTTCAGTTTCCTTCTTGTGACATCACAGTAAGGGTTAGGATTAACAGGACAGCTGGGCCAAGGGAAGACTAAGGGAAGACTGAGGGAAGAAAAACCTCATTCATTATATTATAATAGTTATTTTATAATGATAGAATGCAGGTTCCGTATGGGTGAAGTATTCCTTTAAGCTTGAGAAATGTTTTTCAACGTAATAGTGTGTACACCTGCTTTAGCACTGTGAAGTAACAGAACACATATTTGTGTGGTATTCATACTTTTGTTTTTTGGTGAATGTGCTGTACAGTGGACATGACTCTATCTCAGCCTCTTGACGTCTTAATCTGTGAATAAAAAAAATAAAAAACAATATTGAAAAAACAGACATATGCAACAGCTGTAAAATAGTGGGATGACTGTTTCAAACTTTGTGTAGAAAATACTCACTCTTGGGAAGAACTGGCACAGTTGACAGCACTGTACAGCACACCATCCTCCTCCTCTTTATTCTTGGGTTTGTTGCGATGAGCTTCCCTGATGTTGGAGTCGAGAGTATCTTCTTGTTTTTTGAAAAATCTTACGCTGCTATAGCAAAGATCGTCCTGCTCTTCTGCTGGGTTTCTCTGGTCTGCAGCTGAAGGGTTATCACACACTGAGCCCATGTTAAGCTGAAAGGTAAACATTACATAAACACAAGCACTTCAGTATTTAGAAACATAGGTAGGTGGGTGACTACATTTTTGCACTACAATGTAATAGCATCCTCTAGGGACTTCCCATAAAACTCATTTACAAACTACAAGTCATCCAAAACTCTGCTGCCAGAATCCTCAGCCATACATAATCCTATGAATGCTGCCATCCTCAGTCGGCTGTAGCAGTTACCAAACAATCAACACATTCTGTTGAAGTTCCTTTCTATTATATGGCTATACGTTTATCAAATGGAAATTAACATAGGAACATTTAGGCACTATTAAAAGGAGTTTCCAGGCAAGAGTGAGAGACTCTTGAATTATTCTTCCTTACCTGTGCTGTGTTGTCCGGCCTTTCTCCAGGACCAGTGGCTTGTTTGGAAGACCTCTTTCTTCTGGATAGGAGAATTAATGACAAATCAAATTATTAATCAAACATCTGAATTTAAGATATATTACTGAATTATTCAAAGAAAAACATGATAATCTCACCTAATCAATAGGAAGGCGATGAGGATCATAATAACCAGAAAAATAGCAGTGATTGATCCAACAGCTACTGATGTCATTGGACCTGGAAAACAGCGATCAAATGGACGGATTGACAATTAATTTTGGGATAATGTTTAATATTGGTCGTTGGGTCCATTAGGAATTGGTAATTGGACATGGAGGCACAGCTTCCAAAAGATCAACAAAGTTTAATGTTTAGTCAATCTTGTCAAGCTAAAAGTCCAAAATCAAAGAAGAATACCCGGAAAAGAGTTTAATATGTCCACTTTAAGTAAATGGTTAAGATGTGTGGAATTTAAGTGGTGTGTATAGGGTAATAATAAGCATGACTTACTTGAGACAGCAATTAGATGTAAGGTGGAGTTTTGGCGCCCTCTTCTGTTCCAGGCTTCACAGTAATAATTCCCACTGTGTTCAGATCTGATGTCAGCGATGGTGAAGATCTGTCCTGAAGCTTTTGGTGAGTCTTCATTCTCCTTGTACCAGGTGTAGTTAGCTTCTGGGTTAGCATCACTGCTACAGGTCAGATTCACTGAACTGCCCTCCACTATCTCACCAGAGGGACTCACTGACACAGAGGGAAGCTTTGGAGCATCTGGAAGACAACATGTTGAATAATACAACTGTTTTCAGGCAAAGGCAAAATATGTTGTAATTTTGTGTGCTGTCTACTGCAAGGGATGCAATGAGAAACATTAATAACACAACAAAAAACCAGAGCTGTATATTATAGATGCTTTGTTTATATACTGGACACTGGATTTTGTCATCCATTTGTTACAATGCAGTTGCTTTATTCAGGTATCGCTCCATGGCAGGCATGGAACGTAGGAATGATAACAGTGACTAAAATCTCAACTACAAAAGTAAAATTAAGATATAGACATCTACATCCACTCTCTCTACTTAAATACAATGAATGTTGAAAATGATTTGCTGATGTTTTGTACTTACACTTGACATCTATATGCACAGATGTGGATTTGTTCTGTCCATGTTGATTCTCAGATGTGCAGTAGTAGATCCCTCTGTCCTCAGAGCTGATAGCAGTGAAAATATGAATGCTTCCTGGTCCCTGAAATACTTGTTGGTTCTCCTTGTACCAGGTGTAGTTAGCTTCTGGGTTAGCATCACTGCTACAGGTCAGATTCACTGAACTGCCCTCCACTATCTCACCAGAGGGACTCACTGACACAGAGGGAAGCTTTGGAGCATCTGGAGAAGATGTGTTAACAGATTATTCCAGGTTAAAGGTGTGTTACTACAGTTGCTCATATGGTTTACTTATAATATACTGTGAATATCTGTGTGTAGCAGCATGTGAGACCTTGAAGGTGATCTGATAATGGATGTGTGACGGTTTACATATGGATCCCTCAACTGAATAAAATCTCCTGAAGCTGCTCAGTGAATAAAAGCAGAGTGCAAGTTTGAAACAAGTAGAGCTGGGAAAGGATCAGTAACGTATCCTACAAAGACTGACCTAAGCTGTGTCTTGTTCATACTGTAAATAAGATGTTTAACTCACATTTGACATTAATGATGATGTGTTCAGATCTCCTCGTCCCCAGGTCATTCTCAGCTGTACAGTGATACATTCCAGCGTCAACGGACTGGATGAAGCTAAAGACAAACTCTGCTTCTTTACTGAGAGTTTGAAGGTGATATCCATTCTGCTTGTACCAGGTGTAGTTAGCTTCTGGGTTAGCATCACTGCTACAGGTGAGAGTCACTGAACTGCCCTCCACGATCTCACCATAGGGACTCACTGACACAGAGAGAAACTTTGGAGCATCTGGAGAAGATATCAACATGTATAAATTAAAGATTAGCGTTTTATGATAATTAAAATGTATTTCTTCGTTTTGGTATTTGGTAAATAACTCTGCAGACTTCGTATAGAGTCTTAAAATCAGGGGTGGAAGTTTACATTAAGTTTCAGGCTCTTATCAATACAAATAAATTACAGAGAAGTCAGGGCCCGTGTCCACCTATAATGGAACATCTCAGTAACATAAACATTAAGTTTAGCATAAACATATTTTCCTGAATCAGATATTTGGAAATGATTAAGATATGTTCCATCGCAAAATAGTTCTGAATATTGCTTTTCTTACAATGTCTTTTTTTACTTGTAGCTTATAAATAACTATTCTGCTGCGTCTAGGGGAGAACAGGGTTATATGTCACACGGGTTGGTTTTCACAATCGTTATATATCGGAACCAGAAGGCGCTGTTTGTTAAATTTTGGTAAGTAAATATCCAGAATTGGGATCAGAGGTCACCTACATAGTCTTCCTTGGAGTTAGACTGCTGAATTTGAAGTGAGAGGACTGTTTGTGTTTTTCATGTCAAATTGAAAATATTTAGCTCCTCAATATTTTTCTTCAAGGCTTTTACACAATGGGTTCATAACAAAACACTTTTTACCCTAAAAAAGTGTGAAGGGTAAGCTATTGTTTAGATTGTTGTTAGCAAGCTAATTAGTTATCAGATGGTTGTTGGCCTTGATGCTAGCAAGAAATTCCAGTTGGGGTTGGTTGTCACATTTTTTGGGGGGTTGGTTGTCACATGTTATCCAAAGGCTGCAGCAAAAAAAGGAACCCAATAACGAAAGAAAATGTCAAGCTGTATCCTCACTGAAGGAGAGAATATGGAAAAGGCAGCTAGTCTCCCTTACACTAAGATCTAAAAGACTCCGGTACAGTAACGTCATGCCATTGTGTTTTTGTTTCCTGACGAAGTGAAGTAAACTCACACACTGATGGAGAGGGAAAACCCTCCTGTCCGTTTAGAGCACAAGAGATGTTGCCTCCAGGATTATACCAGGATTTATAGAGGGATGCCTTCACCTGTGGGATTTTCTCTCCATTCCTGAACCAGACGTAGGACGAATGATCAGGTACACAACAGCTGCTGTAACAAAGCAGCTCTGCATATATATCAGACTGGTAGACTGCTGTGCTGATCACCTTTATCTGAAGATCTGGATCTGTGAGGAAAGAACAGAAATATTGTCTTTTGTCACAGATAGTCATAATAATATATGCAACTCATTTAAAGATAACAAATAATGCACATTTTCAGGAGGTAGAGATAAAGAGAGGGTTGTTTTCATTCCAATACTTTGGTCTTTGGAGACCCATATTAATGTTCGAATACATGAAAAAGTGCAGTTTGCATAAGAAGTTACCTTTCTGTGAAGTCTTGTGACAAGATATAATAAGCAGCAATGCAAAATAATGGCAATCATGTCAAAAAAGGCTCACTATTCAGCACATTCGCTCGTCAGACTTCTTTATTTTACTGTAACAGTTTTAGTTCATTAGTACCTGTGACAGTCAGAGTTGTACCAGGTAAATTACTGATCCTTTCTGACCAGTCTGTTTTGAATTTGAAGTGATACTGGGCAGAATCGCTCTCTCTCAGGTCAGTGATTCTCAGAGTGGAGCGTCTTCTCCCTGTTTCATGGACTTGAACACGACCTGAATATTGTGAGTCTTCACTAAGGTCTTCAGACTGAGAAGAATATTTCCACTCAGCGCTTCGTTCAGGGCTGAACCAGAATTTTGATGTGATGGATCCATAACTGTTGTAATTGCAAGAAATGTCCACTGATGATCCTATGAAGGCACAGATTCTTCTGTCAGTGTTCATCACTCTGTTGCAGGATTGATCATAGGCACCTGAAAGATAAAAGCATTTTTTAAAACATTTATAAACCACAGGCGGATCCACAATCGGCATCTCTATATTGAAAATACATTCAGTTATAAGGCGATGTTGTAACATTAGTGGGATATTGTGTCATAAACTCACACACTGGTGGAGACGGGAACTCCTCCAGTCCCTGTACAGCACAGTTATAGCTGTCTGTGTATTGTAAGGAACCTGAATAAGAAGAACCTTTTGCTTCAGTTTTCTGTCCATTTTTGTACCAGACGTATGAAGGATTATCAGGTAGAGGACAACTGCTCTGACATGTCAGTGTTGACCAGGTATAATGTCCTCTGCTCACCTTCACCTTGAGACCTGGATTTGTGAAGAAAGAACAGGAATGTTACTTCAGACTAACCGTCAATGTATACAACACTTTGATTGAATTGTTTTCCAGATTTTGAACTGAAATAATTAACATGAATGAAAATGTTACCTGTGACAAACAAAGTGACTCCAGGAGAACCAGTATATCCTTCATCACGTTGGTTTGTGATGAATCTGAACTTGTACTCAGCTGAGTCGCTCTCTCTCAGGTCTGTGATTCTCAGGGTGCAGATCTTCCCATAACAACTGTACTGAACCCGACCTGCGTACTGTGACTCTGTTCTCAGATCCACAGGTACATAATACTGCACCTTAGTAAACCAGAATGATTTCCAAACTGTAGCAACATGTCCGTTAATGCTGGAGGGGTGTATGTAGCTGCACTTAATTTCCACTGTTGATCCTTCAATAGCACAGATCCTAGTTGGAGTGTAAGTCACTCGCCAGTCACTCTGAGCCTGTATCACTGTAACACAGAGCAAAACAGAAACTACAATCAGACTCAAAACAACTTCTGGAGGCAGACTTTTATTGTCGACAGGAATTATGTAATAATTGGTCATTGTAATCAAGAGCACTCCTTTGTCAAAATCAGCCAATATCTAATCACCATTCGCTACCTATCAGTAATGTATTTGCACTGAAAAAAAAAGTCGGTGTGAAGCTCTGTTAACGGCAATCTAAACACAGTGGCTTGGATCGAAACACTCCCAGCCCTTCGGTGATCGACGCTCAGGCACGCTCGCTGAACGTCTATCTCTAACGTACTGGCCGTGGTCAGTATAAACATAAACAAACGTTCTCTGGAAATTGCTCACCCCACCTTTAAGTAAGTGAGAGTAAAGACTATCAAAGCTTGTTTTTGAGAAGGGGAGCATTGACAAACTTTACAAAACTGTCTCTGTCATCTTTACTAGAAATGACTTGTATTTCTATCATAATATTGTTTGTTTTCCCTTTGTCTAATCCATATGAACAAAATATTGGTTTATTCTGTACAAGATTGTTTCATCTACTATTCCAAAAGCAGTTTTACATGAGAATGTATAATGCAAAGGAACAGTCAGGACATCGTACCAGTGAAGGAACAGAAATGTATTCAAAATATGAACTGTGTAACACAGCGTTTCATCAAAATGATTTAAAAAAAAAGCTAAAGCTTAATGTTAAGTATACACTAAGAGTGTGATGTATGAAAAAAAGAGTCTGCTTTGCTTGATGGCTTCACTTCCTGCTGCAAAGTGTGAATGGAAACTTTAGACGTGCGAACACTGGGCTGTTAGCAACATTTGTGGCATGTAAATAAAACACAAAGAGGGTGTGAGAGAGAGAGAGAGATAGAGAGAGAGAAAGAGACAGAGAGAGAGAGAGAGAGAGAGAGAAAGAGCGAGAGAGAGAGAGAGAGAGAGGGAGAGAGAGAGAGAGGGAGGGAGGGGTAGCCACAACTACAGAGGTTTAAAACAAAAGCCCCTCAAATGCATTTGGCTGATGCAAAGTTAATCACACTAATTGTTGACATGTATAAGTATATGCCCTCCATTGTCACAATCTGTTGTATGTACTATGTCATAATATGCTACAGTGTTGTGTGTACAGCGGCAGCCAATAGGATGTCCCGGAATTGACATGTGACCTGGGAAAGGTGAAGTGAGCATGCATTAATAAACAACTGTCAGTTCCAGTCAAATAGCCTTGATGCCGCACTGTGTGTTACTTGTACATTTATTATATTAGACCTAGCACTGGGTATGCACGCCTGGATCGTTGAGTGATCCATTTCTGCTAACACTAATGGAAGTAATAACTGTAATACATTAACACAAGTTAATGTATTACAGTTATTACTTCCTCCACACAAAATCCACAACAGAAAAGCAGCTTTGTAACACTGAATGGGTAAACAATGTTTTACTAAATTCATTTAGAAATTGTATAGTATTAAGCTGAATGCTTTCTGAAATGACACCGATCTCTGTCGGTTGTCCTGTAAAAAAAACATTGATTTAAAGGAAGAGAAGTGAATATGCTGTTGCAGGGATTGTACCAAATTGCATAATATCACATATAAAATATTTGCATCCACCGTCCTCTGAATTTCTGAAGTGTTCTAATGTCTGCCTTAGAATATAAATGTAGATGTTCAGTACCTTGTAGAGAGAGAAGGACGACAACAAATCCACTGACTGCTGCAGTTAAACTCATGGCTGCTCCTCACGTCTCCTGTTATATCCACAGGTAGATCACAAACAACAGAAATACTGTGTGTTGGTAGATCACAATAAACGTTTCAACATATCCGAGGGCGGTGTGGTCTTTAGATAGTTTGTCTCACTGTGGTTATCAAGCTTTTCAAAGCCAGGCTGGCTTCCTTCCTCTTTTCACTATTAATATGCGAGCAGACACATTTAGCAAGTCAAAAAGAAGAAATGATTCTTACTTAATGATGCATTAACTTCTTAAAATACACTTCATAAAAATAACAGAGAGAGAGTTTTGTTTCGGCCTCGTATAGGGCCTATGAGTTTTCTTAAGGGGTAAATTTATTTACAGTCCCAGTTCTCCTATAATAAGTAACTGAACCACAAATAAAGATATAAGTTCATAAAGTACTGTCTCGGCATATTGTGTTAACAACTGGAGGTGACACACTGATGAGACGGTTTTGTTTTCATTTGATCAACCTTTTCTTTATCGTATTGAGTGAACCAAGGACATTGTACAACAGTAGCTGAAGTTGCCTGACAGCTAAGGGCTGTGTGTACATCACCTCAAGGCTCTATCGACTTAAGAACTGATCCAGTTTAATATTGTGAACAGAGTTTACAGTTGTTCAACAGTTTTGAAAATAAGCAGCTCTGATCAGTGAGAGTGTAGGTTGAGTTGTGGTTGGCTTCTGGTACCACACTTCCTGTTTTGCTCGTCTCGAGGAGTTGTGGGTTTCAGTCATAGGAACTTCCAGCTCAGTTAATATTAGTTACAAACATGCTTCTGTCAGCCCTGCAGACAGTTATTCTCTCATATAGATTAAACAAGACGTGTTCCATTTGAACAACGCCATTAAAGACCTACTTCACCGGTGGTAATATGAAGGCGTATTAAACTCTGAGATCCTATATGCAAACATTTTTGAAATTGGTTCATCCTAGCCTGAGAAAAGGCAGAAAGAGTGTTTTATGGTCTCACTGTCTAGGATTAACAGGACAGCTGGGCCAAGGGAAGACTCAGGAAAGACTGAGGGAAGGAAAACATAATTCATTATATTATAATAGCGATTTTATAATGATAGAATGCCGGTTCCGTATGGGTGAAGTATTCCTTTGAGGTAGCGATATCAACAATGTTTAGACATTTATAATCCAAGATGACAAACTGAGTTGGGATATCAATGTGTAGTTTGTGTTTGTCATTGTCTCTTGGACAAGTCACTGCAAGACTTCATGACTCTAATCTGACACAGTGACCATCTAAACAACGTGTGAATACGGTTTGCCTCCGTGTTCACCGCAGAAATACATAGCAAAAATGTGTGATTGTGTTGAGTAAACCATTTTAATTTGTTTCAAAGTTTTTTGAAAAGTTGGATCCCTTTTTCAACAATATGAAAATAGATCTGGACTGTTGTTAGTGTTTCCAGTTTGGTCCAGTCTTACACTTCTGCTCTCCTGAGACCTGGTTCCGCTCTCTAGGCATTCTAGAGCGGTTCCAGCCCCCTGGTTTATTTGAAGCTAAAGTACTTCCGTGATTCTTGTTGTTCTGAGTTTATACCTTCATGGTTGAATGCTCTTACTGGAAGTCACTTTGGAAAAAGGCGTCCGCTAAATAAAATGTAATGTAATGTACCAGTCTGTTCTTCGGATGAGGAAGAGCCACTAATGCTACAATCCTTGAGATGTCATCCTCTGATAGGTATAGGATTCCCTCCGCCTGTCCCTCACGTCCCACCTTGTTGAGACAATAGAATGGGACGTGCCATAGGCCAACATGTAACTGTGGACCAACCTGGTTAAAGGAAATCAGGATGGCAATGTCTGTCTCGCTATTTAGGTCTCTTCTCAAACAAACTTTTATAAACCAGCCTTCCTGTGATCCTCCCTTGATAATTTAATAATTTTCTCCTATTTATATATGTATTATTTTCATGAGGAAGTTTCAATGGAGCCAGATGATGAGAAATCGAACACAGACATTACCACAGACGACAGATCCATATTGTTCTATTTATTCTGCTATAACTCTGCCATTCAGGGCATATGAATCCTGCCTTTAGGCCTCATGATAACTGATCAATATAAAATACGTCTGTGAGATTAAAAACCCTGACTATTAAACCTGTTTGTCCCTCTTACTTTAGCATGTTCCATGTAGCCTATTGCTAACATGGGAAATGTAAAAGTAGAGCTTTCTGCCTAATTTGCTGAGCCTGCACTTACGTGTGGCACCTTGTAGTTTAGTTTATTTGAGGCTATAGTACTAACGTGATTCCTGTTGTTCTGAGTTTGTACCTTCATTGTTGAATGCATTTAAGTCGCTTTGGATAAAAGCGTCAGCTAAATAAAATGTAATGTAATGTAATGAGCCAAAGCACTGTGAACCGTCATACTACTTGCTGTAGTTTGGTCTGGCTTTGCGAGACTACTGTGAACCTGATCCATGATATTATAGCAAAACCTACTGTTCGCCAGCAGAGGTCAGTAACATTCATAATTCATCTAACCACTTCACCATGGCACCCTAAGCACTTTGTAGTTTTTAGTTATTTGTTGTGGTGAACAGGACTGAGTAGTGTATGCATATATAATTTGGATTTGTGGTGTAAAAATGTAGATGAGTTTGTGATGTTTTATTGTTATATACTTGCAGGTTCATTGTCCTTTTGTATTGTTGAATACAGACAGACAGATGTGTCTTCTTGTTTGTCTTTTGACACCCAGCTACTGCTACTGAAATTCAAACCGACCAATCAGAGTGAGCCTCATGCAAATTGGAGCACGCTTGTCCCGCCCACAACGGCCCAAACTACCAATCAGAGACGAGGTGGGCGGAGACTGGTGGACAACAGCGGAGGATTCAAACTGGAACATGGCTGCGGGGAATGATCTCGATGAAAACCATAATAGACGGTAAGAACGAAATAAAACTGACAATAAATGAATACAAAATTATACACGTTTTTATTTACTTTAACATTGAAGCCGAGTTAGAATTAGTCAAGGGTCTAAAACGGGTAGGCAAACCGTACGTCAGTGCGAATGATTGATAAGTAGCCTACTACTGTCAGTTACTCAACGGTAGCTGCTTAACGTTTGTCAACAAAGCGAAACATTTTGTTTTTTGGTTAGTTATTTCTAGCTTCTTGGCCATACATACAGTTGCTTGCACTTTAAATGTTTATTGTATTATATATTAGTTCAGCAACAGTAGTGGGGTTTCTTAGCATGCATTGACTAACTGTTACTGTTAGCACCGTTAGCAGTGGGAGTTTTGGCTTATGTTTGGTTTGGATAATTTGTTCCTACGTACTCTTGAAAAGTCTTACAATGCACTGAATTAATGACTTTGAAAATACGTCTTTAATTGGTATTAACATATCTTAAATTAATCGTTCAAAAGTCTCAAAAATGCCTAGAAAAGTGATAAAAAGTAACAATGTAATGTTCTCACTTCTACCACGTATCTGGTTTGATAGTGTAGCTGGATTTTGTTTCAAAATATAACTTTAATAACTTTATTTCAGGCGATCTACGAATGAAATGCTTTTTACCAGTTCACAAACAATTACTATAAAAATAAGGCCTTAGTTGGTTTTAAAATACTTTTTTCAAAAGTCCTAAAAATGCTGAGGCATGAGGAGTTGGATTTTATAAATCATTTCATCTGACGGTGCGATTTAAAAAACTCAAAATAATTGGTGGCATCTATTTTTTTTAATAAAAAAATGAACATCACCCATATCAGCATGGTATGATGGAATATGGACGCATTGAGAAGCTTTCTACTGGTCTATTTCGAATCACTTAATTTTTTCATACCATATTAAAGGAACCTATATGCAGCATTTGAAGTAGATCACTAGACTTTTTCCCTGCAGCCTGTATAACATGTATAAACCACATTCACTTATAGAAAACAGTAGTCTAACCTGTCTGTGTGTGTGTGTCTGTCTGTCCTCAGAGGTACAGTGTGCAGCAGCATGGTGACCAATAATGAGGAATCCCCGGGGGCCTCTCGCGTCGGCCGCCCGCACGTCATCGTCAACCCAGACTTTTTTGTGGAGAAACTTCGCCACGAGAACCCCGAGGTTTTCCTGGAGCTGGTTCTGAGTAACATCACGCGCCTCATCGATCTCCCCGGGACAGAGTTCGCTCAGCTCCTCGGTGACGAGGGCCCCAAGACGCCAACCGGTGGAAACGGGGGATTCTTTCGCTCTTTCAACTTCCTCAAACGCAAAGGTTAGAGTTCATTGTTAGAGCCATATTTTATGTTAGTTTGAAATATATTTTATTTCAACTATTATATTAATGAGCTATTCTGTATCTGTAACACAATTGGCCTCGGTGATGAATGCCCCACTTTGTTTTGTTTTGTTTAGTCATGTTTAATATTGCATTTGGAAGTTCCAGAGAGTCCATCGGTTTCATGCCAATGAGTTATTATGTATAACACACAGAAGATAGTGGCAGCTATGAGAAAAAACACCCAACTGATATCCAGTTTTTAAGTATTCATTTCAAAATGAATGCCGGTAATAAAGGATAAAAAAAAACTTGTCCTAAATCTTAGTTTCATTGCTGCTGGCAAGCATTTAATATAATCTTCTCTAGATTAGATAGGCTCTATGCCTTCTTCACATTGTAAATTTCATATATTGGAATTTAACACACAGATTCTTAAAAAGTCTAATACTGTAACTTGCTTTAAGCTGACTTCAAGGGAAGTGTTTCTAGAAATTGATAATGCTGTTTCTTCAAAGTTGTTAGTTGTTTCAGCAACTATCAATCCCATCACTCACTTTTATCTCTAACACTTTTCCAGATAAAGGCTTTGTGTTTGGAACCCCGCTAACGGAGAGCTGCATTGCCCAGATTTACCAGCTCATCGCGTACCTCAGCAAGAGTGAGTCATCTGAATATAATCCACAGATTCCTTAATGACAGTTGTTCCTACGTCCTCATTGCAAACAGGATTAACCGTCTGCTGGTAGTTGGAGAAAGAAGAAAAACAATGATTGGATACCATGTTTTCTGTTCGTCCCAATTCACTACAATGAAATTATAAGGAATTAATTAAAATGAACAGTTCAACATTTATACATTTTAGCTTTAAAAAAAGCTCAGGAAAAGGCGACAGAAACCATTCCTGTAACTGCATGCATTTTTGATGAAGAAATGGGCAAAGGTCTCTCATCCAGGTTAGCTTAGCTCAAACTATGGTAGTCAAGGGGGAGCCAGTCCAAAGAAATACGTTGCAACATTATTAAACCGAAGAGTGATGCAAAACATTTTAAATGTCGAACTTTTCCTTTTTCTTTTTGTGATCAACTTTTTATTATTTTACATTTTTAACAGACAGAAAAACACCACACAATATGACAGGAAGACATTGACAAGACAGTACTATAACAAAAAAAAACAAGCGCGTGGTGACCCCTCCCTCCCTACCCGAACTTTTGCTTTAAATCATCAGATCTTTTTTAATGTTAACCCAGCTGTTTTTACACTCTCAGACCTGCATGTGGAGGGTTTGTTTCGGGTCCCGGGGAACAGCGTTCGACAGCAGACCCTGAAGGAGCTCCTCAACAGCGGGACGGACGTGGACCTGGAGTGTGGAGACTTTCACCCCAACGACGTGGCCACGCTGCTCAAGACCTTCCTGGGAGAGCTGCCCGAGCCCCTGCTCACACACAGGCACTTCCACGCACACCTTAAGATAGCTGGTATGAACACACACACACCTTAAGATCGCTGGTATGAACACACGCAAGCACGCACGCACGCACGCACGCATGACATTAGATTCGAGATTCAAAGTGTTTATTGTCATATGCGCAATAAGAAACATGTTCTCAGTCATGCAATGAAATTCTTCCTTTGTTTTCCACAGACTGAATGCCAAGAAAGAGACATGAAAATATGCAATATACAAGTAAAATAGAAACAAAAGCAGCAGCAATACAGAATATACCATTTACAAGGCAAATAGAAAGAGCAGCAACTAGATAGAATAATACATTTAAGATGAAATAAAACGGAATGGTTACATCCTCTTCTTCCTTCTTCCAGACATGACTCTGTTTGACGAGCAAGGCAACAAGACGGCCGTACCAAACAAGGAGCGTCAGATCGAGGCGCTGCAGCTTCTGTTCCTGCTGTTGCCTCAGGCCAACCGCTCGCTGCTCAAACTGCTCCTGGACCTGCTCTACCACACCGCCAAGCAGCAGGACAAGAACAAGATGTCTGCCTTCAACCTCGCCCTCATGTTCGCCCCGCACGTCCTCTGGCCCAGACATGTAAGATTAGTGTTTTATGACTTCGTAAAAGAGGGATCAGCGACTATGGGGCTTTTGGAAATATGATTTTTTTTTGTTTTGTTAAACAGTTAAACACTCACCAGTTTGCAAGATTGTTCACGACAATTTTTCATCCACCTTTAAGAAAATTGCGTGGAAAAATTGTGATACCCTTGCACGTAATCCATAAAGGTAGAGTCAGCGATTCCGGAGAATGCTTCTTGTCGAAATAACTTCTTGCCCGTCCGTACTGTGTGTACACTGAAAAAAAATCTGATGTTAGTAGAGAAGAGAGGAGGTATGTACTGATTTTGACAACAAGCATTCTACAGAATTGCTGACTCCACCTTTAAAGCCGATAGGTGTGGAATTGGGAAGTGTTCAGTTTTGTTGCCCCTGTGCTGGCTTCAGAAAAAATAATAAAAACATAGCGATCATGCTGCTATAGTTTGTGAATAAGACAAAACTAAGGCTGTGTTCGAAACGGCCTACTAACGTCCTCCCTGCTTCATGCTCAACAGGTATATACTAGTACATACTGTCTACTTAACGATCGATTGTGTATGCGAGGTTCAGCATGGGAAAGGATGTCCCATAGTGATCAACATCTCTGAATTCAGTGTTTTTCTGACTGGTGTTCCGCTCTGCTCCAGATGACGGCCGCTGACCTGAAAGACAATCTGAAGAAACTCAACAACAGCATGGCCTTCCTCATCAAACACTCACAGAAACTCTTCAGGGTGATTACTACATGCACTCACGCACGCACAAAAGCACTCACTCACGCACACACTCACGCACGCACAAAAGCACACACTCACTCACTCACTCACTCACTCACTCACTCACTCACTCACTCACTCACTCACTCACTTACTTACTCACTCACTCACTCACGCACGCACAAAAGCACACACTCACTCACTCACTCACTTACTTACTGACTGACTCACTCACTCGCTCACTCACTTACTTACTCACTCACTCACTTACTCACTCACGCACGCACGCACGCACGCTTTCACTCACTCACTCACTCACTCACGCACGCACTCTCACTCTCACTCTCACTCTCACTCTCACTCACACTCTCACTCTCACTCTCACTCATTAACCTAATATGTTGCTGGTTTGATGGATATCTTGTGGATGAGTGACATGTGTGTGTCTTGCTGTGTTACTCAGGCTCCTGTCTACCTGAGGGATTATGCCAGAGCGCACTTCACAGGGACCAAGGCTCTGCAGTCGAAGGTTAGTGGAGGGAGTCCACATCAGAGCACCGACCCTCCAACATCCAACTCAAACACACTACACAATTCTTGGCAGTTTGACTTCACTCTCATATCTCTGGTTGTGCATGTTTAATTCATCAATTCCCTTCCTTTTCTCTATTCATCCAATTATCTGCAGCTTTTCGAGAATTTAAAGTTTATAAAGACTTTTCTATATGAAAGTACAATATGGGGGCGCCCTTAGCTCAGTTGGCAGGGCGTCCCCCCCATGGGCCTCGGCCAGCAGCGGACCCGGGTTCGATTCCAGTCCGAGGTCGTTCTCTGCATGTCACTCCCCTCTCTGCCCCATTTCAACTCTGTCTCTACACTATCAATAAAGCATAAAAATGCCAAAAAAAAAAAACATATTTAAAATAAATAAATAAAGTACAATATAATATTTCACTAAATAGTTCATACAAAAATATATTGTCTTCCAAATCTATTATATAATTGATTAAAAACAAAAAACAAATTTTCCCAAAAATTGTGTAATCTATTAGCCTGGCATTCCCAGACCTGTCACTAGGCGCTGGCAAATTAAATTTGCTGCGCGTGTTGGTCTGGACACGCTCCGTTGAAGCTTTATCAAGAAAGCCAAAAATCTGGCTATGGTTTCAATTGGTTCTATCTCATATGGGCGCGCCAGAGCCCCTTATATGGTACTCTGGGGAGGACGTAACCGGATGACGACAGTGACGTGCATGCGACGTCGAAGCCGTGATAGTAAACATCAAAGATGGCTGCGGATATGTTGTGTGAGTTTGAGACTGCTTTGGCCTCGACCCTTAACGATTTGGAAGACGGCACTCAAATCTTTCATTAGCAAGTAAGTGGAATGTTCTATTTTGCCGACCGACAACGGCAAACGTTTAATTTAACAGTTTAACAGCTGTTCGCTAAACGAAAGGGGCTTACGTCGCCTTGTGCATCGCTCTGATTGGTTGTAGTGCTATCCAACTGCGTGCAGTGGCATTTGAAATGCACGAGTAGGAGCCGCCCCTTGAGTTGGAAATTACCATTGATCGTGGCCAGACCCTCTATCGTTCAAGATATCAGGGTCTGGATTTCCAGGCTAGTAATCTATCACATAATACATGAACAGTTTGCCAGATCATTTGTTGCAACATGGTATCAACTGAATCTGATGGAAAATATTGGAAGCATAACCATGCCTGTGTCATTTATTATTTCTATTTTTTAAATGATTTTTTTTAACCATAAACTGCCCTCTCCTCACCCAGGATCAGTTCAGTTCAGTTTTATTTTGTCATTGTTATATATTAAAAACAACATTTTGTCAGAGCTAAATAGTTGTCCACCAATTTATACATTTATACATAATTTTATCTAATCTAAGGATGACTTGGAGTTACTGGTGGCTAGCAGCAGCAGCAGCAGCCCCCCTGCCCCGCGGAGAGGTTTGCCCCTGAAGAGAACAGCCGTCCTGGGCCCCAGTGCACCAGAGCAGCAGTACCAGTCTCCAGCCCAACAGTACACCGAGGAGGCGCTGAAGGACCTGTTCAGACACGTCCACCACAACATGCCTGACTCCGCCAAGAAGAAGAAACTCGTCCGACAGGTTCAACAGTCTTTTCACTAACTGTCCCAGAGAAGAACTGAAAACATTAAAGTAGCAATGAGGAACTTTGAAATATTAAAACAGTCTCATTTTTCCCTCTGATGATCATAAATTACATGTAACAGCAAACGAGACCATCAGTGCAAACAATGCTATTTTTATATAGTTTTTCTTAATGCCTTTGTCATGGGTACACTCACCCAGGAACAACAGCTGGCGTAGTAAAAAGACTTTTGTCCAAAGGGGGCGCAAGAATGAACAAAAACTGAAAGTTCTCGGAGCAACTTTAATGTAGAAAATGAGCTTCTTCTGCTGGTGTTAATACACAGCAAAGGCTCCGTAAACGGGTATGTAAACAAAAGGGGGCCCACTGTGGCTAGCTACATACCTGTTTACAGTACAGACAGGTAGCCGATCATAAGGAGATATTCACTGATTTGGACAAAAAGTGATGTTGACGACAAGCGTTCCCCAGAATTGCTGACTCCACCTTTTAAATAAATATTAGGGCCCGACCGATATGGATTTTTGGGTGCCGATGCCGATTATTTTCAGAGAAAAATTACGATAACGATTAAATCGGCCGGTTATTATTATTTTTTAAATCCCATAAATACATATTGAAAACATTTACTTTTTTGAACCCTTAAATATATATAAATACTTGTTACTGTTGATACGTGTACAGGAACTTTTTATTTATTGAAATATGCATTATCTAAAAATAAATTAAGTGTTACAAATATGTCTAAAGTGACATGACACATTTTTAAACTCAGACATTAAGCATTTTATGTAACTGCACCCAACCCTCTGGAACTCCCTCCCTCCAAACATCAGCATCTCAGACTAAATAAACTCATTCAAAAGTCAACTGGCAAAAAATCGGCGGCCATTTTGCCGATTTTTCAGAGATGTGCTATAATCGGCCGATTAAATCGGCCTGCCGATATATCGGTCAGGCCCTAATAAATATAAGTGTTTTTCAATTTTTTTCTTTTCAATATGCAGTTAGTCAATCAGACGACCTCAGACACGCCTCCCAACGAGCACCAAGATGTCGCCTCAGCTCCCAGCAAGAAACATCCCCGTTCACGCTCCTTTGGTGGACTAATCAAGGTACCCCTTATCTGCATTTCATTTAGTTTATTGAACATGTTGTTTAATGTCATACAAGAGTTTTTTTCGTAAACCAAACTCTATTCAGTGGTCATATTCATTTAATTTTTATTTGATAGAAGAGAATGACCATGTTTGTCATTGCAATTATTTTTTGGGGCTTGCAATTAGTCAGTATGCTTTGGTCACCAATGCAAAGATGCCCATTCTTCTTTTTCTCACATATACAGTATATTAAACTTTCGCTTGTTTATTTTCCACAGTTATAGACAATATTTACCAGGGAACCTATCGATGCAATTGGTGATGAAAATATTAAGTAAAACTTATTTGGCAGTTAAAGGTGCAGTGTGTAATATGACATCATCAAGAAAGTTCTAGAAAGTTCTAGAATGCAACGCTCCCTGGGTAACCTCAACCCTTTAGAATAATAACAGAAGCTACAGTGGCCTTCAAGGACAAGAACAATTCTAAATTTCAAACAATGCACCTGATGACATTCCAACTATGACACTTTCAAGATGGCGGCACTAGGCCTTGGTCCAAAATATGCAGAAATATGGACATATATGAGACCCTTTCTAAGAGAAAAAATAATAATTCAAACCATTTTTTTCAGCTATTATGCACGAAATTAAATGCACTTATGGATATTATAATTACTTTCTACAAAATCTGCTAGGAAATAAAACCCAAAATTCTACACACTGCAGGTTTAAAGGGACAGTGTGTAATATGACATCATCAAGAAAGTTCTAGAATGCGACACTCCCTGGGTAACCCCACCCCTTTTGAATAATAACAGAAGCTACAGTGGCCTTCAAGGACAAGAACAATTCTAAATTCTGAACAATGCACCTGATGACATTCCAAAAACATGGATGCCTCCATAACACTTGCCTGCTCAATGTACAAAATGTGATATTAATATTTGTAATTCTCCGCTCAGGAGGATAATTCAGATTATTGGCAGAGGTGATTTTACACCAATGAGGACATATCTATGAATGAGGATATTGATTTTAGCTAATAAATTACTTAAAATGTTACACAGTGTCCCTTTAATCTACTGTCCAGCTTTTCTTGCCGAGTATTTTAACATACGATAAACTGCTGTAGCACATGCTCATTTTTTTTTTTCTTTTTTAGTAAAGGATTTGACTAGGAAATTCGAACATACAGCATAATTTTACAATGGACATGATGCCATATATTCTATCCAACATGTACAGTCATGCCCAAAATTATTCATATCCCTGGCAAATTTTGACTTAAAGTTACTTTTATTCAACCTGCAAGTTTTTTCTTTATTGGAAATGACACAGGCTTCTCCCGGAAGATGTTAAGACGATGTACAAGAGGCATCATTGTGGAAAAAAATATTTTTCAGCTTTTATTTACATCTGGACAAAAAGTGGCAAATTAAAATGAACATTATGCCATATATATATTTTCTCCATTCTCTTGTTTGTTTTCCTCCTGTTTCCCCGGTAACAGCGGAGAGTTCGTGGTGATCAGCTGACAGCAGAGCGGCGCGGCAGACACATCTCCCCCGACATCGTCTCCAGACCACGGAGGAAAACTGATAAAGAGAACATCAGGCTACAAGCGGTGAGACTATTTATTATTCTTTATCACACTCTTGACAATATGTGTCGTCAATATCTATCGGTAATGCAATTTGTATTTAGCTTGAACTATTTCTCTGTGATGACTAGGACACTGTTGTTGTACTGGATTTTTTAGGGGGCTTTGCTGTTGTGTTTGAATCATAGTTTAACCTTTTTTCTTCCAGCGGCCACACAATTTGAAGTTTCTGACATATCACTTTTTGTGTGTGTGTGTGTGTGTGTGTGTGTGTGTGTGTCTCTGTGTGTGGATGCAGGTGAACACTCCATTAAATGGTCCTGTGTTGGGGAAGGCGGGGCTGGTGGTAAAAAACCCAGAGATTACTTTCACTAAGGGCAGACCTCTGAAGGTCTCCAAGGTATGACAGTTATTTCTTCTTCAATTATAACTAAACAGGCGTGGAAACGTGACAGTTTATCTTACGTTTTGTATCACGTTATGTGTCGGGTTTTTTTCTATTCGTGGCAGTATTTTTTACTCTTTCCAAGTCAACCAGGATTTGAAGACAGACTCAGCAGTGTCTCACAAGTTGTTCCGCAGTGTTTTTGATCAAAAAGACAAAAAAAAAACATAAACATATGAGGAAGCTGCTGCATAAAGACAATCGGTCTAGACTTACTTTCGCCGCACAATATGCTGATTGTCACGTCTCTTTGTGCTCTGGGAATGAATATAAAGCGGGCCCACTTTGTTGACATACAAGTTTACAGAGCCTAGGCTGTGATTTTTTATTTGTTTATTTTTTTTGTTCAGTGCACACACAGTATGGGCAGGTAGCAGATTGTGAAGAGATATTTACTGATTTGAACAACAAGTGATTTTCCAGCAAACATTCTCCACAATTACCTTGTATACCTTAAACATGTAGGTCAAGTCACACAATTTTTTCACACAACAGTTTGGACGAATGTCGTAGCTGCCAACTTTTATTTATAAGTTCCTCTCCCCACCCATCCACCCACCCATCTATCCTTCCATCCATCCATCCATCCATCCATCCATCCATCCATCCATCCATCCATCCATCCATCCATCCATCCACCCCTCCCTCCATCCATCCCTCCACCTCTCCCTCCCTTCTCTCCACTCATTCCAACAGGACTCTCCCTCTGTGACCCGGATGTGTTTCTCTCCGGCTTAGGAATGCTCAATGTGAAACCCCACCTCCTCCTATCAGACAGGACATGGGCAGTATTAACATTACCTTTCCTCTTGTTTTGTCAATTTTAACTGTGACTGATATACAGCAGCTTCAGTCTTGGGCCAGAGCAGCCGAAACCAAAGCCAGGAACCCCGCTTTTCACTGCTTCTATTTTTTTATTTTTTTTCTATCAGGAGGAAAGGGTTATAAACTGGTATCAACTGTTGTCCTTTTACATTCTTAGCTGTAGCTTTTTCTCTAAGTACACAAACGATACACAATTATGGCCTCAATATGTGATCACTATCTGAGAACACATGTAAAGGAATTATTTCTAATTCCAGAAATACTTTTTTCAAAAAGGCCCCTAATTTTTTTTCTGTTCTGATGAATTACTTCATAATTCATATATTAGAATTATGTGTCCAATTTGGTTAAAGGTGCTACGAGGAACTTTTAAATATTTCTGAATCAGTCTAATTTTTCCTGTAATGATCATAATGACAAGTAACTGCAAACGAGACCATCAGTGCAAAGAATGCCATTTTCATATGGTTTTTCTTAATGCCTTTGTCACCTAGGAACAACAGCTGGCGTGGTTAAAACACTACCGCTTTTGTCCAAAAGGGGGTGCAAGAATTAACAAACTGAAAGTTCTTCAGAGGACCTTTTAAGGAACAAGTGGTGAAAATATTGGATTATTAATCAGCCAGACTTTTAGTTAAGCAGCGCCACAAGGCATTTGGTGTGTGGGACCTGGAGACCTTATCTATGAGGAATGCAAAATACTTTTTTAATCACAATCTTAATACCTTTTGCTGTTTTTAGAAATGCAAAAGTTCCTACAGCATTATGAAATCTTTCTGATGTCAGAGTTGTTTGGTTTGGGAGTTTGATAGGAATGTGTGTGTGGGGCTGAATATCGATTATTTTACATAATGAAATAACATCAACATAACGGGACCATGTGCCAATTGGGACAACAACAAATCTCCATTATAGGATGTGCTGAAAAATCATGTCTTAAAATATGCTTATAACTATTCAAGCATAAGCATTAACACTAATTTCTTAGCTGTATTTTAATGTGAATAATTTAAATCAAACTAACTGGGGCCTTTGCTTTGGTTTGGTGTCTCTGGCCTCAGACCTGCTTCTGCCAGTTATCACTTGAAACTTTCTTACTGTTACCTACTGTATAAAACTCTTATTACTACTAACGTACAGCGCTTACAGTCGGCTGTTGAGTATGGAATATGTACGCATGTTGTACAGTCTGTGTGTGTGTGTGTGTGTGTGTTTTATTTTTAAATTTTTTGACTTATTTGGAACTGTGATGGTTGTTTTTTTTGGGAGATATTTTCTTGGTGTTGTCAGTGAGCAGGTCACTTTATTTGTTTTTAAATCCTGGTATGAAAAACAGGATTTTATGAATATTAATTTTTTTATTATTAATCTAACAGACTTATTCATTATGGAAACATTGACTGGGATCCCTGTTTATGAAATATGAATTGTTACATTTTACCATTTTAATTTATAACTTTATTTTTGATTTTTTTTTTGTCTTCAGCTGGGTGATGGAAAGGTCATTTGTTTGAATTTCAACTGACGTGCTTGATATATTTGATATGATAAGGGTTTTACTGAAGGTAAAAAGTATGTGAATTTCCTCTGGTTGAAATGAGCAGTAATCTGTTTCTGTTACAGTCAGGACCTGTCTCTTCTTAACATGGCGAGTATGTTTGTTAAGGAGAGGACATTCTCTTTAGGAGACATGAGTGAGTAAAGTTAGGAACAAACTGTTTTTGATTTTTACACACGTTTTTAACACATAATGCTGAGACATAAGCCTGTTACAGTTATTAATGTTGATTTTTAATGAGTGCCATCACAAACTATTTCAACAGATGGACAGTTTATTTTGTGAGTAAAGGGACATTAAGTCATTTACATGGGGATGTTTGTTACTGACATGTTTCTGACGGACACAGGGCCAACTTTAAAGTCTGGAAAAAAAAGACAACATAAAGTTTGTCCCTGTGCTCAGTCTAAAACTGTTTATTTACAAAATCCTACAAAGGTTTCGCAAATCAATAATGTTGCAACACAAATACAGGTGCATTCTGTTGCTTAATTAAATCAAAGTGTGTCTATATATAAATCCAAATACATCTCACACAGAATAAGTAAAGAATGGCGCCTTCTTTGTACTACTTGATGTCTTCCTTAAAAACAGAATTACCGAGAAATTAAGATACTAAACAATTTAAAAATCATATTTGCCTGGTTGGTTTTGTGTTTGCAGAAACCGAGTGTAAAATTTAAATGTTTATGAACAGTTCTCCTGCAGTTTTACTACTCCGGGTTCGACTTAACTGACGTCTGCTTTATTTGTTGTGTAGTGAGTACGGATGCACCTGTAAAAATGTCCAAAATTGACAACGCTGCGAACCAAACATACAACATATTTGTTATGCTTATGGTTCTTAAAATTGTAATTTGGTTGAAATATTTTATTAAACCATAACTGTATGTTTTTTTTTTCGTTTTGTTACAGGTGCATCTTATGTGTTGAAAGGGTTGTGGATGTTGTAACGAAGGGTTTGTGAAAGCGATTTAAAGTGTTGAAATTGACTGACATGTCAAACGCTACAGATGGACGCTGAAAGATTTTTACCTCCTATTTTCTTTTTATTTTATTTTACAGTATGTCATATGTTCTTAAGGTAATTTTTATACAATATTCTGCCTTTCTTTCTATCATTTTAAATGAACTCTAACCAGACTGAATTGGGATCTCTGTCTACGTCATATTTGCCTCATCTCAATAATCCTTTTCAGTTTTCAAAAGAAGTGAGAACTAAATTGTTATCTGTTGTATTTATTGCTGTTTTCATGTGGATTGAATTTGATTTTGAGCCAGGTACAGTATAAGGTACATTGATGTTTTGAAAAAATCCTTTCTCTGTTTTTCCATTTGTTTTGGATTTTTTTAACCATAAGAACAGATGAGATGACGACGGTACATGAGGTGAAATACTGTTTTAAATCCTCAGCACAGAAAGCCCCTCAGAGCCTTACTGTCTAAAGTCATTGTCATGGTCTGTTTTTTCTCTCTACATTAATGTGAAACATTTAGTTACTGATCTCTTGCTTGCTTGTAGTACATGGTCATTGATGATTCTCCTGAACACTGTTTGATCAACAAAGCCACATGAGAGTTAAACGGGACATAAATTGGTGTAAAATAATATCCCTTAAAAGTTTACATGAATATTTAGCTTCCCAATGACGGTCAAGATGGAAAAACTGTAACACTGAACTTAGTCAAAGGTGCTAACAATTTTTTTTAATTATATTGTTTTACATGTTTTTTTGTGTGTAATGGTGAGCTCATGCCCTTCTGGTTCAAACTGTGGTAACGTCTGTTTGGCTTTTTGTATTTTAGTGTAAAATAATTGAACCCTGTACATTGGATTGGTTTGTGAAATCATTACCTTTGGATTAAAAGTTTCCACAATAAGACTTTTATTATATCTTCAATAATGTTTTAAACTGTTTCTCTTATTTGAGATATTTCAGTGTTTACACCTCAGCACATAGTCAATATGAGGAGTCAATGGCCCATTGTCGAACACTTGCTCTAACCGTTTTCACCTAAATATATTAAAAATAAGGCTTTACTTTGGTGTAGTGCTGCTGTTTGTCCACTAGATGGTGCTTTCAGATAACGTGGAGGTGTAAGTCTAATAACAAAAATCCTTTAGAACAAATTTAGTGTTTTGAGTTTCTCTACTCGAGACTATTCTATTACTTTCTTGTGCATTTAGAAGTTAATGTTAGTTTTTAACAGTTAAGCTGTATCTTAACTTTTTAAGATTTTTTATTTTTTGTCTCAAATAATTTAACTCAAGTGTGGCACCATTTAACAAAACAACTTCAGATAAGATTCTCGCTGTTTTTTTTGTTGTTGCCACATTTCCTAAGCAGAAATATATAACACTCTTTATTATGTATTTAAATCGTAAAAATTAATCTAATAAGCCATATTCATAAACGCACACTTTGCTTTTTTTCTATGATGGTCTTTTGGTCTACAATTACTGTTTGCCCACTTTAAAGGATTCTAATAATCATATAACCGTAATTATAATAGTTGTGATATCGTATTGTGTACATACCCATTAAGTAACTCTCTCTCCTCTAGGTAGTTCAGAGGTCAGGCTCAACCAGTGAAGTGTCCGAGGAGCTGCTAGGGACTCAGCAGTGCAGGCAGAGTGAATTTATGTTTTTCAGAGTTAATTTTGTCTTTGCTTTATTGCAGCCTTAATCCCTTTAATACCCTTAAAGGCCTACTTCACCGGTTTGAATATGAAGGTGTATTGAATTCTGAGATCCTATGTAGTATAAATGTGCGAAAAAAATTGAAATCGGTTCATCCTAGCCTGAGAAAAGGCAGAAAGAGTGTTTTTTTTTTTTTTTTTAAACATTTTATTGAAGAAAATGAGGCAGTATGGTATACAGTCAGAAACAGTTACCGTTAGAGGCATTTTCAGTTTTTTAAGAGTGTTTTTTTTAACCCTATATTTCTCTTTCTCGTGACATCACAGAAAGAGAAATATAGGGTTAAAAAAAAACTTACTTTGTAAATATTACTGTGATGTCTTTTACTGTGACATCTCAGAATTCAATACACCTTCATATTCAAACCGGTGAAGTAGGCCTTTAAAGACTCCTTTTGATTTGGCAAAAATGAAGCCACATTTGTGGAGCTCAGTTTACAGAACTCGATGCAGATACAGAATCACATTAAACCACATTTAAAGGTGCTAAGAGGAACTTTTAAATATTTCTGAAACAGTCATATGTTTTACTCTGATGATCATAAATTACATTTTACAGCAACAGAGACCATCAGTGCAAAGAATGTTATTTTAAAATAGTTTTTGTTAATGACTTTGTCATTGTACACTCACGCAGGAACTGCATCTGGCGTAGTAAAAACACCACCGCTTTTGTCCAAAGGGGGCGCAAGAATGAACACAAACTGAAAGTTCCTCAGAGCACCTTTTAAGTTGCCTCCTAAACCTACTTCTACTTGTAATGTATAAAAATAATCCATTTCTCTAGAGAACGCAGAACAAAGACGAGATCAGTTAAGGAAAGTTTAAGTACGATGACATACACCTACAGCACACCTAACTATGTCCCAATACTTTCAAAGAACAATGTGATTTGACAGGTTCTTAATTAGAGCTGGGCTTTAGGTTTCCCCCTGCAGTCAAACAGTTCCCAAAGTAATAATTTCGGCTCTTTATTCAGGTCAAGTCTGTTTCATAAAACCTACACACTTATAATAGGAGATTATATTATTCACATTTGACTCTGAGTTGAACGTTGATGTGATAGTATTTTCACACAGCCTAATTCTTTTTAGTATTCTTTTATGTATTGTTATCATTTAGACTTTTATTTTTTTCGATTCATAATTTGTTTTATTAAATGCTTAAGAATGGCCCAGGTGAAATTCAAATTGGCAGTTTTGTCTGAAAAATATAAACCAAAATATCAATCAGTTTACTATCATGTAAGATACAGAACAGCAGCAAACACTCCCATCCTTTGTTTGTTGTTGTTTGTTTCTGTCACTTTCTGATTAATTGATTCATAGACTGATATTTTCAACTGTCGAAATGTTCGTCTGAATAGGTTGCCATGCTACAACAATATGCAGTATTTTACATTATGATATGTAGCCCCCACACCTGCACTGGAAAGAGTTGAAGGTGCAAATATTGCCTCGTATGCTGAAATTGTATCAGCATGACAAATGGCTCCGGCATCCAAGTTGGTCGCTTAATTAATCCAATTAACCAAATAATGTATGTATGGGCATTTTATCAATAAATAAATCTTTGGTTGGGATTATGAGTTTTTATGCCAAATGGCCTTCAATGCAGCAGCCTACAGGGACTTTACCAACTCTGGAGGTATTGTGAATTGATGCGTTTGAGACGAAAGCATCTGCTGCTTCCAGAAATCAATTCAGACGCGTCTGGAGTAACCCCCCTTCGTCCCCCCAACCCCTGCCTGCCTCTCAGCGCTACTATGGCCCCCAGGAATAAGGGGGTACACCCCCCCCTGGAGATGTCAACATCCACTCCATCCCTTTGTTGAAGATTATCGCCGAACGACTCATTCCATTCAGCCGCAGAAGGGCTCTGCCTGTGGCCAATTTGTTTTTCATCACTTGTGAAGGGCGCCTGGTTAAATTAACCCGTCATAGCGCGTCTGCAGGGAGGCAAGACAAAGTGAGGCCACGAGCAATAATCACTCATGTATGGAGGTAAATAAAAAGCTGGGTAAGTGTGCCCTCCAGTCCCCCTCATCCACACACTGCCAACATACGCTAAATCAAATTTGTTATTCAGGGAAAAATCTAATTATACCTCACATTTCCTCATTGTATAAAATCACTTGAGGATGAAAAGATGATTAACAACTGTTAGAATCACAACACAAATATCAAAGGAACAGGGTAGTTCATTCATTTTTGAAATGTTCCTTCCTTGAATCCTGTGACTAGTATTTATTTAAAACCTCTTTATATACCATGCGGTGATAGTTAGTGCTCCAGTGTTTGTGGATTACTAAATCCACCAAAAAATCCAAACATTTGCAGAGTTCAGCTTCTCATATCTCCTTCCTTCCTTCCTTCCTTCCTTCCTTCCTTCCTTCCTTCCTTCCTTCCTTCCTTCCTTCCTTCCTTCCTTCCTTCCTTCCTTCCTTCCTTCCTTCCTTCCTTCCTTTTTTTCCTATCAATATAAAGGTAATATCTTAGGATGGAATATTTTTTTGACAAAATAGATCATTTAATGTAAATGTAGCCTATCATTCAAAGTCAAAATAACTATTTCGCACCGAAATAAGTGAAAATGTCAGTGGTAGGCTATATTTTAGGTAATAGTGGTTTTACCCAGAACCACATCCCTTTTGATTCCGTTTTTTTTTTCATTTACCCATTTTCAGTGATAAAATGATAATCACAAAAGCAATTCTGTGGAGATTAAAAAAGAAAGAAAGAAAAACTCAGCCAGGCACCATTTGAATTTCAGAGCCTTGTTGCCAGTGAATTCATAATAGACTCCTGAGCTCTGTGAGGCAGCTTATGGCATTCCAGTTATGCCAGTCTCACCCCCCCCCCCCCCCTCTTTACAACCAGCCCAAGTTCTGTATGTTGTCTTGGAAATGATCTAAGACTCACAATATCACACATATATTTTTTCTCTCTTCAGATAGTTTCTCCTTTCCTGTCATATTTTTTCTCTGGAGCTTCCCCTGTCTGATGCCTCGCTTTCGTGATCACGATTTCATCTCCCTTCCTCTCTCTCTCTCTCTCTCTCTCTCTCTCTCTCTGCCTATCTCTGTATCTCTTTCTCTCTCTTCCTCTCTTTCTTTCTCTCTCATTCTCTCCCCTCTTTCTGTATCTCTCTGTATCTCTTTCTCTCTCCCTTCCTATCTCTCTCTCTGCCTCCCTCTCTCCCTTTCCCTCTCTCCCTCTCTCTCTTCTCATCATGTCTATGCAGCCCCGGGCTCCTCTCTTTCCCCCAGGGGAGAGAAGGAGCGCATGTGGGCGAGAGAGATAGACCGAGAGAGGGAAAGAAAAAAGGGTCTGCCGTCACTGGCGGTGGCAACTCCCGCTATACTGCTGTCACTGAATAGATGTGAGTTCACTCCGGGTGCTGTTCTCTCTCTCTCTCTCTCTCTCTCTCTGTCTCTCTCTCTCTCCCTCCCTCTCTCTCTCTCTCTCTCTCTCTCTCTCTCTCTCTCTCTCTCTCTCTCTCTCTCTCTCTCTCTCTCTCTCTCTCTGTGAGTGTGTGTGTGTAAGATGTGTGTGTGACTGGGGGGCGGGTGGCGTGGGAGGAGTCTCTATGCTGTTATTTGTAAAGGCTTTTGATGGATGATTGCTCTGTATGTGTGTGTGTAGAGATAGAGCCAGTGAGGGAGTCCCCCCCTTCCTTTTCTTTCTAGTGGCTCACTGTTCAGTGCACAATGACTCAATGAAAAGTGGAGAGGGAGAGGCAGACGCACTGTACGACGGAGAGAGAGAGAACGACACAGAGAGAGGGAGAGAGACAGAGAAAGAGCAGAGAGAACACACAGGAGAGGAGAAGAGAGGAGTAGCCAATTGAAGGGGAAGCTCTAAAGCCGGGGACAAGAAGAAGGAGCAGCAGCAGAACACAAGAGGATATACTTGTCTTTTTTCCCCCCTTCTCTCTTTCTCACTCCTAAAGAGCCACTTTGGGATCAAGTGCTTTCCAGTCCGAACTGAACTTCACCTGCCTGGGACACACACACACACTGTGTCTCTATCGGACTCATTTTTCATCCACTTTTTTTTTTGGAAGAGAATCAAGATTTTTAAGATTGTTTATTTGTCATATGCACCAGATCTTATTGAAGCTGTTGGTGGTGGTAGTCACTAGTCAGTCATCCCATATAGGGTGAAGGTAAAGGGGAAGATTTTGGGGGGTTTTCTGCAGTGTGTGTGGCTGTGAGGTGCAGCAAAGCAAGGATGCCGGTTGGGAGAATCTGGGATGGAGTGTCCCGATGTGGGCTACGGAGAGGGCTCGCGTGGGCCGCCCTGGTGGTTCTGGTGGTAGTAGGACCAGGGCAGGGAGGAGGTGTGGATGCGTGCCCCACTCCATGCAGCTGCCTGGGAAACACAGTGGACTGCCACGGGCTAGGGATCCACGCCGTACCCAAAAACATCCCCAGGGGCACGGAGAGGCTGTGAGTATATAGTCACACACAACACACACACAACACACACACACACACCCACACACACACACACACACACACACACACACACACACAGTGGAGTAAAATTGCAGTCACAAAAATCCCTTCTGCTTTAGTCAATGCCTCAAATCAAGAGTTTTTCAAGAGGATTTTGTTATCTTTTGTTATATCAGTTTGGTTGGTTTTGTTTTGTTTTTGCGGTGGAAGCTATTGGTGAGACACACACACACACACACACACACACACACACACACACACACACACACACACACTCACACACACTGTCATGACTCAGGCCAAACGATTGTACACATTCACAGACATAGCTACACTATACACTGACCACGTGTGTCAAATCTTCTCTGTACTACCAAGGCTCAAATAAACACACATGGATAGATGAGGGCAATCCCTTAAAGCTACTGCATAGCGCAAGGCATTTCAATCTGGGTTCATTGTCAAGAGCAGTAAACTTGCTTTATAGCTAAGTTAATGAAGGTTTTACAAGTGTAATGAAACATGCATATATCTTTTAGACACGTGTGTCAAACTGGAGGGAGGTTAAGCACACATTTAAAGTTGTGTGTGTGTGTGTGTGTGTCTGACTGTGTGTGTGTGTGAGTAGGTAAATTGGTATGTAATGGTTTATTTAATTATCTGTGTGACGCACCCTGCAGGAAGATAGAGTGTGTGTGTGTGTGTGTGTGTGTGTGTGTGTTTATGGGAGTGCGAAAGCATAATGTGTCATTCCTGGTTTGTTGCAGTGTTTTGTCTCTTGGGTTCCTTCCAGCTTTCTTTAACGGTAGTCTGTTTAACTTCATATCCTACACACACACACACACACACACACACACACACACACACACACACACACACACACACACACACACACACACACACACACACACACACACACACACACACACACAGAGAGGATTCGTGGTTGTGGTATGCAGCAGCCATTCTTTTTCCTGCAATTTTTTTTTCTTTTGCAAATACACATATAAAGATGTGTATAATGAACACATCTCACACACTGTGCAGATTCATCATCATTACCTATTAGAGAAACGAGACACAGATATCCTCTTCTCTCCTCTTGCTCTGTCCTATTTCTGTTCCTCTCTCTATCTAGTTTTGGCTTATACACTAAAAACGGCACAACATTCAGGAAAAGTGTAACATCAACTAATCTTATGTGTGTATGCTTCTCTACCCAAGTTGCTTCTCTTCATAAGAATACATCTATTTGGTTGTATTTTTTTTTGAGTATGCCATGCTGTAGAGTATAGCAAATAGATTGATATATGGGGCGGCTGTGGCGAAGTGGGTAGTGCGGTCGTCCACTGGAGTGCAGGGTCGGTGGTTTGATCCCCCGCCACATGTCCAAGTGTCCCTGGGCAAGACACTGAAACCCAAATTGCTCTCGGTAGCTTGCACCCTGCGTGGTACCTGCTGCTATCGGTGTATGAATGTGTGTGTGATTGGGTGAATGTGTACAAAACAATGTAAAGCGCTTTGAGTCTGTGAAAAATCAGGGAAAAGCCATATTGGGCCATAGGCTATATATTTGTTATCCATAAGTCTAGCTGTATTGTGTACATATGATTGGGATTCTCAAATCACTGTCAAACAGTCCACTACTTCATTCTGTACTCTGGGATATTGTGGATCCAATTTTCATGCCACTCTGAGAAATGACACAATTCACTATAATTAAAAGATTTTTTTTCTTTCTTTCTCAACCGACATGTCTGCCCTACTGATCTAATTTTGACGAAACATCCACGGATCTACAGTAAATCCCCCATCACCCTCATTGCTTCATTTAAAATAGCTCTGTGATCATATTAGCTCATGCACCCGCTGGTATTTCCAACCGACATTGTCTATTTCTGCTTCAGTCGGTGGTTTTTCTGTGTTTCCAAAGAGTGCCTGTAACAACAAGCAGTGTGAACAAACCCAATTTTCCAGTATATATATTTATATATATTTTTATAAATAGATGACTTTAAAGGGATCGTTTAGTATTTTGACATGAGTTGGCCACATTCTGCATTCTACTTGTTAGATTGTTGACATCGGTGTATACCCGCTTTTCTACGGTAGGCATTTGCCCTTGCTGTTTGATTCTGATGGAATGCCAATGCTATAAAAGTTCTACCGTAGCTGACTGGAAAATCTCAGAAAAAAAACACAAGGTCCGGTGTCCACTTTTGAGCCAATTATGTACAAAAATACATATCCTAATAAATATTATGTCCTGGAGATTTTGTAATATATACACTAAAAAAACATGGTCGTGTGGACTGTATATACATATATAAATAAAGCAACACTTTATCTGCTTGTGTATATGTAGTGCATGGGGCTCTCATGTACGTGTTTGTACATTGTAAGTGTGTGTGTGTGTGTTTATTTCAGGTTGTAGAGTGGCTGTGTGTGAATAATTGATGCTTGTCTTCGCTTGGTGCCAGCAGAGAAACCTTATCCTTGCTCCTCTCTGGTTTGCTGTAGCGTGGAGGATGTTTTTCCCCCTCCGATTTTTTTTTTGTATATGGTATTACAACGATTTAAGCTATTATTCATAGTTTAAGCCCATTCTGGTCAGAATAAGAATGAAATTGATGCTTTTGCTTGTTGTTTTCTATTTATTTTTGGTTCAGTTTAGTTTTACACTAGGCGGACCAAATAAAAATCGTTATTTTTCTAAAGGGGCGTGTACAAAGAAGTAGTGCTGGAAATGTTCGGGCGGAAATATTTCTGATTGGTCAGACATCCATGGCATTGGAAAATGTAAACAGGAAATGGACACGCCTCTTCTATACAGGGAATAATAGAATTTAATTTATGACATTTTTTTGCCTTTGACTCGGCGCTGTGGTCACAATCCCTTCTCCAGTTTATATCTGGAATGACATTTCTAAAGCTTATTATTTTTGTGGATTTTGTTCTCTTTCTGCAGAAGTCCCGTGAGTGAGTCAGTCAGTCAGTCAGTTCGTCAGTTCGTCAGTCAGTCAGTCAGTCAGTCAGTCAGTCAGTCAGTCAGTCAGTTCGTCAGTTAGTCAGTCAGTGGGTGAGTGGGTGAGTGAGTGAGGGAGTCAGTATGTTGTTCCCAAATCAGTAAAAATCTGAAAGGGTGATTAGCCTTTTTTTCTCAAAATAGCACACAGGGTATTCATTACGTAAGGGATAATGTAGAGCGAACGGGTCACTCGCGAGAAATAAAGACCGACAAGCTGAACTCCTGTTGAAGGTCTTTATTTCTCGCGAGTGACCCGTTCGCTCTACATTATCCCGCTTATTACATGGCTACAAACTAAATTAATCAATCAATGTGAGGCAAAATATTGATTAAAGCAAGGTTTATTCAAATAAATAAATAAAAACAGTCCGCTCTCCCAGAACGTCCTTCCTAGCAACGGTAACTAGGCTATTTGTTGTAGTGTATGTTGAATTGCACGTTTCCGTTGATGGTGAAGTTGGAAAGAGAGAAAGGGACGTCATGCGGGACATTAAATGTCACGTCTCTGGTTTCCTCCTGCTGTGGCGCTGCAGCGGGCACATCTGTGAACACATTGTTTACTGTTAGGCTACAACTTGTAAAGCAATAACGATATGAGACTACTATCTGTTTAAAGAGAGCGGCTAACCTGATATGTTGTCGTTTCCCGATATGATATTGCTCCACTTCTCCCGGTCTGTGAATAGCCTATTTCCAAAACGTCAACGGAGGTTGAGAGAGGTTGTGAAGACGCCGGTCAGAACGTCACTATAGCTACAATATTTCCTATTCATAGCAACGGTCACCCTTGACAGCGGTCTGCTAGCTGGAAATAACAGACCTGTAGAATGCTGTGATTTACATAGGATTCTCAAAGTGCCATGTAATAAATCTCAATATCCTGCAGTCTAAAAAGCATAAACTCACTTTGTTTTCCCATTCAAATGTACAGAGACCTTGTTTCTGCAAATGAACTAAAACATTTACAAGAACTTTAATGATTGTAATTCCCAATTTCAGCGACGGCTGAAAATCAAAACCTTTTTATATGTATTTTTTAGTGATTTCTTTGTGAACTGACCCTTTAAATATGACCTACAGCAGAGAATGACCAAAGAGCGGATCCTCCCTGCATGTTAACAGGACCAGGGTAACCCTTTGACCTCCTATACGCAGACCGGCCCGGCCCGCATGGAGAGAACCAACTCATTAAAAAGCTATTTGTTAAACGGCTTGTCGCCCAATTAGCATGTAAAGTGATCCGAGTGTCAGCTGGACAGCTAGCCACTGGGGGAGAGAGAGAGGTGTTAGTGGTGTGTGTGTGTGTGTGTGTGTGTGTGTGTGTGTGTGTGTGTACAGTATTCCCCGGGAGACAGGCTGCAATAAGAGGGTAATTTATCAAGGTGACTGCACCAGTCAAACTAAACACCCTTTCTTCGTTACATTGTCATGGTAACGCTGAAAAATGGATGTCCCTTTGGGCCCCCGTTGAGCATAGTTATTTGAGCCGGGAAATGAGGAAAGTGTGTTTGTGTTTGTGGGGGAGAGAGAGAGAGAGAGAGAGGATATGTGTGAATATATGTTCATGAGTGTATGCACTGGTATAAGAGAAAGAAATGGACTTATTTAGCAAGTGTTAACTTTATACTTCACAGGATCGTTGTTATGGGACTATACTGTAGTCGGCTGTATGTAATGTCCTCAGCTCAGAATGTGGTGCAGTAATATAAAGTCTGTACTCTAAATACCCTTTTAAAACGGCCAGGACGTCGCAATTATGAGAACGAAAGCTTCTTCATATAGAGGGGAGATGACCCCAGGTGAACCCAACACAAAATCAGGAGGAGAACGTATTTTTTTTATTTATTTTATTTTTATTTATTTTTTAGATATTTTTTGGGCATTTTTATGCTTTATTGATAGTGTAGAGACAGAGCTGAAATGGGGCAGAGAGGGGAGTGACATGCAGAGAACAACCGCAGGCTGGAATCGAACCCGGGTCCGCTGCTGACCGAGGCCCATGAGGGGGACGCCCTACCAACTGAGCTAAGGGCGCCCCCGAGGAGGACGTCTTTAAACAACTACGTATAGTACCTTTCAAACAGACCGAAAAACCTGCTTAAACCCACTAACATCCAGCTTTTATTTGCATTGCGAATGTGTGCAATCAGCGTTCACACTCGGGTCAAATTACTCTGCAGTAGACAAAGATATTTTTTCGTCTTTACGATCGATCGTCATAGATGCGGACAGACGCCATGTTTATTTATATAGTGTGTATAGTGTGTATGTATAGTGTGGCATCAGTGCAGAATTCCCGGATAACCCGCAATTGAAACATAAACAGCTGAAACAGCAGCATACTACATAAAGCAGACACACACCCACACACACACACACACACACACGCACACCCACCCACACACACACACACACACACACACACACACACACACACACACACACTGCAAATACAGTAGAAAAAACACACTTTCAGACTGTGTGTCTGCCTTTTCTCTTCTTCCACGCATCATTAGATAAATTGTGTACAATTCATTGAGAAAAATATTAATCAATCTACACATTTATGTGTGTGTTTAAATAATGTTTGCGTTTGTGTGTGTGTGTGTGCGCCAAAATGATTAGCTGCCAGTGAGGCAACTAATTGAGTGAGGAGGATTAGCATTAGCGCCCAACATAGTGGGCTGAGAGCCACACACACACACACACACACACACACACACACACACACACACACACACACACACACACATTCTAGAAGTTGTACGTGGCAGTCCAGACAGCAAAACATTACAATAATCAAGCAAAGAAGAAATAAAGGTGTGATGTAGGATCTCCACATCAGTCATGAACACAAATGATCTAATCTTAGCTATATTGCATTGGTGGAAAAAAGCGAATACAGTACGTGATTAGGACCTACTTTTTGTTCAAAATGGGAGATACACCCCCACAATGTGATTTTTACAAACAGAGAATTTTCCTGCGTGCATGTTCACAATAGAATGTGTTAATACAATGTTCATATTCGGGGCACTCCGGTGGCGTAGTGAATAGAGCGTGTACCATATTGGCTCAGGCGTCATTGCAGTGGTCGCGGGTTTAAATCCGACCCGTGGAACTTTACTACAGGTCATCCCCCCTCTCTCTCTCTGTCTCCTCATTTCAACTATGCCCCATCAAATAAATCTTAAAAATGCCCCCAAAAAATCTTAAAAAAAAATTAAAATAAAGAAATAATATGGTTATATTTCTCTGTTAAATTACACAGTGAAGGACTCACAAAACAAATTCTACTCCATTTTTTATCCACTGTAGCATCTTTGTGAAGTGTAAACCCAAAGTATAGGAACATATCACGTCAAATTCCATAACTCTTTGTTGTAATTGAGAATGACTGTAAACAACTGTGGGCCTGACTGGTGATGAGACCACTGTATAAGTGACATGGGAGCATTTTTCAAACTTGGAAACAGTTATAATAGGCTACCGTAATAAAACTATATAACACATTTCTTTACTGTCACTGTCAATTTTAAAGCTAGTTATTTTCTTTCAGTAGCTGGATGATTCAGTTATGTTTCATTACATCCCTCCCTGTGTCTCTCTTTCTCTCTCTCACACACACACACACACACACACACACACACACACACACACACACACACACACACACACACACACACACACACACACACACACACACACACACACACACACACACACACACACACACACTAACGCCTACAGTACCTAATTTCTCAGTTTTATTACCAATGACTGCCACCTCGGCTTCTCCCTGTGTCTCTTTCTCTATCTCTTTTAATCATCTCTCCATTTCCCCCGAAGCCCCTCAGTGGGAGACGGGCCGATAATTAAGTGTCATTAGGCCTTAACGTGTGTGTGTGTGTGTGTGTGTGTTTATATCTGTGTGTGTGTGGGAGGTAATAATGGTAACATCCACTGTGCTGCATCTGGGGAGTAAGATGGGTTTATCAGAAGGGAAGAGAAGGCAAAACAAACATGGAGGGAGGAAGGAGCTGTTAACAGGCATTCAGGTTCAGGTTACTTTATTGCTACACTACCCGTAGAGGTACAGTTGTTATTTTACAGTTTAAAACAAGATAAAATTGTCATGCTGAAAAACATCAACTTGTGAATACCAATGAAAACACATCAAAATGACATAGCATAAACTACATAGAAAAGTAACCGTAGGTACATTTGTATTGCAGTTTGAAAGGTGCAGGGCTTCCATTACACACACACAGTTTTCAGACCACTACATAAAACACAAATGGGGCATTTTAAAGGACACACACACACACAGTGCACAAAAGGGATTTTTCCAGTGCCAGGGATGGTGTAGTGGTTAGAGGGCAAAATACCTGGCTTCCTTGGTGTGGACCTTGTTTTTTTATTGTTTTTTTATTTTATTCAACCTTTATTTATATAGGTAAATCCCATTGAGACCGGAGACTCTTTTGCAAGGGAGACCTGTTCCCATTTACACATTACCATTCGCACACACATTCATACACCGATAGCAGCAGGCTAACTATCGACATTCACACTGTATACACTTGACTTGGAAGCTAGTATTTGCTGGGTGTCTGTCTGTCTGGGATATTGGTTTAAATAAAGCCTTCAGTCTATGGGGGTCGGTTGGGAAAGAGAAATCTCCAGTTCGGTAACATCTTGCACTGATTGCTCTATTCTCATATGACCAAACAAAGAAAGAAAAACCAATCCCAGGGTTACACACAGAGTTGCTTTCAATAGGTATTAAAAGGGTTTGTGGGAACTATAGCATTTGGAGCTAGTTACCATGGTGTTTTAGTAGAATATGTGTGTGTGCTTTACTTGGGTTTGTTTGACTTGGTGAGAACACTGGCATTTTAATATTGGTTTTCCACTAGACATTGAGAGACCGGGATCACACACACACACACATACACACACACACACACACACACACACACACACACACACACACACACACACACACACACAGGGGCATTCTACTTCCACTAGAGTTGCAGAGTGAGATTTGTCTGGACTGAATGGAAACCAAACAAACTACGGAGATTTCATGTAGCACGTCACCCCCTTAGCACGAGGAGTTTTAGGTCACGTTTAGACCCAATATCGTGTGTGTGTGTGTGTGTGTGTGGTATTGTGGGAAGGAGGATTGTGTTGATGCGTCGTGTATGTATCTTGATACTTCACTGGTCTCAGCGTCTCGCAAAGATACTCAATTAATCAGCAGATTGAAATGAGCCATTTGCATCGATTAGCCAGTTAAATGCTCACTTTGCTTTGTGTGTGTGTGTGTGTGTGTGTGTGTGTGTGAGTGTGTGTGAGTGTGTGACTTTTCCAATGGATGCATATGTAGGAGGGTAATGGACGCTATTTTGGGCCGATATCTGGTCCTTTTGTGACATGGATCATATTCCCTCTTAAAGGTGGAGTCAGCCTTTCTGGAGAACGCTTGTTGTCAAAATCACTTTTTCGTCGAAAATCAGTGAATATCTCCTCAGAATCCGCTATCTGTCCGTACTGTGTCTGCACTGAAATGAAATATGGTGTTAACTCACAGCCTAGGCTCTGTAAAAGCCCTGTCAAAGCCTAAACATCTTATGTATTTTCTCTCTCAATCTTCGACCACAGACAGTATCTCATCATCTCACTCAGTCGCCCCCCTTCCTCCATCTCCCTCCATGTCAGGTCTAACAGAGCTGAGCGCATCAACTGCCTTGCTGCCCAGTGAGGCTCTGATTGTGTGTGTGTGTGTGTGTGTGTACGTGTGTGTGTGTGTTTGTGTTTGTGTCTGTACGTGAGATTGTGTGTGTGTGTGTAAACTTGAGATTTTGTGTGTTTTTGTGTGTGTATGTTTCATGGTTTCTGTGTGTGTGTGTGTGCGTGTGTGAGAGACGCGTTCTGCTTTAATGAGCTATTGTTTGGCAGAGTGGGCGCTGCTCTCGGGGAGTCTGTCGCTGCGCTGACCCCCTGACCTCGCCATGCGGCACAAAACTCCATTACCCACGCCTCATCAGCGCCCTGCTCGCGCTCTCCTCTCCTCCCCTACAGTCTCTCTGCCTTTCCCTCAAACTAGCAAAACACAAACCATATGAGTCTTTAGCAATGAAATCAGACTATACAGTGAGTGTCTGAGTATTGATACATGTCTTATAGTGTGTAAGAATATAGTCATCGTTCCAGAGCCCATACATCTCCTGATGATTGAAGATTTAGGATGGTTTATTTGTCATATGCACATTAACAATTACAGCAGCAGTCATTGCCAATGAAATTATTAAGTCCCAGGCCCCTCTCAACATTAATTGCAATATTGTAGAAGAAAATGTGTAAGAGAAACACACAAGTGAAGAGAGCGACACCTGAGACACAAATAAACACAACAGTAGTGCAAAGATTCAAGATTCAAAGTGTTCATTGTCACATGCACAATAAGAAACATGTTCTCAGTCATACAGTGAAATTCTTCCTTTGTTTTCCACAGACTGAATGCCAAGAAAGAGACATGAAAATATGCAATATGCAAGGACACAGTGCAGATAAAAAGTGTAGAAGTGTAGAGTGGTGTTTTTTTTTGCCTGTGTGGCCGAACTGTCAGGGTGATTTCACACACATCTCGTGGGTGATTCTGGACCCCCCCCCCCACGCACCCTCTCCATCCATCCATCCTTCGCTCACTTCATCCCTCTATCCCTACAGCCAATCCCCTGCTTCTACTTTTCCTACTCAAGTCTCGAACTATCCCAGTGTTCCAATACCTATATATTTTCTCCTATTTAGTATGATAAACAAAATAAATGTTGGATGTTACCCGGATGTCTACTACATCTGGTAGAGATTTTTAGTGTTGAAATCAGTAGCTTTTCTGGGGCAATTCTGACCCACAATCCACTGCGCACCGGAAGAGACGTCACATCGACGGAGCCTCAGAGTGAAAACAACCAGCAGTGAGACAGATATAAAAGCAAGAGGCAAGATCAAGGCGCAATGTTATGATGAAATAAATAAGTAAAAGTATGTCCTAATTGTAGCCTGCTGCATGCTAACTAGATTATTGTTATGGTCAGCTGTAGTATGTAGAATAGAAAAAAGAAAAAAGTATGTGATTTGGAATGCAGGGTGTAAGTCCTTCAGACCTCCAGAAAACCTATTTTCTCCTTCCAATGGAATGAAATTACTTCAGCGGCAGACATTTTCCCCGATGACACAGTCTCTGCAGCTGGGATTGGCTCCAGCCCCCCCGCGACCCCTAACGGGACAAGCGGTAGAAGATGGATGGATGGATGGACACAGTCTTCAGTTTACGTGATTTTGCACAGAACAAGGCAATTACTTAAAGCTCCCATATTATACACTTTTCGGTTCTATTATACACCATATTATATGGTCTTAGTGGTCCCTAATACGTTTTTCTTTAATTGTTTGCTGAAAAAAACTTTCAGATAATTTATTGTACTATGCTGATGTTCAGCTAATCTCACAATGGCCTATTTTTTAAAAAGAACTGCAGCTCCCCTCGTAAATATACAATCTTTGACCTGCCCCCGCCCCCTGTCCGGAAGCGAAGCCAGATACGCCTCGCCCTCTGTCTGTCAGGGCCGTGGACCAATAAGAAATAGGGGTGTGGGCTGCACAGTGGAAGCTTCTGGCTTTCCAGTTTGTGAGGTCAGAAAAGGGGAAAATTCTGACTGGAGTATATTGGGGGGGAGGGGTGGGGGTTTCAGAAAGGGGGAGAGTGAGAACAGGAGAGATTGTTATTTTTTAAAATATTTTGGCAGTCTCTAGGCACACGTTGGACCCATGGATATGTTAGAACACATTTAAAAAGTGCATTTAGCATAATATGTGACCTTTAATGAAAGTGTTGCTTTTACACACACACACACACACACACACACACACACACACACACACACACACACACACAAACACACTGTGAGGAACCAAAGCCCCAAACAATCAACATCCACTCTCTCTGTCTTCGTCTCTTTTCACAGGGCAAGGTCACACTCTGCTCCACCCTTTACAGTAGTACAGGAACATGACACTCCACACACACACACACACTCACACACACACTCACACACACACACACACACACACACACACACACACACACACACACACACACACACACACACACACACACACACAGGTATACGTGCACAGGTTTCAGTTTACCTCTCCCTCCACAAAGCCTCGTGGGAAGAGTGACATCATCCCTTCTCTTTCTTCGCGGCCGTCCATCAAAGTAGACAATGAGGTCAGAGGGTTAAAGCCTCTACGACTGTGTTGGATAAAGATAGTACAATATCACATCACACACACACACACACACACTCACTCACTCACTCACTCACTCACTCACTCACTCACTCACTCACTCACTCACTCACTCACTCACTCACTTGTCTTGTCAAATAGAAGCCGTTTCATCTTGGAATGAACCTCACACGATATGTCTGAGAAAAAAAATCACTCTCCTTGGTTTTTTCTTGCAACTTTAAGCTGGCGTTAGCAGATTTACAGCCAAAGAAAATATACAGACCTCAAAGAGCACTCATCAATGTGAACTGAGTATAATATCTTCACAGAGTATGGTACAGTACAAATATACAGTGATCATGTATTGGAAGCATCCTTATGGAAATATGTAACTTGTGGAAGAATTTGAAGTTGAAGAGAGTTCTGGTTGTATCTACCAGAAAGCCAGCATTTCGTTAAGTATTTTCCATATGTGTTGACTTCAAGTCTCTTAAAACTCTTAAATGTTTATGGAACAGTCTAATGTATTGCTCTGATGATCATAAACGACCTGTAACAGCAAACAAGACCATAGGCGAAAATAATCTATTTTCATATAGTTATTATTTATGCCTTTCCTCGGGTCATAATCCCCAGCAACTCAGACACAATGTTTTACGGCAGCTAGACCAGAAAAGTCTGTGTTTATGGTACTAAATCAAAGTTTACTTTGCTTCACCATGGTCATATTACCATTATTAATCTGACATAGTAAAATGTGTCTAATAGTGGTCTCTTTCTCAAACACCTCCTAATCAAATGCACTCTCCACCGGCATTCGCTAGCAATGATCTTTAGGACAGCAGGCGCTGGTTCCGTAAAAAAAAACACTACCACTTGTGTCCAAAGGGGCCGCTAGAATCAACAAAAACTGACAGTTCCCTTTAGTCTCTTTAATAACCCTCAACTGTATGTATGTGTATTGATTTTGCCCATCTCGTGCCTCTCTCAAGATATCATTGATTATATGACGACACTGATACAGATCCTTGTTCTTCAGTTTACTTCCTGATTGTAATCTGATGTTTTTCTTGTTCTCTCTGTAGCGATCTGAATGGAAACAACCTGACGCTCATCAGCAAGACGGACTTCTCCGGCCTCAAACACCTCAGAGTGCTGTAAGTCACATTTACTCTTTCAACTACATAAGCGTCTCTGAGTGACCTCCAAAAAACCGCTAAAATGGTGAATGGACTTGACTTCTATAGCGCTTTTTAACCTATTTTGTCAGCCCCAAAGCGCTTTACATTTTTTACCACATTCACCCATTCACACACACTCATACACCAATGGCATTAGCTGCCATGCAAGGCGCTCTCTGAACCTTCGGGAGCAATTTAGGGTTCAGTGTCTCTTTGCCCAGGGACACTTCGACATGTGGTTGGTAGATTGGGGATCGAACCACCGACCCTGTAACCCAGTGTACGACCACCCTAACCACTTCACCACTGCCACCCACGCTATAAAATCCTATCAATTATTACTACACGTAAACGTTTATATCTGCAGCTCTTGAACAACAAAAATTACCACTTCAAATTTTTCTTAAATTGCATTTCTGCATAAATTAAGGAACATTTCATGTAGATAACAACATTTATATTTAGAATTTAGGAGAAATGTTGTCAGTAGTCTATACAATAAAGCAAAACATTTTAATTTTACTCACACACATACCCATGGTATAAATAGTCAAACCAGACACACTGGTCATTTGGACCGGTCTCTTAATTTTGTCCAGAGCTGAGAGTTTACAACCAAGTCCATCCACTTTATCAGTAAAATCCAAGAATACTTTAAAGGTGCTCCGAGGAACTTTCAGTTTGTGTTAATTCTTGCGCCCCCTTTGGACAAAAGAGGTAGTGTTTTTACTACGCCAGCTGTTGTTCCTGGGTGAGCGTACCCACGACAAAGGCATTAAGAAAAATTAAAAAAGCATTCTTTGCACTGATGGTCTTGTTTGCTGTTACGTATAATTTATGATCATCAGAGGAAAAATGACTATTTGACTATTCAGAAATATTTAAAAGTTCCTCTTAGCACCTTTAAACAAGTGCAGTATTTTTCATTAATCCAGCCTTTTTATTTCTGCTGTTTTTGGGTTTAAAGTAATATTTCAATGGAGCCCTAACTGTCTCCTTTAGCTGTCAGAAGACTATTTGTTCTCAGGGCGAAAAGCTTTGTATGTCTTCAGGTGAGATTCTTTCCCACATTTCTTCACTCTTCTTGGGCTTGGGTTGGAATGTGGTGAATGGTGGCTGATGGTGCCTTGGAAAGCCAGAGGGTTAGAACGCTGCCTTAGCTTCAGCAGTGACACAGGAGCCACCCAAAGGTGCTCGATGGGTGTCAATGTCAGTCAAGATTTACAACAGGGAGGGGTTTATTATCCGTGACCTTTTGACCTGGAAACACAGTGTGCCCTGTGGGAGAGTGGCTGCTTGGTTTCCTGTGTGTGTGTGTGTGTGTGTGTGTGTGTGTGCGTGTGCGTGTGTGCGTGTGCGCGTGTGTGTGTGTGTGTTGGTGACGGACGGACATGAGATGTAAAAGGGAACGACATGTCAGGAACTAATAACATCTCCTGAGGCCTCTAAACCGATTAGCGGAACACTGGGGGGCCCGGGGCACGTTGCTGTCAGGAGGGGATTGAGTGTTACACCATTGGCTGCGTTGTTTCAAATTCTTCTATCAACAACCGTGGCTGTGTTCGAAAAGCCCTACTAACGTCCTACTCATACTCATTTTTACGTCAATTTGAGTATGTGACGGTTGTGTATGCGAGTTTGTGTAGGCGAGAAATGCCAGGATGAATACTAACTTCCGGGGAGATTTTGTGTATGGATCGATAGGATACTTTTCCTACTCAACCGCCCCACAATGCATTGCGTCTTTTCAAACGACATGGAAGTTTCTGTTCATAAACGCCCCTGACCAGTACCTCAAGAAATTGGATACCGTCTACCACTGTGCTCTGCGATTTTTAACTGGCTGTGGAAATCGTGTCCACCATTGTACCCTGTATGCCACTGCAAAATGTCCATCGCTATCTGTACGCAGACTCTCACATTGGTTGTTTTTTGTTTACAAGTGTCTTATTGGGCTGGTCCCTTCATATCTATGTGTTTACATGTCCACAAACAAATGTAGCTATGGTTTGCGTTCTAGGGATGTGTTACAGATGTTGGTACCCAGAGCTAGAACTGACTTAGGGAAAAAGGCCTTTAAATATGCTGCGCCTTCTGCCTGGAACACTGTGCAAAAGCAGCTGAAGCTGCCGGAGCTGGTCACCTTGGGAGAATTCAAAGGAATCCTGAAGGACAGAGAAGATAGTTCTCTTGGTCAATGCAATTGTTTGTAAAGCTATTTTCTGATAATGGCCGGGTTTATTCATTCATCTGTCACCAGTTTATTTATTTAATTTTTAACTGTACTCATTTCAATCTTCATATAGTCTTGTCCCTGATCTTGTATTGTACTTTACCTGACGTTGAATGTGGTGTATGAGAATTGTGGTTGATTGTTCTTATTGTATCATGGTGCTGCCTTCTTGGCCAGGTCATTCTTGAAAAAGAGATTTTAATCTCAATGAATTTTACCTGGTTAAATAAAGGATATTGATTGATTGATTTAAATTCTTTATTGCTCCTGTAGACTTCAGTGTAAACGGTCCGATGAACCTCGCATATACAATCGATCGTTAAGTAGACGATATGTAGTATATACATGTTGAGTATGTAGGAGGGAGGACTTTTCGAACACAGCCCGTGAGAGAAATGATGTGTGTGTCTAAGCTTTGGCTGGCAGATCGGAACACCCTATGTTTCCTTTGTCATTCAATCAAAGTTGTATCTTTTTCACCATCGTCATATCACTATTATCAATATTGAAAAATCAATAATTAATAATGATGTTGTATGCTTATATACCCAATAGTGTTCAAAGAATAAACAATATACAGTATATACTTGAACAATCTTTTTAAATAACTCGTTGATTTCAGAAAAAAATAATGAATAAGTCTCTGATTTAAAAGGGAGACATGTACAGCTCTGGAAAAAATTAAGAGACCACTCCAAATATTCAGTGGCTCTTGTTTTACTCTTTTGAGGCATATGTTTGTGATAAGTAATGTAGAGATGAAGATTGAAGAAAAATCCAGACCGGTCTCTTCATTTTGTTATGGGGCTGTATATAAAATTGGATGTATATATGCTAAATGTTTGTTTCAATGTCATTCTTAATGTGTTTACTTCTGTGTCTTCTTGTTGCAGTCACCTGATGGAGAACCAGATCAGTATGGTGGAGAGAGGAGCGCTGGATGAGCTGAAGGAGCTGGAGAGGCTGTGAGAACACACACACACACATGCATATAGAATGATTTACAGTATATAGTACAGTATATACAGTCTGCACACTATTATGCCCTTATATTCTATACTTTCAATATCAACTATTCAATATTTTCATTTCTACACTACTACATTACTGCAAATTGCAAATATTGTAAATAATGTTCTTCATATTGCCCATTTCAATTTATTTGCTTTTTTTATACTGATTTTTTATACCTATATCGTCACCCTCTTAAAATAATGGCCTAAGTCACTTTTTGGCTAAAATGTTTTTTTTTGCTTAAATCAACTCCTTATGATGCTGGCCACCTCTGGTAAAATGGCCTAATTCCTCAGTAGAACAGATCATGTGATTTTACTTGACATAGGCCATTATACGATATTACCAGAATGTCAAGAGTGTGTTTTAGGCCATTTTATTTTGCCAAGTCAAAATGTACTGTTAATTATTTTTTTTCAAGGACATTTCACAAGTGTGTAAAATGGCTTAAGTCACAAGTTAAACATTAATATAAAGGGTTTATTCCTATTATGTTACATAATTGACAGTAATTGTTATTACAATGTCAAGAGTCATCTTTTGACATAACCTGTTTGAGTGAAATTATTAATGAATATCATATATTCAATCTTTGGTTAAGTTTTTTGTGTTTCCTGAAAACTCTGAAAAAATG
>OX442355.1:1456529-1466529 GCA_949357725.1 Hyperoplus immaculatus | reverse complement strand
TCCTTTTCTCTCTCCTTTTCTCCCCCCCTCTCTCTCTCTCTGCATCCGTCCCTCCCTACAACAACTTTCAAATAAGTCGAATAATACATTTGGATCATGTCGTATCAATACATTTATTGGGATGGGATTTAAATATAACATACATCTTTTTCCTTATCTTAATTCCCAGAAGACATTCTCCCCTCAACTTGCTCTGTTCATACTCTTTTTTTTACCCTTTTATTGCTTTTTTTTGTTTATCTGCCTAATCTGTCTATCCATCCGTTTGTCCTCCTCTCTCTCTCCTATCACTCTGTATATCTCTCATCACCTCTTCACTGGCCCTTTCATGTCTCAGACGCGGCTCAGCTTTGGCTTCAAAACACAGTTATAACTCAGTTTTATTGTCCCATCAAAATCCCCTCAAACAGTGTCAAGTTTAGTTGAATTTTTCTCAAATCTAGTTTTTGACTTTTTTTTCCCCCAATGTATTTTATTCCTGGCTGTCCTACTACTTCAAACCATTGACCTCTCCATGAGTCTTCCTCTGGTGTACCGCTGAAACGTGGACAGAACCAGAGCTGTAACTGACACTGAACTGAGAGCAGATTGATTGGACACGGATCGGCTATGCAAAGACTGTGTAAATAAAATGGATGGGTGGCTCAAAAATTGACACACACTTTGCTATTCCTAAATCCCTCAAAATGTAACATGTTGCACGGCTTTGTTTTCTTCAATTGTGTTGCACTTAGATATTCTATTTCTATTCATTCTCTTTTCTAATGTGTTTTATGTATTGTAATCTTGCCCCTGTAAAGCACTTTGAATGGCCTTGTGTCTGAATTGTGCTATAGAAATAAACTTATCATGCCTTGCCTTACACTACCCCCTTGTATGACCCTAAACATCAGCGTGTTGTTGAGACAAGGGTCACTGCATTGCTTGAATCTGTACCACAAGTATAACAAATATGGTGGAGCCAGAAGAAAGGCCATAACTTAAAGCAAATCAATGGGGTTTATCCTCTGTACGGTGGCCATTTAAGGACATTTCAGGTTCAGATTGTTAGGATCAACTCTACACTGTCAGCTCAACTTGTTTTAGTATAAGCTATGCTAAGTTTCCCAAGCCATCATGTTGTATCTGTTAAAAGTGCAGTGTGTAAAGGGAATTAGTTTTTTTTCCCTATCAGACTTGGTAGAAAATAAATATAATATTCATAAGGATGTTTTAAGTAATGTATAATACACACGCATGTAAGCAGGTTCCACTTAGCGTTTTAGAACCATCGTCCAGCCAAGTCGACATCCATGTAGGGAGGTACAGCTCTAGAAATATCGAATTCACTAGTGTTATGTTCAAGGCAAGGGCAAGGGAAGGGAAGTTTATTTCTATAGCACAATTCAGACACAAGGCCATTCAAAGTGCTTTACAGGGGCAAGATTACAATACATAAAACACATCAGAAAAGAGAATGAATAGAAATGAAACATTAAATAAATTAAAAATGACAGGTTAAAATGGAAACAGAAAACGGTTTTAGATTGTGGGGGGTGTGGTGACTCAAGACAATGGATGTGTTGCGTGCCCTGTGTCAGTAGGCTATACAGCATCATCAGCTAACTACTGCATTTCAGAATGTTCATGATTTGGGCCTTGCGGCTTGGGTTGCAAAAATGTCAAGCAATTTCATTTTGTTTCTATGCGTGTTGAGTTGCTTTGGTGTGAACTGGGCTTTAGTATGTCAGTCATTCTTGAGAAGTGGGACAAAACAGGGTGCAATGTTGAAAAAGGACAAACCCTATGTTTAGGCAAATGAAATGACATGTATGTATCCAACATATACTAAGCTACTGAGCTACGCTTTGATACAACCTCCCAGCTTTTATCCTTTTTATCAAAATGGGCTTTTTTCCCTAATAACATCTCCAATATTAAATATTTGTATTTTTTAAGATAACAGCAGTTACATTATGCAAGACGGCCTTTTGTCCCGGTTCTCAAGAATCACTGATATGCAATAACAGCAGGTCAAGGAAAATACATTTCATTTCATCACACATGAGCAGTAACACAATATCTGCCTCTGAATACATGGCCCACTAAGTGATTCTACAGGCACGTTACTACTTTAATGGTTTCCTGACTGTCATATTCTGCAGGGAAAATACTCACCGTGAAAAACACAGAAAAAAACACTAAAGCACTACATTCTGTTGGATAAATTTGTACCTGCGTTGAGGCAGGATGGGGAACAGTACATATATTAAATCAGTGTGTGTGTGTGTGTGTGTGTGTGTGTGTGTGTATGTGTGTGTGTGTGTGTGTGTGTGTGTGTGAGTGGCTTCGGTAAGTGGGTGTTCCCTCTGCTGTCAGCCCCTCTCTGGTTTGACCCTGACGTTAATGGAGTGTGTCTGAGGTCCTGCAGGGAAGCCACACACACACACACACACACACACACACACACACACACACACACACACACACACACACACACACACATACACACACACACACACACACACACACACACACACACACACACACACACACACACACACACACATTTTAACATTGTTGCTATTTTAACATCCATGTATTGTTTTCTGTTACAGCTTGTTATAGCCCTCACGGCTTGATGTTCAAATAAACCCATGTGACAAAGCTTGTTTATACATTATAGTTGTTGTTGTACACACATGCTGACCCCCCTCCCCTCCCCCTAAAGATCTACATTAGATAAAGAACTACATCAAGACAAAGATGAATGGCTGTTTAGATTGGTAGGAAGCTAGTGGGTAATGGTGCGTATCAGACTGGAAGTGGGTGAAGGCAGCAGGATGACCCAGTGTGTTTATACACAATACACAACTGGATGATTAGATATACTGTACAATTTAAAAATATATCTACTATGCTATTCATTCATATACAGGTTCAATGTTTTATTTAAAATATACAGCTCTGGAAAAATTTAAGAGACCACTCTAAATGTTCAGTGTCTCTCATTTTACTATTTATAGGCATATGTTTGAGTAGAATGAACATTTTGTTTTTTTAATATTAACTACTGACTATTGATTGAATATTTCTACCAAATTCCAATAGATTTAGTTTTGTCATTAAGAGCCTTTTCAATAAGTAATGTAGAGATGAAGATTTAAGAAAAATCCAGACTGGTCTCTTAACTTTTTCTGGGGTTATATATAGTTACAGTAGTCTGGCTTTAACATATGAAGGCTTTCTTATAATCAGGGTGCTTTTATGGCATTGGCAATATGACAACACAACATTGCAAAATCATAATTGAATAATGAAGAGAGAAAGAATAACAATTGATTTTGCGTCCCAAATCTAGAATGTTTAGGCTATGAACTGCATTGCGTTTCAAATTTGAGTTTCAAATAGGACAGAGTGGTGTGGTCGGTTCGCAGGGATTTTTGTTTGCTGTTGCTGAATGCACAGATATGAAATACAGTTAACTGTGGGTACAATCAGCATATCTCAACACCAACTTTCTGTCTTTTTCTTTGTTTTTCCAGGGACCTGAGTGAGAACTTCATCCAGGCCATCCCAAGGAGAGCCTTCAGGGGAGCCACGGACATCAAAAACCTGTGTGTGAAAGTATAAACACACACAAACACACACACAGTACATACAATTTGTCCTATAGGGGACGTTTTTGGGTACATTTCCTGGAGAACAACCATAACTAAAACCTTAACTAGTTATTGCTTAAACCCAAAACCAACCAAACATAAACCACTGACCCAAAATCAGTGTTCAACCAATTTGAGAAAAGTTTTTTGTCCCCAATTTCTCAAGCTGTCCCCGCTGAACAGCTTTTATGTACAGTATGTCACACACGCACGTACACGCACATACAAAGCAGAGAAATAAAATAGGGGATTAAAGAAGAAAACTATTCAAAATATAAAAATATATATAAAAATAAAATATCTTTATTTGTAGAGTATGTAACCAGTTAGTATGGATAGAAACTAATTGACTAACCATGTATTATCATGTTCTTCTCATCATCAGTCAGTTGGATAAGAACCACATCAGCTGCATAGAGGAGGGCGCCTTCAGAGCTCTGAGATCTCTGGAAGTCCTGTGAGTGTCCTTCAAAAATCACTTTAAAACTTTAGAAGTATTTCAGATTCATATTAATTTGCTTGTCTAGCTCAGTCAATTCCCCCCTTTAGTTTTTTGGGGCCTATGAAATATACTGTTAGCCTGTTATCTGATAGACTTTAAATTGTTTGTTAAAATACTATAAAGGTGCTACGAGGAACTTTCAAATATTTCTGTAACAGTCAAATTTTTCCTGTGATGGTCATAAATGACATGCAACAGCTAACAAGACCATCAGTGCAAAGAATGCTATTTCTATATAGTTTTTCTTAATGCCTTTGTCCGGGTACACTCACCCAGGAACAACAGCTGGCGTAGTAAAAACACTACAGCTTTTGTCCAAAGGGGGCGCAAGAACACATTGAAAGTTCCTCGAGGCACCTGTAATGAATTCTTTCTGAATGATTTTTCGATGTGTCCCTCTTTCTCCCAGTACGCTGAACAACAACAACATCACTAGTATTCCAGTCTCCAGTTTCAACCACATGCCAAAGCTCCGCACCTTGTGAGTTCTTCTGCTCCAATGCACTACGTTACCCATAATGCATCAATCTATCTATCTATCTATCTATCTATCTATCTATCTATCTATCTATCTATCTATCTATCTATCTATCTATCTATCTATCTATCTATCTATCTATCTATCTATCTATCTATCTATCTATCTATCTATCTATCTATCTATCTATCTATCTATCTATCTGTCTATCTGTCTATCTGTCCATCTGTCTGTCTGTCTGTCTGTCAATCAAACTTTATTTATATAGCACTTTTCATACAAGCAAATGTAACACAAAGTGCTTAAGACATACCCAGAGATATTCACACATGCAAGAACAATCCCCCCTCCCACCCATCCATACCCAAAGTCTAAAATTTTTGACAAATAAGGAATTCATTAAAAAAAGGAAGGCGACTGTGCTTCTACAACATTGACATAACATACCAGTTTATGCTGTTCACATGAGCACTTGGCAATGAGTTGAATTTTTTAGACATTTTTAAAAATGCTTTCTATTGCTACTTTCTCATACTGTGTATTTGAAGTATACCCACCTTAAAGTCTCTTTGACCAGTAATGGATTATTTACTAGTAGATTTGTTCCACATCTAAGCTCCTTGGCTATGAGGTTCTATCTGCTTGATTTTCTTGTGTGATCTCTGTGTTCTGTGTACAAGACAAACCGCTGCTCATAACCAATTGTCCATAGTGGGATTAATTATGATGTAACTTTATTTGAACAGGGACAATTGACTAAATGGATGATCAACCTTGTTTAGGGCAAGGAGATATGTTTTATACAGTGTACCAGGTCTAAATCAAATCAAATCAAATCAGTTTTATTTATACAGCCCAATATCACACATAGACATTTGCCTCAGTGGGCTTTATATTCCATACAGTATGACACCCTCTGCCCTTAGACCCTTAGCTCGGCTGAAAAAAAAACTTGGTCTTAGCACATTGCTATGTTCCACCTGTAGTCCCTGGGCAGGTATAAATAAAGGTGTAGGGATTGAATTAAACCTCCCATTTCTCTTCTGTCCCAGTCGTCTGCACTCTAACTCCCTGCGCTGCGACTGCCACCTGGCCTGGTTGTCTCCGTGGTTACGTCAGCGCACGGCGTTAGGTCTTTACACTCAGTGCAGTTCTCCTCCCAGCCTGAGGGGGCTCAACCTCGCTGAGCTGCGCAAGAGCGACTTCGCCTGCTCAGGTACCACACTACACCATGGACATATAAAGAAGCACTACACACTCTTTAACACACTTTCATGTATGTATATATGTATGTTTGTATGTGTATGTGTGTTATGTTATGTCCCTGTCTTGTGAATTGTATTTTAAAAAAATAATAAGGAAACAAAAATTACACACTTGGGTCAAAAGTGTGGACGTCTACCTTCAAGCTATATAATATTTTTGTCTTGTTTTATCTTTTGTCTTCTGTTCTTGTTGTTGTTGTGAGTGTATTGTGTGTATGTGTCTTTGTTTTATGGTTAAAAAAAGCTTAAAATAAAGTAAACAAAAGTGTGGGTGACGTAGATGGAGTTGTGTGTCTAGAGACAGACCCATTTTTGTCTTTTTATAATAATCAGCATCGATCACTAGTTGTAACCAATTTTTTTTTTAACTTCTTGTTTATTCAAAGGGAACGGTGGCAGTGCGTTTGTCCAGCCGTGCAGCCTGGCGTCGGGCTCCTGTCCTCCCATGTGTTCCTGTAGCAACAACATAGTGGACTGTAGAGGAAGAGGCCTCACCGCTATACCTGCACACCTGCCCGAGGCCATGACTGAGATGTGAGTACACCTGAAAAGATAACATGTTAGGGGCGCTCCGGTGGCGTAGTGGATAGAGTGTGTACCATATTGGCTCCGGCCTTCGTTGCAGTGGTCGCGGGTTCAAGTCCGACCCGTGGAGGTACTACATTCACACATACAAGGAATTTTCAGTAGTCCGATTGGTGCACTCAATAAACACAAACTTAGAGAACATGTTGTTTTACCTAGTTGCTGCTCTTCTATTTGCCTTGTAAATTGTATATTCTGTATTGCTGCTGCTTTTCTTTCTATTTTACTTGTGTATTGCATATTTTCATGTTTCTTTCTTGGCATTCAGTCTGTGGAAAACAAGGGAAGAATTTCATTGTATGACTGAGAACATGTTTCTTATTGTGCATATGACAAACACTTTGAATCTTTAATTTCCCTCTCTCTCTCTCTGTCTCTCTGTCTCTCCCTCCCTCTCTCTCTCTCTGTGTGTCTCTCTCTCTCTCTCTCTTTCTCTCTCTCTCTCTGCAGTCGTTTGGAGCAGAATGGCATCAAGTCAGTTCCTCCGGGCGCCTTCACCTCCTACAAGAAGCTTCGGAGAATGTGAGTGACTCTCAAGACATAATCGAATACACTTTACTTTGTTCTATTCTACATACTACAGCTGATCATAAAATGATCTACACTCAACAATAATATAAACGCAACACTTTTGTTTTTGCTCCCATTTTTCATGAGATGGACTTAAAGATCTAAAATTCATTCCAGATACACAATATTACCATTTCTCTCAAACATTGTTCACAAATCTGTCTAAATGTGTGATAGTGAGCACTTCTGCTTTGCTGAGATAATCCATCCCACCTCACAGGTGTGCCACATCAAGATGCTGATCTGACATCATGATTAGTGCACAGGTGTGCCTTAGACTGTCCACAATAAAAGGCCACCCTGAAATGTGCAGTTTTGTCTCACAGCAAAATGCCACAGATGCCACAAGCACATGTATTGTGACATCCTTTTAATATTATTCTACCATACTAAATAGCAGGGAAGTATGGGGGATTGGAACGCAGGGAGAGTTTAAAACTGTGATTTGCCAACTGGATCGCTCTTTTCTTTTTCTGTGGTTTTCCTGCTTGACATAACAAACAGACCCGCTGGATTTTCAGCCACGGAGGAGCGTTTGATTTATGACAAGATACAGTCCCCACCAGAGGCTATAAACAGTATGAAAGGGTCTTTCATGACTTCAGCTTCAAATTTATTCATGTTCACGTTGGGCAATTTGTTATGCTGCAAATAAAACACATAAAAACACAAGTGAACATACAGAGAATATATACAATGGAATCAGGGGTATAGAGAGAATACAGTTTGCCGAAGTCATAGACAGATGAATGCAGCTATCAACAGGGAACAATAAGAAATTATGATGATCTAAAAAGCATATATAAAATGTATAGATAAATAAATAAATAAATGCTGGAGTCAACACAACCACCAACAGCATCAACACACACATGATGATACATTTGGCAGTGTTCGGGAAAGCCCTACAAACGTCCCCCCTCCTACATACTCAACATGTATATACTACATACTGTCTTCTTAACGATCGATTGTGTATGCGAGGTTCATCGGACCGTATACACTGAAGTACAAAGAAAGAATAAAGAATAAAAAAAAAACTTCCATGCCATTTGAAAAGACGCAATGCATCGTGGGGTGGTTGAGTAGGAAAAGTAACCTTTCGATCCAAACACAAAATCACCCCGGAAGTTAGTACTCATCCTGGCATTTCTCGCCTACACAAACTGGCATACACAACCGTCACATAGTCAAATTGACGTCAAAATGAGTATGAGTAGGACGTTAGTAGGGCTTTCCGAACACAGCCTCAGTTTACTTTTTTTTTTCTTCTTTTGTGGTTTTGCGTTTATGTTTCCATCCTCAGACATTCTCTCCCTCTCCCTCTCTCTTTCTCTCTCTCTCTCTCTCTCTCTCTCTCCTCCATCTTTGTCTCTCTGTGGTTTTCCTTTTCCTGTCAATCTCATCCCACTGTTGTCGTGGTTACATCATCACTATTAGATCCAGAGAGAAAAGGCCTGTGTGTGTGTGTGTGTGTGTGTGTGTGTGTGTGTGTGTGTGTGTGTGTGTGTGTGTGTGTGTGTGTGTGTGATTACAATACCAGACTGGTTTCAGTGGTTTTGTCGTAAAATGTCATTTTGACAGTTGCGCGTCCGACCTGTGGCAGCGGAACAAGGATTTAATAAGCTGACATGTTGTGGTTTGGCCATAGAATCACCAGAGCAAAATGTAAAAAGTTAAAGTTGGCGCCGAATAGCAGTATTCACACTCTCTCTGTCTCTCTCTCTCTCTTTCTGTGTGTATCTCGCTTTCCCTGTCTCTCTCTGTGTGTCTCTTTCTCTCTCTCTCTCTCTGTGTCTCCCTCTCTCTTTCTCTGTCTGTCTGTCTGTGTCTGTCTCCCTCTCTGTCTCTCTGTCTCCCTGTCTGTCTCCCTCTCTATGTCTCTGTCTCCCTCTCTGTCTCTCTCTATCTCTCTTTCTCTCTCTCTGTCTCTCTCTCTCTCTCTGTCTCTCTTTCTCTGTCTCTCTGTCTCCCTCTCCCTCTCTGTCTCTGTCTCTCACTGTCTCTCTCTCTCTCTCTTCCTTTCCCATAAAACGTTTTATGTCAGGATCACTTAGAGGCCTCTCATGAAGTGGACTTTTGTCCTCTTCATAAATGTTTTTATTTGATTCGATTAAATTTGAAGGGATCAGAAAAATGTGCAATATATCAATCTGTGCATCTTTGAACCCAGAGAATAGCACATGGGAATGTTACATTAAAGGAATACTTCACCCATACAGAACCAGCATTCTATCATTAGTTTACCATTTTAGCATGTGTGATGTCACACTAGTAAAATGTAGGGTTAGACAGTGAGACCATAAAACACTCTTTCTGCCTTTTCTCAGGCTAGGATGAACCGATTTCTAAAGATTTTTCACATTTATACTACATAGGATCTCAGAGTTCAATACACCTTCATATTTCCACTAGTGAATTATCTTTAAGAACTAAAAATATGCATCACTGAACACTCCATTCAATCCTAATTAAATATTATAAAAATGAATTTCATAAAAAAATTGTTTTGTTTTTGTGTTTAAATTCCCAGAGACCTGAGTAACAACCAGATATCTGAGATCGCTCCTGACGCTTTCCACGGCCTCCGAGCTCTCAACTCCCTGTGAGTAAAGCTCTGTGTGTGTGTGTGTGTGTGTGTGTGTGTGTGTGTCAGTGTGTGGCAATGAACTGCTGGAGTGTTATGAGAGTGCCTCTACCAATATGTGTTTACATATGTGTGTGCATATGCACAGCACGTGTGTGTGTGTTTGTGTGTGTGTGTGTGTTTCTGCATCTGAATAATTCAAAAGTGGGGCCTGCTCTCTGTAAACATAGATTCCTTGTGAAAAATCTGTACTTACAAACCATCACAGCGGGTGGGCTGCGAGTGTGTGTGTGTGTGTGTGTGTGTGTGTGTGTGTGTGTGTGTGTGTGTGTGTGTGTGTGTAAGCATGTGTGTGTGAGTGTGTGTGTGTGT
>OX442355.1:1386529-1441529 GCA_949357725.1 Hyperoplus immaculatus | reverse complement strand
CTGTGAGGACCACGGGTGTGAGAACAGCGCCACCTGTGTGGACGGAGTGGGCAACTACACCTGCCTCTGTCCACCAAACTACACAGGTATCAAGCTTAGATGCCAATCTCTAGGCTTGTCTTAATGGTGATCATTGTTATGTGTGTGGCTTGTATGTAATTGTGTAAATTTTTTGAATGATTGATGTGTGATTTGCTGCTACTTGCCTTTCATATTTTATATCAAAATGGTCAGTCAATGACACCAGCTATCGGCTAGGAATTGTCGCAGTCATTTTACATTAGAAAAAGCGTCTTTGAGTGTCTATGAAAGCGATATATAGACATTGCTTTGCATTTGTTTGACTCGACATCATTGTAAATCAGGGCCACACCTCAACTGATCTTTCGAGTATAAATAAAGGTTGAATAAAATAAAATAAATAAATAAATGAAATAAATATAAATCCTACCAATTATTATTTAATCGATGGCCTTAGTTCCCTAGGGAAATGAAAGGCCCAAGTAAATAAGTTAGTGATTATTAGTTATTATAATTAACTGTGATAATGCATTTTACAAACTCTGGTTGCCAGGTTTGCTTTGTGAGGAAGAGGAGGATGGGTGTTCACCAGGTAGAAACCCCTGTCAGCATCAGTCCACCTGCATCAGCACTGCTACCGGCACAAGGTGACAGACACACACACACACACACACACACACATATGCACGTCACGCACACACACACACACACACACACACACACATATGCACGTCACGCACACACACACACACATGCACACATGCACACACGCACTCACACATGCAGAAACACAGACACACATGCACACAACATGCACACACACACGCACACACACACACGCATGCACACACACACACACACACACACACACACACACACACACACACACACACACATCACGCACACACACACACACACTTTATCACTGCCATGGCTCAGCTAAGTTTCGGATCCCATGTGAGATTGAAAACACAGACACACACACACACACACACACACACACACACACACACAGTCAAAAACACATACAGTGCAAAGGAATATTTTGCTGAGGTGTGTGTTGACTCCCCAAAATCCAGCACCACGGGTCATGTAGTATATATATATATTTATCTGTCTGTGTGTGTGTGTGTGTGTGTGTGTGTGTGTGTGTGTGTGTGTGTGTGTGTGTGTGTGTGTGTGTGTGTGTCTGTTCCTTCCAGGTGTGTGTGTATTCCAGGTTGGGTGGGTCCAGACTGCGGTATAGATTATAATGAGTGTGTGAGCCATCGCTGTCTGAACGGAGCGCAGTGTGTGGACCATCTGGACGGATACAGCTGCGTCTGTACACAGGGATACAGGTACTGGCAACGCTATACTGGGAACGCTATGGTTAACTAAACTCGGAACACTACTGTATGGTAAACTAAACTGGGAACAATAGGGTTAACTGGGAATACTATGGTGAACTGGGAATCACATGAGATACTGGACCAAGGAAAATTGAAAAACCGTGGGGATTTGATTTTGTTTTTTTTGTTTTTTTCATGTCAAGGTGTTTTATCTATCTTATTAATTAAAAATGTATATAAATTATCTGAAGTTACACAATACCAAATAAAAACTGAAAATTGCATTTACGGCAGTAAATGTGTGTGAATGCTGGACGCTGAAAAGCTGATGCTTAACTGTATTACTGGAGGTACATTCACACTAATGAAAAATCTGCTCAGGTAATTTTGACTCTTTTGCCATCTACTGTAAGTCCGATAGGTCTACCCCACATTAATGACGGACTCTTATTTTTTATTTTGTATGCGTTCTCCTAATCCTTCTTAAATAATTTGTTCATAATTTGTGCAAGACTAAAAAATTGTGTTGGCCTGTATGTGTCGACCAATTGGAAAGAGGTCCTTTTTAGTTACAGCCTCACGTTGCCTTCCATATCAAGTAACAACCCCATTCAGATCCACTCAGAGAGGTTAAGGGATTTAAAACAATCTAAAGAAAATTAAATGAATTAGACTAATGTAAGCTACGTTCTGATATCCTCTTCATTGCCTCCTTGTCCTCCTCAGTGGTGAGTTGTGTGAGGGGGGCCCTCCTCCTGTGTCTCCCTGTGAGCTGGTGCAGTGTCAGAATGGCGCCCCCTGTGTGGTGAAGGCGGGTACTGCGCTCTGTGAATGCCTGCCGGGGTTCGAGGGTCTGAGCTGTGACAAGCTGGTCAGTGTCAACTTTGTGGACAGAGACTCTTACGTTCAGCTGCAAGACGTCAAGAACTGGCCTCAAGCCAACATCACACTGCAGGTGAGAACACTGTGTGTGTGTGTGTGTGTGTGTGTGTGTGTGTGTGTGTGTGTGTGTGTGTGTGTGTGTGTGTGTGTGTGTGTGTGTGTGTTGTGTGTGTGTGTGTGAGTATGAATGTGGGTGGGTGGGTGTGCGTGAGAGAGAGAGTGAGAGTACTTTTACAAAAAATAATTGTGGCAACCATTTTTTGGAGAGATATTTTGTCCGGTTCTCACTTCAGGACAGGCCTTTAAGGGGCTGTTTCAGGGTTAACACTAGGTTTTAAGGTTCAGGTATAAATTAGGTTAGGGTTTGGGTAAGGCATTTAGTTTTTATGGTTAGGGTAAGGGGCTAGGGTTTGCATTATGTCAATGATTGTCCCCACAAGTGTAGCTGTATAAACGTGTGTGTGTGTGTGCGTGTGTGTGTTTCAGGTATCAACAGCAGAGGAGAACGGTATCCTGCTCTATAACGGAGAGAATGAGCCCATCGCTGTGGCGCTCCATGAGGGACACGTCAGAGTCACGTATGACCCCGGAAACCAGCCTGCCACCGCCATCTACAGGTACACACACACACACACACACACACACGCACACACGCACACAGACACACACACACAGAAACACACACGCACGCACACAGACACACACACACACACACACAGACACACACACACACACACACACAATATCACAAAATCAGCCATCAACTCTGTTTTAATAGAATAATTGTTCTAGAAACTTCATCGTCTTGAGACTAGCACAGCTCAGAATATGTTTCCAGAGAATAAACTTAAACAATGAATCTGCTTTTCAGCCTTTCTTAATACTAATTTTGTGGGCGCTCCGGTGGCGTAGTGGATGGAGCGTGTACCATATTGGCTACGGCCTTCGTTGCAGTTTATTTCAACTCTGTACTATCTAATAAAGAAAAAAAAAATAATCTAAAATAAAAAGAGTTATTTGAGGAAAGTAAAAATATTGCGAGAGACAGGTAGTTAACTGAAAGCCGCCAGGTGAGGAGCTAGCCTGGTCCTTGACAAAAGCACCATCAGTTGAAAAGCTGTTTCACGTCCTGACTGTCCGCTGAACCTGGCGTGTTTTATATCACTCTCAATAATAATAATATATTTATTTATAGCTTATAGCACCTTTAAAAACAATGGTTTATACATTGCTTTGACAACATGCACACAAACAAGTACAATCAAATAAATACAAACTAATCGAAATAGAAACACATACAAAAAGATAAATACACACACTCATACACACAGCAAACCAAACCAGATTAATAGGTGCCAGGGTAAAAAGACTTTGAGGAACAGAGTAAAAAGAATAAAAATAATAAGCAGACGGCGTCACGTTAAGGCAAGTCTATAAAAATGTGTTTTAAGAAGTTATTTAAAAGAGGTTAGCTCTTAGCTCTTAGCTCTTAACCATGTGACAGAGGCCCGCGGCTTCAGCTTCATTAGTTTGTTCTCATGGCAAACTGGACTCCCTCGGCAACCTCTGCTGCAGCCCGGCAACGGTTCGCAGAGAGTGTGTGTGTGTGTGTGTGTGTGTGTGTGTGTGTGTATGTATGTGTGCGTGTGTGTGTGCGAGTAAAAGAAAAAAAAACGTGAGTGTGTGTGTGTGTGTGTGTGTGTGTGTGTGTGTGTGTGTGTATGTATGTATGTGTGCGTGTGTTTGTGTTTGTGTGTGTGTGCAAGTGCGAGTAAAAGAAAAAAAAACGTGAGTGTGTGTGTGTGTGTGTTTGTGTGTGTGTGTGCAAGTGCGAGTAAAAGAAAAAAAAACGTGTGTGTGTGTGTGGGTCCTGTTGCTCAGAGTGGGTCCAGCAGTGGTTTGGGGAATGTGGGAACAGACAGTGTGGAGATTCTCAGTCTCAATCACAGTCACACACACTTGAAACCGAGTGTCCACTTGATCAGATGTCGAGGGCTTAAATGTTTTGGAGGGGTTCAATGTTAAGGAGGAGAACACACAGAGACTCACACACACACACACACACACACACACACACACACACACACACACACACACACACACACACACACACACACACACACACTCACACATACACTAACACACACACACACACACACTAACACACCCACATACACACTCTCTCTCTCTCACACACACACACACACTCTCTCTCTCTCACACACACACACACACACACACACACACACACACACACACACACACACACACACACACTGAGGCTATTTTTGTAATGAACTGCTGCAGAGAAGAGGAGTTGAGAGCATGGGAAAAATGATCCAGTGCAGATGAAGAGAACAGAAAAAGTAGAGAGAAAAGAGTAGAACAACTTGAGATATGATCTTTATGCAAATATTGTTGAATTGAAATTGACTCATGATTGTCCATGTAAACCCAAACCCAGGCTACCGATAGTTTGAATACATCTGCAGACATATGTGATTGAGCGTTCTTGTACGTTTGATGTTGCTCTGTTATTTCTTTCCTAAGCAAAGTTCCTACATTGTTATTTATTTATTTAAATTTTTTGACAGAGTTGAAATGGGAGAGAGAGAGAGAGAGAGAGAGAGGGGAATGACATGCAGAGAACGAACCGGGCTGGATTCTAACCTAGGCATCTGGTTAGATGATAAACTCACTTTTAATTTTCATATAAATAATCTTGTTTGTCGACTACGACAAAAAATTGGCTATTTTTATAGGAACAAAACCACCTTCCCTTTATTTAGTAGGAAAAGGATTATTGAGGCAGTTTTCATGTCTGTCCTTGATTACGGTGATGTGGTTTACCGGCATGCATCACATTCATGTCTTAAACTCCTGGACTCTGTTTTTCACTCTGCTTTAAGGTTCATCACAGGAGATGCTTATGATACACACCATTGTCTTTTATATGAAAAGGTTGGGTGGTCCTCCCTTAAAGAGAGACGTGACGCACATTGGCACATTTTTATTTACAAAGCCTTGACCGGGAAGCTTCCTCGTTATTCAACAGAAATGCTGCACATTTCAGATGGGCTTTATCAGACCCGCTCCACTGACATGCTTATGCTTTATGTCCCACAAGCCCGGGCTGAGCTGGGAAAGACAGCTTTTAGCTTCAGTGCCCCTGACTCCTGGAACAACTTACAGCAAAAAATTAAACTAAATACATTCATATCCTTTAACCAATTTAAACAAACTATCTTAAATCTGCCAAACTCTACCTGTAACTGTTTTAATTAGACTATATTGTACTTTCACCCATTTAATTTTAATTGCTACCACTCTTCACCACTGTGTAAATGTTTCAATAGTTTTTTTTCTCTTCACCTGTTGTTGTGTACTTGATGTATTTGCATTGAATATTTTGTATATATTGTTGTTTTTCCTCTTAATTTGTTTTGAACTCGACGTCATTGTAAATGAGGTTCACCCCTCAATTGGTCTCTCGAGGATAAATAAAAAGTTAAATGAGGTCTGCTGTGGAGAGGACTGAGACTCTATGGGGGGAGGGGGGAGGGACGGGGATTGCACTCTAACCACTACACCATGAGTACCCCCCCCCCCGATACATTGTACATTTATTTTATTCTATTCTATTTTAATACTAAAATTATTAAAATGATTTATTCCAGATAAAACATTAAGAACAGTTTATAATATTTACATTATGTCCTGTACACACACTCAGCACAGAGACGGTGAATGACGGTCAGTTTCACACGGTGGAGCTGGTGACCTTCAATCGCATGGTAAACCTGTCTGTGGACGGAGGAGAGCCCACTACGCTGGACAGCCACAGCCCAAGACAGCTGCTGGTGACCGGGGAGGCGCCGCTGTATGTCGGGGGTAAGACCAGAAAGATTACGAAAAGCCTAATTAGAAAAAAACTTTAAAAAAATGTAAGATCACGAAAAAATGCTAAACTCTGACATACAATTTCCATTTTTTTGGAACAGAAGTTTAAACCCAAAGTTACATAGTGCACCTTTAAGGTAACTTTCTAACTTCAAACAGTGTTTCAGGGATCCAAAAAGTTTGTTTATTTAGTTATGAGAAAAAACCTTAGAAAATGTTCACTTTCTCTGACACACCCAAAGTTACATAGTGCACCTTTAGATAAACTATGTGGACCAGTCTGTACGTGGACTCACCACATACAGAGAGAGGAGTAGGGATCTTAGGATCTAGATTAGACTGGATCAACTTGCCACATTTTAGTGATATCAACCATATTGTTATTGTCATCTTGTGATTAGAAAGGCTGTTGGAACATTATCTCTAGTAACCAGTCATGCAGAAAGTTAGAAGGCCACTAATAGGAAGACAGAGAATGGGACATTAAAACCTATTAAAACTGCCACTGCGAAGCAAAAAAAAAAAAAAAATGATTTTCAAGTGAATTTGCACCCTTTAAAACATTTTCATAATGTATTTCTTTTGCGTGTCCAGGTATGCCAGAGGGAGAGATTCCCCTGTCCCTGGGTCAGTCGTCTCACAACATGTCCAGTTTCCACGGCTGCATCAGAAACCTTTACATCAACCACGAGCTGCAGGACTTCACTCGCAGCCACATGAAGCCGGGAGTGGTGCCGGGCTGCCAGGCCTGCCGCAAGCTCTACTGTCTCTACGGGGTCTGCCAACCCAACACAGCACAGGTAATGGATAGATGGATGGATGGATGGATGGATGGATAGATAGATAGATAGATAGATAGATAGATAGATAGATAGATAGATAGATAGATAGATAGATAGATAGATAGATAGATAGATAGATAGATAGATAGATAGATAGGGAGAGAGGGAGACAGACAGACAGACAGAGAGATTAGATAAAAACATCATCGTGGTGCATCATGAAGTCTCTCTTTTAGTGTTTTCCAAAACACTTGACTTTGAATTAATATCATTGCAAACACGTTTGGCATTTACATTTTTTGATAACTGTTCATTCTTTGTTTATTTATTTCAAATATTTTAAAGAGGCAGGATGGATGGATAGATGGATGGATGGATGGACGGATGGATGGATGGATGGATGATGGATGGATGGATAGATGGATAGATGGATAGATAGACAGACAGACAGACAGACAGACAGACAGACAGACAGATAGCGCAAGGTCTACTGTCTGCGGGGTGTGCCAACCCAACACAACACAGCACAGGTAGGAGGGAGAGAGGCAGGGGAGGGAGGGAGAGAGGCAGGGGAGGGAGGGAGAGAGGCAGGGGGGAGGGAGAGAGGCAGGGGAGGGAGGGAGAGAGGGAGGGAGGGAGACAAACAGAGAGATTAGATAAAAACATCATCGTGGTGCATCATGAAGTCTCTCTTTTAGTGTTTTCCAAAACACTTGAATTTGAATTAATATCATTGCAAACACGTTTGGCATTTACATTTTTTGATAACTGTTCATCCTTTATTTATTTATTTCAAATATTTTAAAGAGGTAAAAAGGTACACACTCTGTAAGAGAGCAGAAAAGTGACCAAAAACGTGTGCAGAAGAGTTAGAATAGGAGGTTTAATTTAAATATATATATTTTTTACCCACAGCTATTCAGGTATAAACATTCTGATATGTGAATGTGGTGAAAGCATTACCGATGTTGTCTCTCGGGGTGCTCCGGTAGCGTAGTGGATAGAGCGCGTACCATATTTGCTTCAGTGTTCGCGGGTTGAAATCCGACCCGTGGACCTTTACTGCAGGTCATCCCCCCTCTCTCTTTGTCTCCCCATTTCAACCCTGTACTATAAAATAAAGCTTGAATACGCCAAAAAAAAATGTTGTCTGTCCCAGGGTCCTCAGTGTGTGTGTCAGGCTGGTTGGACAGGACAACACTGTGACCAGCCGTCCACAGCAGGTCTGACTGGAGCGGAGGTGGTCTCCACGGTGACCAGTGTAAACCCATGTGAAGGCAACAAGTGAGTGTGCTTCATTCTACCATTTTAAAACATTCATTACGTTGACTTAAAAGTGTTAAAGGTGGAGTCGGCTATTCTGGAGACATAATCGCTTTTTTTCCATAATCAGTGAATATCTCCTCGCGATGACCTTAAGCCCCTATCACACTGGGCTGCGACTGTTTGCGACCAGTTGGAGACACAAAATTGCGACAAAATATGCCAATTTGCGACAATTTTCACTTGCAGTCTCACTGAGTTGCTACTTACGACACGTTTGCGAGTGTCCTTGCCGGGAGGTCGCATTTATGTCTCACGAACGTCTGGCGAGTGTCGCACGAACAGAATGTCAGTCTCATTTTTGTCTCAAAGCAGTCGCAATTTAGTTTCATATGTCACCAAACACTCGCCAAACCCTCGCAAAGTTGTCTCACACTTTCTGACTCGCGGAGACTAAATTGAGAAGGGTTTGCGACGCGTGCGACACACCTGCGACAACTCTGAGACTATTTTGAGACTGATTTGTCGCACACTTTTTTTGAACATGTTCAAAATTCATGCGACAAGACTGCGCGGCTCTGCGACTCATGCGAGGAAATTGAGACCTCCGCGAACGTTTGGAGACAGTTTAGAGACTCGTTTGCGAATGCAGTCTCCAACTTGTCGCAAACAGTCGCAGCCCAGTGAGATAGGGGCTTTACCTGCCTGTACTGTTTGTGTGCTGAAAAAAAGGATGTAGTGTTAATTACACAGCCTAGGCTCTGTAAACAGATATGTTATCAAAGTGAATGTAAACAAAGGAGGCCCACCGTAGCTAGCTATATGCCCATATACAGATTACATAGCCTTGGCTGCGTATTAACACTGGATTTTTTCCCCCCAGCACACACAGTACGTACAGGTAGCGGATCGTGAGATATTAAATGTTTTTGACTAAAAATTATTTGACAACAAACTCCGTAATCACTGCCTCCACCTTTAAAACTGTTAATGGGACAAACGTACAAACTCTTCAATGTAATTCCTTCATATTGAGTGTCCATTCTGTGTGAACCCAGGTGTGTGAAGGGCGTGTGTATGGCGTTGGACACACAGACGTACCGCTGTGACTGTGCGTCAGGATACCGCGGTGCCCTGTGTAACCAGCAGGGGGAGCCGGCTGCTTCATGTCGCGGGCTGCAGTGTGTTCACGGGCAGTGTGAAGAGACAGAGGACGGAGAGCAGTGTGTGTGTGACCAGGGCTTCACCGGACACAGCTGTGACATAGGTGGGGTTTTTTTCTTCTCTCTTCCTCATATTTACCTTTACCTTTACAAACCTTTATTGCCCCAAGGGGAATTCGTCTTGCACTTGGAAACAGAAAAAAAAACACATAAGCACAAACAGCACATACAAGAACAGATACATACAGACTACAAGACAGACAATGATAGACAGAATGACAGACCAATAAAAACAGACCATATGAAAACACAAAAACCAAAATCACAAATGGAAGATTTTCAAGATTCAAGATATTGTTCTCATGACAGCTTCAGCAAATTCAGCAAAACAATCAGAAACTGTATGACTGACTACTGAGCTGTTAGTATAGACCATTTACCTTATAAGGCCCTGGATGTTGGTAGGATGTCCTAGAATAAAGAGGTTCCTTCCAGTAACCATCAGATCGCTGGTTCGATCCCCGGCACTGGACAGGTGCCCACCATCTCTACCATTGTGTCCTTAAGCAAGACACTTAACCTCCAAACTGCTCCAGGGGTGCTGTACTATGGCTGACCCTGCGCTAGGACCCCCTCCAAAGTGGAAAACTCGACAGTGGATATGTGAAAAGACAAATTTCAATGTGCCCTGTAGACCTATTCAATTGACTACATTTTACTTCTCTCTCCCTCCCCAGAGTCCCCGTGTGTGGGCGAGCCGGTAAGAGACTTCCACCGTCTGCAGCGCGGCCCGGTGCTCTGCCAGACCTCCAAGCCTTTCTCCTGGGTGGAGTGTCGCGGCCGGTGCCAGGCGGCTGTTGGGACCGACCCGGGCGCTACACCCACCACCTCCACCCCCTCTGTCCCGTCCTGCTGTGCCCCCCTTAGGGTGCGCCGCAGGAGGCTAGCCTTCGACTGTGACGACGGGACAACGTTTACCCAGGACGTGGAGAAACCTGTGGAGTGCGGCTGCAAGGAGTGTGTGTAGCCCTGTGCTATGGAACGGTGCGGAACACACACGCACATTTACATACACTCACGGAGATAGAAGTACAATACATGAACACACACATATGCACAAACAGACAGACAGACAGACAGACAGACAGACAGACACACACACTTCGCACGCACGCGCACACACACACACACACACACACACACACACAGACACACACACACACCAAGCTAAAGAGGTACACACACTGTAGGGGATTCTATCACTAATAAACGGACATTTTTAGTGTTCTTTTGGTTTGGTTTGTCGCGTGTGTGTGTTCTCGCGCACAGACGCAAGTTTTGTATCATACAAAGACAGTTCTTCCCTCTTTGAAACATGGAATCAACGAGTCAACCTCATCTTCATTTTCCTACTCTTCCTCACCTGCTAAAGAGAGAACTCTGTGCGCTGCCGACTACCTAACTAACTCCAGCTCATTTTGAATCCTAGCGTGGGGGGAAAAGCCTCCGTATATATATACATTATATGCCTTTCTCGTGTGTTTTACTCATGGTTAAGTGCTGCTACCGGTTCACTCAAAGCCGGGGACATGTTCATGAAAAAAAAAATGGCTTCTCCTAATAAATTTTCAAATCTGACGTTATGAAAAGAAGAAAAAAATAATTGTAATGTTTCTACCTGTCACTCTTCTGGTGCCGGTGTTTTCTGAACAGTAAAAGAAGGGAATCGCTGGTGAAATAAAGCCACGTTTGAAAAGTATTTTTTGATCCTGTTTCTCTAAAGGCCCAAGGGATTAAGATAACAAGAGTTCAGTTGGTTCTTTTGGATGTTATTGAAGTAGTAAAGGATGGGTATGTGTACACATTTAAGGCAGAGACTTTGCGCTGAAATGAGCCTAAACTTTTAAACACAGAATCGAAGTACATTGCTTAGTGCAGGCATCTTTAAAGGTGCTACGAGGAACTTTTAAATATTTCTGAAACAGTAAAAATTTTCCGCTGATGATCAAGAATGACACGCAACAGCAAACAAGACCATCAGTGCAAAGAATGCTATTTTCTTTATATAGTTTTTCTTAATGTCTTTGTCATGGGTATACGCTCACCCAGGAACAACAACTGGCGTAGTAAAAACACTACCGCTTTTGTCCAAAGGGGGCGCTAGAATGAACACAACACCTCGTAGCACCTTTAACATACAAAAATGTTGCATACATTACATTCTAAAGAGGCACAACATACAACACTGCTAGAATGATTCTTACTAACAAAGCAACTGGAAGCTCTACATATCAGTGACAACCCAAAGTATAGAAACGTGAATACAGGCTATTACTATAACTATATGTTTTTTTTTTGATTTTGTAGAAAGAGTGTAAAAGCCCTTTTCTGATCTCATCATAAGACAGTCTTGTTGCTTTATAACTTAACTGAGTAACTGAGGTCCCGCCCCATTGTGTCAACAGCATGACATTTGACATAATATCTTGTAAAATTAAATTGAAACAAATAATTACTTGAAGGTTATGCCCCATTTTAAATGAAGAAACGCTTAATGTGAAAATGAAACGTTGGGCTCACGGTAGACATCTTTAAATTGCTAAAATGAACCCAGGTCGCTGAGTTCAGGTCATAATCCCAATGTGACTCAAAAGGCTCACGGCTCCTGCCATTCACAGCAGCTATGGGTCAGAGGTGACAGAGTGCAGGGTGGGGGGGGAAGAGGGGGGGGGGGGCACAGCAGCAAGGGTCAATACACGTTCACATCACTGCTCCACAGACGCTCTTTCTCCCACTTTAGACTGGCAGAGGGGGCTAGGGGTGTGGGAGTGTGTGTGTGTTAGTGTGTGTGTGTGTGTGTCTTGTGTACTTCTATCTCTGTGAGGACAAGATTTCATAGACCTTGACAATGGTACTTTGTCAGTTTCTCACTTTCGAAGATCTCTTTAATGGTTTTAAACTTGGTTTTGGAATTAAGGTTTAAATTAAAAGTCAGTTACGGTTAGGGTTTCAAGTCACACACCTTAATACTGTTAAGTTACCGACCAAAACGTGTCCAGCTCCAGGTTTTACGGAGGGCACTGCTGTATGAAATAACATAATATGGTATTGAAAGACTAATTCAATCCTGATATTGAATATTTTTGTAGAAATAAGGAGTAATTAATGGATTAATTAATTTCTTTTGCCACTTGGGGGCAGCGCAATTAGCTCACAACACACAACATCTAAATTTGTATCACTTTTATATATAAAGATGCCGGTAAAGGTTTCGGTGACTATTTACACACGCAGGAAACGGAGGCAAATATTGTAGATGCATGTATTTGTTGTAATGTTCATCAATATAACGTCTACTTTTAGATCTTTGTTTCGGTCCCCAACGTGTCCTGAGAAATAGCCTGATGGTGTCTGTGGACTGTTTGGTTTTGAGCCTGTAGCGTTTATCAGAATAGCAATGATGAGGAAAACTGGAAAACCAAAACACTGCGCTGAAAGAAACCAAACCGCCAAGTAGATATGAAATGGGATGGCAGTGGTTTATAATTATCTGTGGTCTTGTCACTGCCATGCCTTTGTAGTCAAGGTCCTCACAAGTATGGAAGTAGTGTGTGTGTGTGTGTGTGTGTGTATGTGTGTGTGTGTGTGTATGTGTGTGTGTGTGCGTGCGCGCGTGTGTGTGTGCACGTGTATATATGTATATGTGTGTGTGTGTGTCAGTCACCGTAAGACGCTTCCAACAACAAGACGCTGTCCCTGATAATGAGCTTCATTATACGACGACGCAGCGCTTTTTGTTTTGGATCAAACGTTTCCTTTCGATTTGTCAGAAGAGCCAGTGAACGCATCACAATTCAAACGAAGCCAGTGAAGGCATCACCGTACAAACGAAGCCACACACGGGAAAATGAAGCTTTTATATAAGATGAACATGTTATTTATATGGATGTGCAACTAAAATAAAGTTGGTGTGATATTATTCATTTTTAACATGTTCTAATTTGTATTATTTTTGTGTGTTTTGTTTTTTTACCTAAATCTTCCGTGAAAGCAGAAATTGTGTCGTGATGACGAATCATATTCAAACTAATGTAGCTTATTATTATTATTATTATTAATATTATTAATATTATCGATACATCTACACACACAGTAACAGCCTAACAGATTGTAATATATATTATAAGCTTATATTGCATTTGATTTTGTCATAGTATTTTTATATGTTGAGGAGGATGTTGTCACTGTATCATCTTGTAGACTGTGTAGATGCAGTTTGTTATTTTATTTTTTATTTTTTTTTCATTTGCCAAAAACTGTTATTATTGTTGGGAATTTTACTACTACAAAAAAGACATTCAGAGTAGTGATTCGGTTCATGTTGTCTCACCTGAAAAGCCGACGGTTAAAAAAGTAGTGCTTCTTTTTCCTATTTATTTAAATAAAAGAGCTGTTTCCTCCTTCGTGGATTTTCGCTTTTTTTTTTCAACCTGGACACTGGGGCGCTTGTTCTCTTGTGTTGTTGTTGGCTTTGACCTTTGGCCTCATTGTGTCACGGCCGTCTAGTGTTTGAACAGGAGTGGATGGGTGACGGCAGATCATAGAGACAGAATGGAGAGACAGAGAGAGGGATAGAGAGAGAGTAAAGAGAGAATGATTGAGAGAAAGAGAGATAGTGGGGGCTGGGAAGCAAGAAAAAATAAAAAATTATATTTGTCCGGCATTTTTTTTTTTTTTTAAAGATTTGATGGATTGATGGCAGGCTGGATTTTAACGGAGGTATAGTGGGAGTAGACAGTGATGGAAGGATGGAGGGATGGAGGGAGAGAAAAGAGGGATGTCCTGCTGTGATGGGGTGTAGGCTATAGGGGGGCTGGGCAGCGTTCGGGGACTGAAGCCGTTTAATGAAACCGTGATTTATGCGTCCTCTCGTAACCATAAAACATAATATATACCCCCATCGGCTTTGACCGAGTCCCACCCTCCTCCCCCAACACACACACACACACACACACACATTTTTCTACTTCTATTTTTGCGAGGACACTCATTGAAATAATGCATTCCCTCGCTCCTAACCCTAACCTTAACTGTAAGAACCAAATGCCTAACCCCAACCCTTACAACTAACATAAACCGAATTCATACCTGAACCTTAAAACCTAGCGTCAACCCTCAAACAGCCCTTTGAAAAAGTGAGGACCAGGCAAAATGTCCTCACTTTCCAAAAATGTCCTCACTCCGATGGTTAAAATCTAAAACAATGGTCCTCATAAAGATGCCTGTACAAGTACACACACACACACACTCACACACTCCCAGTCTGCTCTCCGGTGAAAAACTGCTGCATCCCTCCACCTCAGCAACCCATCCAAACGGCCTCCCACCCCCCTTCAACCTTACAACACCACCATCTTCACCCCTTCCCCCTATTCTCTCCATCCCTCTCTCCATCCCTCTCTCTCTCTCATCTCTCTATCTCTCTCTCTCCATCTCTCCATCTCTCTCTCTCTCTGCCTCTCACTCTGTCTCTCTCTCTCTCTTTCTCTCTCTCTCTCTCTCTCTCTCTCTCTCTCTCTCTCTCTCTCTCTCTCTCTCTCTCTCTCTCTCTCTCTCTCTCTTTAAAGGAGGATAAAATCATGGCAGCAGCACCTTCCCAACCCCCCAATTCCAATAAAGCCTTCACATGTTCTCACACACAGGATCTGCTATACACACAAAGGACCAAAACACACACATGCACACACACACATACACACACACACACATGCACACACACACACACACACACACACACACACACCACACACACAAAATGCGATGACAAAAAAAATGTCAGGCTGATTGTCAGCTGTGTGAGCGAAGTCGATTGATCACATAGCGAGTAACTGAGCCGTTTGTATAAATAAATATAAAAACAATACATCCAATTTGGCAAAAAAAAATAAAAAAAAACACATCATAAGTCTAGCATGAAATATAGACAATGTTATTCAAGTGGCAGTTATATTTTTACGAGAGAAGAATTCACAGTAGGCAAAAAAAAAATGAAATGAAATGCCTTTTATCGCCCGGGGGGGGGGGGGGAATTGGTTCATTAAAATTGACAAACAAAAACAAACAGACTGTTCCCCAATAAAAATGACATCATGTTTATTTATAACAAACATATATCTACATAAACGTATAATTTTATTTTTTTTTTCTGCATGGCTGCTGGTTTAGAATGCAAAGCAAACTGAACCACGGTGTTCTAACAGCTTCAAAGTCTCTCCTTTTAATGAGATGTTGTTTGAAAAACTGTGGTAAATAAAAACCAGGCATTGGAAATATAACAAATTTAATATGGAATGAAATACAAAACCATAATATATGATGGAAAACAATCAATATTAAATAATATATTATAATATATTATAATGTGTGTCTGTGTGTGTGTGGGTTCAAATCCAGGGTCAAGCAAACACACTGACAGTCCTGGTGTCAGTGTATCGATAACCTATCACTAGGGAACATATTGATTGATGTATTGATTACACACACACACACACACACACACACACACACACACACACACACACACACACACACACACGCATACATACATACATACACACACACACACACTCATGCACACACACACACACACACACATAAACACACGCACACACACACACACACACCTTTCGGGGCTGTCAAACAAAGACAAAATGCTTTTCTATATTCCTGCATCTAACACTGTTTGCTGTTTTCAGCTGAAGCAACACTAAAATATATTTTAGTTATTTATTGCATTGAAACTTCCAAAATCTTTATGATTTTATTTCCAATCATTACAAATATTATTTGCCTCCCAGAGAAAAGCTGATGATAGAACACATGATTATGGAATTTTTTTTTGATGGAAGTAGTTCAGAAGTTGAGATTTTTGGTTTCAGAAAATTGATACAAAACTAATGTTGAGATAATGGCCATTAAGGATGGTTGTATAGGAGCAATATACAGACGCAAACAGACAAGGTTTAGTCAGAATAAACACCTGAATGTACATTTTGGACCTTCGTCTTCTTCTTCTTCTTCTTCTTTTATTGTTGTTGTTGTATGTTGACCCCATGTGGAGTGTCTCAAGGCCAATGAGGAGACTCCCTGTTGTGAAGTTGACATACAGCTAACAAAGGCCTCGCACACAAAGAGAGAGAGAGCTAGAGAGAAAGAACGAGAGAGAGGGAGAGAGAGAGAGAGGGGGAAAGAGAGACAGAGAGAGAGGGAAAGAGAGAGAGAGAGCTAGCAAGAGATGGGAAAAGAGAGGGAGAGAGAGGGGGAAAGCGAGAGAGAGGGAAAGAGAGAGAGAGAAAATTACATTCCTGATGTAACATGCTGTGCTGTCTGACAGCAGCAGAGGGCAGCAGCTTTTACATACCTGCAGTCACCGTGCACCACCTGATATCATAAACCCAGTGTGTACTACAGACACACACACACACACACACACACACACACACACACACACACACACACACACACACACACACACACACACACACACACTCGACTGTCAGTGTTAACTATAAATGAGGGATTGCTTTAAGTCTTTCCAAAATATCAAGTGATGAGCTGAAGATGTATTTAGTTATTTATTCTATAGAACTTCTTCTTTGTTTTCCAACAGGTGCATTTCCAATGGTCTGTTCTGTGCTACTGTAGAAACATGGCGCTATGTAGAAGTAAAAGGCTCTTTCTAAGGTAATAATCCTTACACTAAGTAAAACCACTTATGAGAATCACTGACTCCACCTTTAGTTTATTTTCCTTTCTTTTTCCCTCGTCCTTCTCTGCAAATTCATCCTTCCCCTTTTTTCTTCTCATCTATTTATTCTTTCCCTCTCTCTCTCTCCCTCTATCTCTCTCTCTCCCTCCCTCTCTCTCTCGCTCTCTCTCTCTCTCTTCCATTCTTCCCTACACTTTATTTGTATTCATTCCATTTGATGTGTCTTTGAGTAACCTCCAAAAAAGCGCTATAAATATTACTACTATCAATTAATACTATCAATTATTATTATTATCATTATCATTATTATTATTATTATTATTATTATTATTATTATTATTATTATTATTATTATTATTATTATTATTATTATCATTATCATTATTATTATTATTATTATTATTATTATTATTATTATCGATTCAGGCCCATTTTCACTCCTTTTATTGTCCCCTCTTTTATCCACTCTTCATCCTTCTTCTATTTAGTATGGTAGAAAAAGATTTAGGATGACTCAATTCTTGTGGTCAGATTTAGCATGCTTAAAAATATCTTGATGCCCTACTTCATCCGGTCGAGAATTTTAGTGTGGAAATCAGCATGCTTTTTTGGGCATTTCTCACCCACAAAGCTCCGCTCACTGGAAGTGACGTCACATTGACGGAGCATCTGAGTGAAAAACAACCAGCAATGTAAAGGATATAAAAGCCAGAGGCAAGTTCAAGGCGCGATGTTATGATGAAATAAATAAGTAAAAGAATGTCCTACTTTAAGCATACTGCAAGTAAACTGCATACTTTTTATGATGCGGTATGTTAGAATAGAAGAAAATAAATAGTATGCGATATGGAACGCAGGGATTTATTCTTTCTTTCTTTCCAAATTCTCTCCTTCACTTTTGTCACTACAGAACCTCGCTCTCCTTTGTTCAAATTTCTCCTGCTTTATCACTGGCTCTCTTCTCCTTTTTCGTTAACTCTCCTCCTCTTTCTCCTCCCTCCCCCACACTCTTTCTCTCTCTCTCTCTCTCTCTCTCTCTCTCTCTCTATCCCTCTCTCGCTTTATCCGTCTTCCTTTCTCTCTCATCTCTCTCTCTCTCTCTCTGTCTCTCTCTCTATCTCTCTCTCTCTAGCTCTCTCTCTCTCTCTATATATATATATATATATATATATATATATATATCTCCCTCTCTCTCTCTCTCCCACATGTCTTTCTTTCCCACATGTCTTTCTCTCCCTCTCTCTCTCTCTCTCTCCCTCTCTCCCTCTCTCTCTATCCCTCTCTCCCTCTCTCTCTCTCTCTCCCTCTCTCCCTCTTTCTCTCTCTCTCCTACATGTCTTTCTATGCTTAGAGGAGCAGATGTCCTTTTATTGATGATAATGGTTAGTGGTCTCTAGGTGCCCATTGGATCCACTGTATAACCTCCTGAAGCCATCAGCATAGAACACACACACACACACACACACACACACACACACACACACACACACACACACACAGTCTCACACTAACACACACACACACACACACACACAGTCTCTCTCACACGCATGCACGAACACACACACACACACACACACACACACATACACACACACACACACTCTAACACACACACACACACACTCTAACACACACACTCACACAGTCTCTCTCTCTCTCTCTCTCTCACACACACACACACTGTTGCTGTTAAAAATAAAAACATTTCTCACTGCTTATGACTGCACCAGTGTTAGCTAACATGACACTTTACGTTGGTTATAAAATGCCAAGCCGACATTGGAAATGAAAAGGCAAGGCAAGTTCATTTCGTGCACAATTCAGACACAAGGCCGTTCAAAGTGCTTTACAGGGGCATGACATACATCACGATCAGACATGAGAAATTGCATTTAAGAGATAGTAAAAAGAAAGAAAATACATCAAGATTCAAGATGAGACATTGGACATTTCCACAGCGATGTGGAAAGGCTTCAATGAAAATAATGTGACTGACAATATACTTATTTTCTATGTAACCTATTTGACTTAATTACTCTTTCATAGTTTCAAACAATTTAAAAAATATTGGGGAATCTGTAATTCACAAAACCAAATAGAATGCATTTGGTTTTGTGAATAGAAAGGGTGCGCTATCAGCTAGCAAGCTAGTTACCGGTAAGAAGGACATATACATGTTTTGACCACCTGAAATGTTTTTTCTTTTTACTTAATTCTTTATTATGAGAGAAAGGGATGAGAGAAGAAGTTAGAAAAAGAGGTTGGGGAGGGGGTGAGTGAGTGAAGGAGAAAGAGAATGATAAAATAAAGATGGGGGAAGGAGGTTAGAGAGAGAGAGAGAGAGCGCCCGGAGGCAAACTGAATATTTCAGGCAAACGCCAGAAGAAGGAATTGAAACTATACCAAGGTGACCTGGTGGGAGGAGTTACTGTTATAAAGAAGAAAAAAATATATGATATAATATGAAAAAGCCTTTTTCTATCCGTCCCTCCATAGAACACTGTCTCAATCATTTCCAATTAGGCTGCGACCTTGTTGAACGTTTGCTCTCCTTTCTTTCCCTGTCTAATCGAGTTGTGATCGTTGAGGGTTTTTCATCTTAGCTTCTATGCGAGAACGAAGCCTTTATTTAGTGAGTCAATGCCACATCGCAGCAGAAGAGCCAAAGAAACAATCACGCAATGTGTGTTTGAGTCTCGCCATCTACTCATAAAGGCTTGTGTTCAGCCACATTCAGACCTACAACACAACAAAGCCGGTTTCTAATTAATACATATATTTCATATATGAATTACATTAAAGGTCACATATTATGCTAAATGCACTTTTTAAATGTGTTCTAACATATCCATGGGGCCACGGTGTGCCTAGAGACTGACAAAATATTTTAAAAAATAACAAACTCTCCTGTTCTCACTCTCCCCCTTTCTGAAACCCCCACCCCTCCCCCCCAATATACTCCAGTCAGAATTTTCCCCTTTTCTGACCTCACAAACTGGAAAGCCAGAAGCTTCCACTGTGCAACCCACACCCCTATTTCTTATTGGTCCACGGCCCTGACAGACAGAGGGCAAGGCGTATCTGGCTTCGCTTCCGGACAGGGGGCGGGGGCAGCTCAAAGATTGTATATTTACGAGGGGAGCTGCAGCTCTTTTTAAAAAATAGGCCATTGTGAGATTAGCTGAACATCAGCATAGTACAATAAATTATCTGAAAGTTTTTTTCAGCAAACAATTAAAGAAGAACGTATTAGGGACCACTAAGACCATATACTATGGTGTATAATAGTACCGAAAAGTGTATAATATGGGAGCTTTAAAGGAGTAGCTTTTGTTATAGGGGAGAACGGGGGAATCTGAGGCATCGGGTAATGTGAGCCACCCCCTGTATCTAGGCAACGGAAAACATTTTTGGTTATGTGAGATATATGTTTTCAAGCCCCTCTCATTTCCCCATGGCTCTGAAAGAGAGGACCTCATGGTGTAGTGGTAAGCATGTCTTTTTCACCAAAATAGGTATTTTGCATGTAAAAGTAAATTTTCTTGCTGTCAACTTAATCAACTTGTTGTGCCAAATCAAATGTATTCACGTAGAAAAACTTCTACGTGTTGATGAACTACCAACATATGAAACCATGTGATGCTGATAACTGAAGATTAGCCTGAAATGCTAAGAGAGGTAGTTTTTTCTCAAATTGTGGTGGTGAGGGAAAGTGAGCCAAATGCTGTGGGGGAAAGTGAGCCACTGTCTCACTTTCCCCCACCATGAGGCACAAGTTAAGTTTAGTCTAAAACATATTTTAATGTAATATTACATGACATGTGTTTTATTTTAATGTCATACACATTGTAGAAAAGCCATCATGCCAAGGAAATACACCAGGAAGACGACCTGGGGCAACCACACGGAAAGAGCACCTTCTCATCTTTCCCTGTAACCTTCAGGGCTGGAATGTAGGGTAGGCCTAGTTGTAGAGTATGACAGGCTTATGTTATAATCCAGTTCGGTCTTCTCCTATGTTCTGAGTCCCAGGCTGTTCTCGCTGGTTCTGATTTTCCTATGCTTTGACCCCCAGACACTAGCTGGCTCTAAGGGTCCTGTGTTGTGACCCCCAGACTGTGTTCTAATCTAACTGGTTCTATCTTTCATTTGAATCTTATTAAAACCTTTTTTAATTATAATATGTTGTATTTGATTTTGTTCAGAGTTACTTTAAAGTGTTTAGAACATGTGCTTTGCTTAATTGACCAAACCCCATCATTCTTTTACTAGTCCGACATTAGTTCTGGAATGTGTGGCTAGCTTTCAGGATTCGTACTGTTACAATATGTGTTGTTATGGTAGTTTCAGAGAGGAAAAAGTAAGTGGATCAGTTTACCCCACAGCTGGGGTAAAGTGAGCCACATGACAACTTTTTTTAAAACAATCATATTTTCACTGCCCTTTGTCTTGAAAAAAATCTGCTAATGCTCATTTCTAGGAAACATCCTGAATTAATGGGAAATGCGTAAATTTGAGTGATAAATCATTTTAGCTCGCTTAGAGAGGAGCAAATGTAAAAAGTGACTCAGATTACCCCGTTCTCCCCTACATGTATTTTTATTTTATTTATTTTTTGGCGTATATGCAAGTACACAAGAAAAGGATATGTGTTTGAGTCTCACCATCCACTCATAAAGGTTGTGTTCAATCACATTCAGACCTACAACACAACAAAGCCGGTTTCTAATTAATACATACATCCATTTCATGAATCAAAAAAAGCTTTTTCTTAAATATATACAGCTCCGGGAAAAATTAAGAGACCATTCTGGATTTTACTTAAATCTTCATCTCTACATTACTTCATGGAAATGCTCTTTAATGACAAAAAAATGTATAGGAATTTGGTAGAAATGTTGTCAGTAGTTTATATCATAAAACCAAAATGTTCATTCTACTAAAGTATATGCGTGTAAAACGTAGTAAAACGAGAGACACTGAACATTTGGAGTGGTCTCTTAATTTTTTCCAGAGCTGTATTTTATAGATTTGGGGGAGGGGGGCAAGTGCACAAAAAAATTACAAATAAATGAAACTTGAATTTTGAAGTATTGGCTCCACATAACCAAATCCCCAGCGCTTCCTTCCGCTATGTAAAAGTTGTCTGTCCATGACTTACAGTAAACTCAATATCTGATAGAACGTACATTAATAACCCCATTAAGATGTTGAACTCTCTGGTTTTTCTAGCAACTAGCAATTATTTCAACAGGTAAAATGTCATTAAGTCAAGAGCGTATATTTGTCATATGAAAAACAATCAAAGGAGCAGTCGTAGGCGATTATATTATTGAGTCTCGGTGAAAAATAGAAGAAATTCATTTATTTGTTTGTGAGAAATGTCTCCTTTATTTAGTGAGTTACAGCCACATCGCAGGAGAATCAATGGTCCAATCACACACGAGATGCGTTTTAGTAAAGGCCTATACTACCAGAAAAAGATTTAGGATGTCCCAATACATGCATGTAAATTGCATTATGGCAAAAATACCTAGTTCAGTCAGGAATACTTTAGTCAAAAGTAGAAGTTTATTTCAATTAGCAGAATACTTTGCAGTAATTATATTTGGCGGTATGGTTCTGACCCATGATCTCCACACCCTCATCGCGCACACGTGGAAAGCTTTAAGGCAGAGAGAGCCATCCCTCTGACCTCCATGAGCTACTCTCTCTCTGTCTGTCTGTCTGTCTGTCTGTCTGTCTGTCTGTCTGTCTGTCTGTCTGTCTGTCTGTCTGTCTGACTGTCTGTCTGTCTGACTGTCTGTCTGTCTGTCTGTCTGTCTGTGTGAGAGAGCCATCCCTCTGACCTCCATGAGCTACATGGATTACCGAAAGGTGAGGAGATCTGCAGCAAGGACCCCCCAGGGTTTAGAACAGAACAGGCGTCAATGACAACAGAAATGACATTGATGACAAATACAGTCAACAAGGAGGTGGCGGGGTGGAGGTGGGTTGCAAGAGTTTACAGAGGAAGCAGCACCAGTAGGTAGGCTACAGCAGCTTAAATAAGGCACCACTTTGAGTGTACGGCCAATGGTGTACTAGGGGCGTAACCTGGCTGTCAGCTGACGAGCCCAGATGACAGCCGGCTTGACGTCCGTACCCTGCCTGAACTAACGCTACGCTCCATTTGCCCCACTGACTCCAATTGCATTTTGCAGTATTCGTCTTTATTCTTGACATTTCTCGACATAATGAAAACAAATCTTCCTTATTTGATTTTTTTCTTCTCTCCTGTGGCCCTTAATTAGTATGTAGTGTAGTAAAAAGAAAGAGTATTTGAATTGGAATGCAGGGATCGTCTTTTTTGGGATAAATCTTTGTTTGAGAAGATGTATGTATTTAATTAATATCTGTTGATAAATTAACTTGTCAATGTATAGTAGCTTATCAATTATGTCTCCAAAATTGAGTTGATGGCTACTTTATGCCTTTCATACATAAACCAGACTTGTCCATGACTTACAGTAGACTCAATATCTGATAGAAAGTACAATTGTTCCCCATTAAGACGTTGACCTCTCTGGTATTTCTTGCAACTAGCAATTATTACAACATCTTAAAATGTCAAGGTTTATGGGCGTGAATTTGTCATATGCACAACGATTAAAGGAGAAGTCGTAGGCGATGAAATGATTGAGTCTCAGGCTCCTCCCAACGCTGGAAAAATAGAAAACTAAATGAAAAAAATATATAATAATACAGCTCTGGAAAAAATGAAGAGACCACTCCAAATGTTCAGTGTCTCTCGTTTGACTATTTATAGGCATATGTTTGAGTAGAATGAACATTTTGGTTTTATAAGATAAACTACTGACAACATTTCTACCAAATTCCAATACATTTGTTGTCATTAAAGAACATTTTCAATAAGTTATGTAGAGATGAAGATTTAAGAAAAATCCAGACGGGTCTCTTCATTCTTAATTCAGTTGTATGTAAAAGAGCCACCGTAATGTAAAACTAAATAAACACAAAAATAATGCAAAGGCAAAGAGTAGAGCAAATATAATTTAAGTGTAGAGCATTTATTTTATTTTATATAAATCTAAATTTGTAGTTAAATGTTAATGAAATAAATAAGAGATTTTGTACATCAAAATCAGTGAATATCTCCTCATGATCTGCTACCTGTCCGTACTGTGTGTGCGCTGAGAGAAATTCAAACTGGTATTTAACAGTTAGAGGATCTTGAGGAGATATTCACTTTGACAAAAAATGATTTTGACAACAAGCGTTCTCCAGAATCGCCGACTCCACCTTTAATTGTTTGGTCTGTCACAAGTTGCTTGAGCTCAACATGGCGTCTTTGGAGAGAGAGAGAGAGGGAGAGAGAGAGAGAGAGAGGGGATAGAGAGAGGAAGGGGGGAGAGAGGAAGAGAGAGAGAGATGGAGAGAGAGGGAGAGAAAGAGAGAGAGAGGGAGAGGGGGAAGGAGAGAGAGAGGGAGTGAGACAGAGGGATAGTGGGGGAGGGAGAAAGACTTGTGTAAGAGAAAGAGGTAAGAAGCTTGTTATGTCTGACCAACGCTATGAAACGCATATATACATATATATTCATTTTGATACGAAACATAGGAAAGCATCAACAACTAGACTGTCCATAGCAGTCTTACATACTGTGCTAGAGCTGCCATTCATCTGTCATGTTCAATACTTAAATGTAATCTGTTTTCAGGACTATTTTATTGTCTTTTCAGTTTCATGATTGTTGTAAGGCAAGACAAGGCAAGTTTATTTCTATAGCACAATTCAGACACAAGGCCATTCAAAGTGCATGAAATACATCAAGATTAAAATACATCAAGTATAGAATAGACATTATACAAGCAAATGTAAAATATGACTTTAACCAATTTCCATGGGACTCTAACCCACTGCCAAAGAAAATTACAAATACATGAAACATAAAATGATACATAATTTAAATTGATAATTGTTTGCTTGGTCCCCTAATCGGTTGTCACTGAACACCTCTTAACACTGTGCATCTGCATTTGGAGCGAATGCATTAATAATTCATATGTTATCTGGTTATGTGGGTGAAGGGTGAAAGTTTATGTGTTAGGCTTACAGCAGACCAGCAAATCATCAGGCAAAGTCAGTGCTTCAGATGAGGCTTAAAGCAAGCAGCATTTAAATGGGAATGCAGACACCTATTTAAAGAAGTAGGTTAACAGTAAAGTTAGGGTTGTGTGTGTGTTTGGGGAGGGGGGGGGGGGGGTTACCTCCTCTAATGCACCATCAGTTTCTCTGTATAATTCTTAATTATTATTATTTGTATTTTTATAGACTTTTTTAAAATGAATGTGCACTTATTTAGCTTCTTTACATTTATTTTTTTTTAACCCATTTACTAGTGTGTTTTAGTCTTCTTAAAGGTGGAGTCAGTGATTCTGGAGAAGCTTGGTTGACAAATCATAACATTCTATCTATTTTACCCTCAGCATTATTTATTGTATAAATAAACCAGCATTTAAATGGAAAATCAGTCGCCTATTTAAGGAAGCAGGTTAACAGTTAAGTGAGTTATCGTGTGTGTGTGTGCGTGCGTGCGTGCGTGCGTGTGTGTGTGTATATTTAAATTTAATTATTTCATACTCCATTGCACCACTGGTTTATCCCTATCAGAGCCTGTTAGGTGTGTCCCAGTCTAGCGCAGCCCAGACAGACAGACAGGCCTGGGGAGAGGAGACCGCATGGGGCTGCCTCTCTCAGTCTTAATTGAACGTTTCCATTAATCAGTAATGGGGGAACGCTGGTTGGGCCCGGGCCACCATACACACAACACAGCAGGGGGGGGGGCTGCTGAGAGGCCTGGTTGACATTTTCACAGCAGTCGGCTTGTGTGTGTGTGTGGGTGTGTGTGTGTGTGTGTGTGTGTAAGATGCTGAGGAATAACTGGATCAGCTGGAACCGCAACGTGTGTCTGTGTGTGTGCGAGTGTCTAAGTGAGTGAGTGTGTGTGTGTGTGTGTGTGTGTGTGTGTGTGTGTGTGTGTGTATAGGAAAAACACACAGAGAGAGGGTTTGGCAGACGTGTGTACATGTCTCGGGAGTAAAGGTCGGAATGAGGATTTTTTTTCCTTCAAATGTTTTCCACTTGTACATTTCTTGTGTAGCACATCCCCACAATGGCAGCCATTAAAAGGACTTTTATTACAAGGTCTCTGCTTGTGCTCCCATCACAAAGAGCAGCAAGCAGCATCTCTATAGCGGTTAATGGTGTTTTGAAAGGGAAACATGTATGCTTCTTTTCAGTCATTCAATAAAAATTCAAATGCTTGATTGGTGGTTTAACCCCTTTTAGATGCACGGCAGCGTTTACATTACATTACGTTTACCTGTAAAAAACATTCAAGCAGTAAAATACAGTTTATTGATAATTATAAATAAAGGGATATGAAAAGGATAGAACCGAGATTAACAACTAAAAAGCAACACAATAACACAGGGAGACAGTTTACAACGTAATAAAAAATCTAATTAATAAATCAAATCAAATGGATCGATCTTAAAAAGTACATTATTAATAATAGTGGCAATGTGAATTATTGTATTACTTCATTTCTACATGTGTCTCTGTATCTTAAAGCTGAAACAAATAATCGATTAATTCATGAGTCTTTAGAAAGAAAATCAGATTTCATAATAACAAAATAATTGTTTGCCTAAATGATCTACTATAAAGGCTAAACAGTTGTTGGTTTTTAAGCTTCTCAAAGGTGTGGATGCATAAATGGAATACGTTGGCATTATAATATAATATAATATAATATAATATAATATAATATAATATAATATAATATAATATCTACAAACATTACAATGGACTGTATTTTAGCAATATTTTCACATGTTAAATCTAAAATTCTACTGCTGGTGATTGTAACATCTAAACATGTGTGGCCGCCTGACACACACACACACACACACACACACACACACACACGTATAAATATAATCACAAGCACAGATTTGGAGATTGATTCATGTGTGGGTCTGCACCTAATGATTACTTCCATTATTAGTTAATTTGCTGATTACATTTATGATTATTTGTTTGTTTTATGTAATAGCAACACTATTTTCTGTTGCTACGAATCACCATGGCGATCCGCTCGGGTAGAAAGTGAACCCATGTGTCATAATTCTGAAATACCCTCTCCCACTGAAAGGTGAACGCTTGTTGACAAAATCACTTTTTTTTGTCAAAAATCTGTGAATATATCCTCATGATCCACTACCTGTCCGTACTGTCTCTGCACTGAAAAAAAAGTCTGGTGTGAATCCACAGCCTAGGCTCTGTAAATGGTCATGTTGCTAGCTACGTTAGGCCCCTTTGTTTACACAGCAGTCTACGGAGCCAAGGTTTTGTATTAACACTGGTTTTATTTTTATCTTGGTTCCTCTCAATGCGTCAGAGCATTGGCTTTATTCTCTGAGCTCTGTGGACATGTGAGCTCCTATAGGCCTGTTCCCTTTGCCCAGACACCCCGCAGAGCAAACGCATTTCAGCTGCTCGTATCTGCCAGCTCCTTCTCTCTAGCACTCAGAACTGGTGATTTTATATACAGTATAGAGTATATATATATATATATATATATATATATATATATATATATATATATATATATATATATATATATATATATATATACTGTGTGTGTGTGTGTGTGTGTGTGTGTAGGTGAAGGGTTGGAACTACCAGTGGTAAATGGAAAGTTTTGCCTTCAGGCTCAGCTCCCATATTCACCACAGTGCAGTAAAATGCTGCCTGCTGTTTTTTATTTTATTTTATACAATATATACATATATATATATGTGTATACATTACTAGAGATTAAAAGTAAAATATGAAGGGGGCGCTTGTTGTGTAGTGGTTAGAGGCTCAGTCCTCAGAAGCAGCAGACCCGTGTTATAATACGGCCCATGGTCATTCTCTGCATGTCATTCCCATGATGCCCCATTTCATCTATGTCTCTCCAAACTGTCTATTTAAAAAGCAACACAAAATAATGCAAAAAAGAAAATAATCTTAAAAAAGTGTAGAGCTCTTCTTTGGCCCAATTGAATATTCAGCTAATTGTTTTTAGCTCTAGAATGCACCACAGACAGCATGCATGGATTTCAAATAGCTACAGTATGGGGAAAAAAGGAACTTTCCTTTTTTTTTTTCCTTGGCCCCTATGGACCAAAAGCAGAAGTGCATGTACTGTCCTATAGCGCGTGCCAGTTGCGCCTGCATTTGTTTAACAAGCGAGTGAAATAGTGACGTGAGGATACATTGATTATTTGAAATGCTCTAAATTACAATTTTCTTTTTTTTTTTTTATAATTTGAGAGAATTTTTTTTCAGCAGTTTACAGTTTTTGTATATTTCTGAAACACAAACCATGGGATTTTTGAGTCTGACATAAAAAATTGTCCAAATCAATAATTGTCCACAGTTGAGTATGTTCTATATAACTAATTTTTTGGGGTCATGGTTCCTCACGTTGCAGGTAAGGCATTTTCATTCCAATTTTTTCCGCCAGTTTCCAATTTTCTTTTCCCCTATAGCTGCAAGATTTAGAATAAAAATGAAAGCATACTGCCAATACACATGAATAGACGCTGTGTTGAAAGGCTGTTTCAATATGTGTTTAATAAAGTAAAGGTTGGATGGAGAAAAAAAATGTGGTTGGACCCCCTAAAGAGAGTGGAACGTCCAAAATATTCACCATTACTGCACTCAAATTCAGTCAGACACAGACCATGAGCAGCCATATATGTGCAAATGAGCAAAGTAGGAAACCACACACACACACACACACACACCTACACACACACACACACACACACACACACTGAGACTATATCTTAAGAGGGACCCCTCTCGGAAGCCTAAGGCACAGTGTGTGAAATAAATATTTGATAGGAGGATGACCTACTTCCTGTGCCCTGAAAAGTTATTTGTCTTTTACTGCCTCCATCCACTACATACTAGTCCTCTTTCCTCAGGCACTGACGGAGAGAGAGAGAGGGAGAGAGAGAGAGAGAGGGAGAGAGGGAGAGAGAGAGGGAGGGAGAGGTGAGAGAGAGAGGGAGAGAGAGACAGGGGTAGAGAGGGGGTGGGGGAGAGAGAGAGAGAGACATAGAGAGAGAGAAAGAGAGGGGGAGAGAGAGAGAGAAGGAGAGAGAGAGAGGAAGGGTGAGAGAGAGGGGGTGGGGAGAGAGAGAGGGAGGGGGAGGAGAGAGAGAGGGAGAGAGAGAGACACTTATGTAAAAGGAAGAGGTAATAAAGAGAGAGGAGGAGGAGAAGATAAAAGAGTTGGCGAGTGGAGTGAGAGAATAACTGTTTGATTGGAGTTTCAGTCCCTCAGAAGCGGAAACAGTCAACTGCTAGAAATGATTGGCTGAAATATTTCACCTTAAAGGCACCAGAGGCTACAGGCTAAATAACACTGATGTGACGCAAAGGGACACGGATAGACAGTCAACGTATGACCTCCATGAATTATACAGAAAATGTGTATATTTGACTAAGAACATATGTTTTTCTTATGAAATCAACCATAGTGAACACTCTTTGGGTAGCTGACTGTCCTCTTTTATTATAAATAATAATAATGATAATACAGGTAGCTGTGCTCCAGTGGCGTAGTGGATAGAGCGAGTACCATATCGGCTCCGACCTTCGTTGCAGTGATTGCGGGATCAAATCCGGCCCGTGGACCTTTACTGCATGTCATTCCCCCTCCCTCTCTGTCTCCCCATTTCAACTCTGTACTATCTAATGAAGCTTGAAAATGCCCAAAAATAACCTTTAAAAAATTATAATACATTTTATTTGTTGCCGCCTTTCTAGACACCCAAGGACAGAATAAAAACTTAATAAAAGCACAACAAATTAAAAACAGTAAAATCAACGTCACTAGTTAAAAACATTTCAAATGCTGTAGATGAAATCAATATTTGAAGCTAGTTCTCTTCAACTGATACTTTCGTAATTTTCCACGGCAACCGTCAACGTCTAAATATTACACACCGAGCAGAAGAGAGGGTCAATATTGAAAATAAGAGACTGTTTCTTAATGTTTAATCTGGAAAAATAAAGGATATAAATGAACAAAGAACAGGGAATGGTGGGGAACAGGGGTGGCATATGTTATGATTGTGTCTTCTTTTTGTGTTATTTTTTTAACCTATATTTAAACAGGTAAATCCCATCGAGACCAGAGACTCTTTTGCAACTCTGTCCCATTCTCACGTTACCATTCACACACACACATTCAGGCTAACTATGGACATTCACACAAGGCAAAGTGGGTGAAGTGTCTTGCCCAAGGACACAACAACCATGACACAAGTGGCAGGACGGGGATCGAACCACCAACCCTTCGATCATTGGCCGACCCGCTCTACCACCTGGGCCACAGACACCACAATGTCTTATAAGTATCAGATTTATTTTTTTGTATTTTCCCTTTTTTCACTTTTCATAAATAAAATGTAGACTGCGTTATTGTCCTCCGACATCCCATCTTAAATAAAACATACTTGACCAAATATCAAGTTAAAATATTATATACTGTATATATTTGTGTTGATTGTGTGCAGTAAAGCAATGGGAGTATGGAGTATGGAGGAGAGAGGGAGAGAGAGAGAGAGAGAGAGAGAGAGAGGATATATTCACCATTGTCCCACATAGCCTCCAAAGCCCCTCAAGGCAAATGTGTGAGTTTAGCTACAGGGGAAAATAAATAAATTGCCGTTTTTCTCAAGGCGATCCTGAGTAACCGCCGGTATCGACTACAATGAAGGAAGATGAATAGAATGAGATCCTTTATTCACCTTAGCCATGTGAAGGAGAAAATACATGTTTTGTATGGGAATGTCCAGTTAAAATGGTTTAAATGACGAATGTCTCAGGTAGCACGTGTAAGCAGGCAAAAACATTATTTTGGAGATTTTTAGCTATTTTGGTTCCATAACATGTATTTTTTCATACTAGGATAAATAAAAGGTCTAAAATGTACACTTAGGGGTTTATTTTACCAAACCTTTCACTGTTTGTGTCCGTATCATCTTCAACAGCCTCAACATTGGATATCAATATAAATCTCCACTTCTAAAGCACTTACATCAACCTTACTTTCCATAATCATTCTTAGCACTATTCCGAAGGTTATCATAGAAGGATTTGTTCCTATGTTGTCAGATGTATGAAATATTTTGCTCTTCAAAACATAAAAAAATGCATTTTCAAGACCTGTACATAGTATGTTTTTACTTATGAAATGAAAAAAGGCTTTATCCAAAATCTGCTCTGTGAAAACATATTAAACAAATATGTTGTAAAAATGAAAGAACAATTTTCGTCTTCAAGAAGCGAGTTATTTAGTATCATCTTAGATCCGTTAGTGCGATAAAACATGATGAAAACCATCAAAACAGACATCGGGAAGGATTGTTACCTGCTCCGTCATTGTAGGCGCATAAACATTCACCCCTCTGTCGCTCTCTTGTGTGACTGAGATCGGAGTTATGAAACATGCACACTAAAAAAAGTGATCACTGTATGAATATAGAGCAATTTATTTGACACGTATATTAACATAAATATATCGCTTACTTCACCTTTAACGTTTGTATCCTGATATTAATTATTGGCCATATTCCACAGGCCTTAGTCAGACTTACACAAACAAATCAAGACAAAGGACACAGACATTTTATTTTCACAACAAAATTTATTAGAAGAATAGTGGTTTTGAAAAGAAGGTTCTAGCATCCAGTGAATACTACCTTACACAACATTACAGCTGAAATGTGTGGCAAAAATGGCAAATTTCTTTTTCTTTTTTTTCTCACCAAATTGAATATAACATAACCAGTAAAATATTTTACACATGCACAAAGACAGATCTAATCAGCGTCGCCTGACGTTCAATGCAAAATGAGGTTTAAAAAACAAACTGTAGGAAAATCAAATCATCATCTTTTCGTCAAGAAAATAAAAATCACAGACATTAAAACAATTTATTATCTATCAGCCCAAATCAGAAAGTCAGATTCTGCATTCAAAACAGGGAGAGAGAGAGAGAGAAAAATAAAAAAAAGTGCAGTCAATCAATCAAACTAAAAACCAATTATTGTGATCCTTGTCAAGTGCTCATTTATACACGGACATCGATAATATAAGCCTAGAAGAATAAAAGTCCAACTCACAAGGTACAAAATAAGAACAGAAGAAAAAAATAGTGTACATAAATAAAACTACAATATGAGAAAAATATTTTTTAAATTATACAATTTTTTTTGTCAAACTGTAAACAGTAGATATTGAAAAATGAGGTCCATTTGGGTTTTTTGGAGAACCTGTGTGTTAAGTGTGCAGTAGTATGCATGTGTTTGTGTGTGTGTGTGTGTGTGTGTGTGTGTGTGTGTGTGTGTGTGTGTGTGTGTGTGTGTGTGTGTGTGTGGTACAGTCCAGGTGGGAACACTAGACTGAAGGTATGAGGTATATCGTAAAACCCTAAAAACACAAAATCTCAGCGGAAAAGAACTCAGAGGCCCAGAAGGCCCGGCACCCGTTAAAATCAAGCCTGAAGAAATATAAGAGGTTTTGTTTGTTCTTTCCCACAAAAAAACTATAGTCTGAACCCCCTTGACACCATCCCAGAGCTGTTTCCAACCCAACCAGAGCTATCTCTCTCTTATCACAACAGAACCAAGTCCTATCAATACCGAAAAAACAACCTCAGGAATGTAGAAAGTGATCTTTAAAGAGTCCTTACAACATGGAATACAACTTATTTTTCTAGGAATCTGGACACAGGTCTCACCAAATGTCACTGATTTGATTGTTGTAAGGGGAGTACGAAAAAAAATAAAAAATCTGGGAGAAATTCAAAATACACTCCTGATATATCCAGATGAATAACTGCTTTTCCGTGACTAGTCTAGAACAGATTCTAAATTCCAGATGAGGATTCTGAATTCCATGGCAACAACCAACCAACACAACTACTGCTCAAACGGACCGCAGAGGATGCAACCGAGAACAAATGAGACCAAATCTTTCCTGCTCCCGTTTCACTCGCCTATAGTTCCCTCAGAGACAGTCGTGTAGGTTTTTTGGAACACACAATGTCCAAACCTTTCGCTTGGCCGTTTTCCCTGGTTTTTCACTTGCTGTGTGACAGAGGCTTTACTTAGTTTTCCCTGAAGCTTAAGAAAGAACTGAAGGCAGATCTGTAACATTCCTCTGTTGTGTGTGTGGAAACTCCGGAGAGCACAAAAATCCTTTGTAAAGTTATAGCATTAAAAACCAGACGGATACCTGAAACGTAACGAAACTGTAACTGCAGCATTCTCTAGTGTTTTTAAAAACAGACATACTGTGTTGAGGATTGTGGAAGGCTTTTAAAGAACGCTATCTCAAAAAGCCCAGACCACTGTTTTGTGCACTTGAGATGAAATGTTTAAGAGGTTAGCTTGGTGTAAGTCATCGTTTACGTTGGTGCTTTGTAGCCATACAATGCCAGACGGCTGTGTCGAGGGGGGAACAGAGAAGGACTGACATTCAGATGATAATAGCCAAGGGATAGATTAAAGCTGGGGTATATGATTTCTGATTGGTCAAAGTTAACATGAGCTGTACACTTTGACCAATCAGAGCGAGGCTCCGATTCTCTGTTCTTATTGGCTGTTGGGACTGTCCATTCACTTTGGCACGACGTTGTTGGTGTAGAGCGTGTCAGGGAGGGACCATAGGGGAGGGACCAAAGAGAACAAGTGGAGCGATTGAGGTATTTGAATTTGAATCTCTAACCCAACTGCCATTTTCTCCCCAATTCCTCCACCCCAGCTTTAATGAGTAGAACGGAAAATAACAAAACTCTATAAAGGGTGAGAGAGACTGCTTCTGATCGATCGAAGATTTTGGCGTTTTTTGTTTGTTTTTATCTTATTAAGAAAAAGGAAATCAGTGAAAATAAACCATATTTTGGGTTGAGCACTGCTAGGCCTGGGTGTAGATTAAGTACCTGAATAAGAGTGAGGGCAGTGTTGCCGAGGGTCCCTGAGGGTGTCTGGGTAGTTTGGGTTCTGCAGGACGTCCCGTAGAGAGGCTTTCAGTCCTACAGACAACCAAGGATGCGTTCAGAAAAAAATTGAATTTGTAATTTTTCAACCTGGTTCGCTTTTCTATTGAGTTACCGTAAGAGCACAAGGTAGATTCATGTTACATAGAAAACAGCTCTGAGGCTAAAATATGGTTGAGGAACAGCTGAGGGAAAAAAAACAAAAAGAGAAAGTTTTTTTTCATATTATTTCTTACACAGGTCATCCACACAGATTCACACTCACACACACTTCTTTTTTTTTGTTACTTTACAACAAGGAAAAAAAATGATTGCAAAAGAGCTTTAGCCAAAAAACCACTACGAAAGCTGTTGCCGTGACAAACAAACACCTTAGGTTGCTCCTTCTTCTCAGGAGAGGGAAACATCTCATATTCAAAACATCAGAATCTGTCCCGCGGACCACACCCAAAAGAAGCGCTTTTAGATCGATCAGTCTCTTCCAGCCAAAGGACTGATACAGTGGGGAGGGGGGAGGGGGGCGGGGGGACGGGGTATGTACACCAGCATGCAAAAATATTGAGAGGGTCAACGTCCACTAAAGCGTTTGTCCCGTCCCAGCAAAGCTAGAGAGAGAGATTCCTAACAGCTTCCCCCCCCCCCGCCCGCCCTCTCTCCCACTCCACTTCCTCCATTTAAAACAGTCTTAAACTTTTCTAGACATAAAAACACACAAACCGGTTCTTCTCCAATATACAGTTTCCACCTCTCCTGTGAAAAAGACAGGCAAGAGATGATGGGTAAAGCAGTTCTATATACACCCCCCCCCCCCCCCCCAATAACCCCTTATCCCCCACAATGATGTGACTCTCCGGTCCAAGTCATCTTCATAAATATACCATCTTTACAGTGTCCGCATCAGAAAAAAACCCGCCCGTACCCCCCCTCGCTTTCACAGAATCAGGCTTGAAAAGACTACAACTACACTAGAACCTAGTTCCACTAATACTTCTTTTCTGTTAACAAAAAGTCCCCCTGCCTGTCCCCCCTTTGCCCTATGCTACATCATGGGGAAATAACAAGCAAGAAGGACAGAGTAAGAAAAATCAACACCAAAAAAGCAACAGATTTGGGGGAGTAAGTAAGTTTTACCTTTAACATACTGCACTGGACTTCTGTATTGTATCCCTGAATCATTAGCGGAAAAGGCTCATCCTCTTCCCGTTTTCAAGATAAAAGTATGTGACATTAGAGATTTTTATATACATATGCATTTGTGTTTGCGTGTGTGTGTGTGTGTGTGTGTGTGTGTGTGTGTGTGTGTGTGTGTGTGTGTGTGTGGGCTTGTACAAGTATATCTATGTGCACATATAGAGTATTTCTTATTCTTAAATATGTATAGCTAAAGTAGAGGTTAGTTGTGTTTGCGTATTTTTTTGTTACATTCAGTTTTTAACAACGATAAAGAGTAGATAAAGAGGTATGCAAAAAGCAACAGCGTGAAGGACTGTGTGGTTTTCAAGTTATCCACGTATTGGCCTTGACTCTTTTGGCAAAACCCACTTAAAAAAAAAAAATCAATAGACAGATGGGTTTTTACGATTTTAACAGAACTCCATATTTTTCTAGGATTCTAAAAGAATCTTCGGCGGGATCTATTCCGGAACCATCCATCCATCCTTAACTGAGAAATGCAACGTGGGCTGCGAAAAGGGTATGGGACCAACTAATTAAAAATGACATAATCACATATAATGAACAGCTATGAAACCATCACTGGGCACTACGCACTGCATGGCCAAAGAAGCAAAAAAAATAAGAAAAAAATAAAAATGGTTGAAAGAAAATAGACAAAAAGACGGGAGATGAAAGTGCTCAAGAGAGACAACTTTTTGATGGACAGAAAATGAAATATGTGGAGGCTGTCAAGGTTACATGGATTTATCTTTTCTGAGGTATTCTGTGTTGTATTACGTTTTTTACTTTTTTTTTTTTAAACTTCTTAAACATTTTTTTTTGCACACCAAGAAACACAGAGATGCCAAAACATTATCAAAGACTGAAAAGACAGAACAAACACTTGTTACCATAGCGTTACTTCCCCGATTTCAAATTTAGTCAAAGCGCTTTTTTGTTATTTTATCTTTTTCCAACAAGCAGCTTTTCCCTAAATTTTGACATTCGGGAAGGCAACAAGTCCCAAGTCTTTTTAAGTTTAAGATCTCCAGAGGACCAACAATGGTTCACCAACTGTTAAGTGAGCTCCGCCTGAGCATCCCCCTGCTTAAAGTTATTCCTATTTACAATCCTTGCTGTTCATAAAGCACTGAAAAAAGTATTTGGCTGAAAATAATGTACAGAATCAGTCAAAAAATAATCGATAAAAAGGCTTTTCAAAGACCCTTTTTAAGTGACAATGTTCAACTCCTGCCAGACTAGTTTGTTTAGGCAAGTATGGGGATACATCATCAGCATAACATTAAATCTTCCGTACTTGCCAAACCCCCTGACTTGAGGCCTGAACTCCGATATCCAACTCACTCACCAACTATAGACACACTGGCTAGCGTGGTTCTGCTGCAATGTAGTGTAGGCTTCACAACTGATGGGTAACATGGTCATCAAAGAACCTAAATGCTCACAGAAGCAGAAGACGTCATAACTCGAAAGACGGCAAAAAGAAGCTACGATAGGATCACAGCAAAATGCACTGGCAATTGAAACAAAACAAAACACAACCCTAAACCTCTCATTAGCCCCATTTTTTTTTTCTCTTATTTAGTCGATTTTTTTTTTAAACATAAAAACAAAAAGTCAAGCACAAGTCCGTAACCCTGACAACAACAAGAGATCAGTGACATCGTTTCAACCCTTACGGTCAAACCTATGAAATATTGAGTCTCTTTTGTGGAGAGACTTCATACAATTTTCTCCTACAGGCTGAAATATTAACCGAAAACCCCCCATGCATACTGTATGCCTGTAGTATGTCAGTGTGTGTGTTTTATTCTATAGAAACAGTTCTCAATATTGCAGAGGATAATGCCCACCCTTGTTGCCGAAAGAACCTCAAGCCCTAGCTGTCTTTAAAAAAATCTAAATCTGCAAGTTCCTGATCAAAAAGGTGGGACGTGGCAAAGCCTCTGTGAAAAACTTAAAAAGAAATAAAAAATAAAAGGTTAAAAAATAAGACCATGTTTGGAAGTCTCTTGGGGCTGTGTGTACAATCCCAAGAGGCGGCAGTGAGGTTTATGAAAAGGACCAGATGAAGGGGGTGAGAGACCTCAGGGGGCTGCCCAGGGACAGCCCATCTCTCCTGGGATAAACGAGGGTCTTGTCAGCCCCTGCCATGGTGCTCACGCTCCACTGGCCCGAGGATATACTATAGATAGACGAATAGTAAAAGGGGCAAAAGGAAAGGAAAAAGGGGGTTTATGACTTTTTCATCACAGAAAGCGACAATAAAATCAGCCTGCATTTAAAGGGGTGTGGAAGGGGGACGCACAGACCAATCAAACTACCGATGGAATCACGCCAAATCTACCAGAAGATTCACGCTCTTTTTGAGTGACAGGACAATCAACATCTGACACATTTGTGAGAGACGGTAAAACAAGGAGAGGAGATCGGTAGAGATGGGTAGCAAAATGTTTCTGAGCTCTAGGTCTGAGAAAATCGAATATACGCTATTAGTTTGTCCAATCAACTTTGTGCGACTGATTCTGATTCTTGTGACGGACTGAGCTAGCAGGAAATTCCCGGGTTGATATTTGAAGAAATCAACAACATTATAAGCTGCATCTATAACTTTAATAATACATTTTTTTAAACAAATTAGCTTCATCAGGTCTGCTAAATTTTTCCGCCCTTAACGCGAAAACCTTTCAATGCTTGTGTGCGACCGTGGGAGATAAGAGGCAGCGGTTAGCAGAGCTGGATTTGAGCTGGTCCATGTATGTGACTCTTAAGGGCCAGACACACCTCATCACGGGAACAATGCTGCAGGATTGTCATGGCAACACACAAGGGCACCTGGTGAAATGCACTCTATCACATATGTAGCGTTTGGATCAGGATTTTTCTTCGCTCATCTCTGGCTTTTTTATTTTCTAAATGTTTATCCTTCGAACCAGCACCTGCAAGGTCTAATGTATTGTCCCTATTTCTATCCTTTCTGGATTGCGTTATATAGACCAGCTGTGGCACCTGTTGATGGTGCAGAAGTAATATTGTTTGTGTGAAGTGAATTTCAGCACCTTGGGACTTCCATCCACCCCCTATAAGAACCTGCACGTCTATTTCTGAAGGTCTGTCTATTTGCTGTCTGCAAGGAGGCTTTTTGACGAGACACACACACACACACACACACCTGCATGTCGGAAGGCGAGGTAAAAGCCAGTGTGAGAAAATGTCTGCCTGCCTGCGAGCCTTCTTGTGCAACATAATAATAGGGGGGTGGGGGGTGGTGGTGGTGGAGGGGGTCGGGGGGGGGGGGGGGGTGGCTGGGAACTTAAGTCGACAAATTTGACCTGAATCTCACATGACATTTTGCTTCAACAGAAAGAATGTTGCTCTTGAAGCGACCGCAGTTCTGTGATTGAGTTTGTTTGGGGGGCTGGTGGTTCGATATTACACGTGATTAAGACGCCAAGCCCCTCAGCGATTAGATGCGGGGTGGTGATTAGAGTCTCCCAAAAAAGGCACTCTCTTGATTCCACTGATTGAAGAACAACAACAATATACTCATTTATTCCTGGCAGGCAACATAAGATTAAATGGAGCCAGGGAGAGCGGAGAGAGGGAGGGAGGGAGGGAGGGGGGGGGGGTGTAAAATCAACAGCTTTAAACAATGTTAAAGTGGTGACACCAGGCTGATTCCAGCATTTAGAATCCTGTGAAGTTCTAATTTTGAATTCAAAACACATTCCATTCCGCCACATGAAAATACTTAAAATATGGCTGTAAATGTGTTCCAAGGACGAGATCTTGTTGAATATGAAAAGTAAATACTGTCTGAATTCAAGGTGTCATTGTCAAAACTCTGGATCTAATAATGGCTCAAACACATTCTCCATCTTAACATGAAGACTTCTAACTTTGGGTCCAGAATTTCTTTTCTTCCAAACCATTAAGCCACAAACAGCTGAATTCCTTGTTTAGTGAATTCTAACGGAAGAGGGAATGAAGGTGTCTGTTGTGTTGATTTTTCTTCAGATCAGCATGAGAGACAGAGAGGTAAGAGAGGGAGATAGAGAGAGAGCTAGAGAGAGAGAGAGAGAGAGAGAGTGAGAGAGAGAGAGAGAGAGAGAGAGAGGCGTGTCTGGCCTTTAAGATCTGTGCTCAGCTCTACTTTCAAAGCCAGACTGCTAACGGAGAGACTCAGCCCATCACAATCTCCACAAATGCTTTGACATTTAGTGCACACTTGGCAGCGCACTCCACGGCCGAGGACATGCACATTTGAACAGATCTGTTAGTGTCGCGTTGACAAATGTCTAAGGGGAGGGGGGAGAAAAAAAAATGACAGCACGGAAAAGCGTACAATACTCCAGGAGAATTGTAACTATCGATGGGCGGATTAGTATTTTTTTAAAGCCACAGTCCAAAGTAGAGGGTAGATGGTGTAGCAGGAGAGCAAGAGATAGTCTACTTTGGATATGTAGTTGAAAGAAAAATTGACCAAAACCACCACATTGCAGATTAGAAGATAGTGATTTGAAGCCTACAAAATATAGAACTCCTGGAGATGTTCTTTGCAGTCCTGCAACTATTTTCAAATCTTGTTGTATTAGATAAAGGAAAATCATTTTATTTATTTTATTTAACCGATGGACCCGCATGCAATGCAGCCATGAGGAAAAAGTTCTTGTGGGATTTGTTTTTCTTCAAACTAGGGGATAAAGAAAATGTCCGGTTGAAAACAGACTTTGTAGTATGACTAAAACAATGTCATGGCTGGCAGTCACTTAAAACTGCTGTTCCTCAGTCGAATTTAAGGGTCTACTGACAAAGGGTGTCTTAAAGTCTCCTGACTCTAAAGCCCACTGGGGAAAATGGCTATTTGTGTGTGATATTGGGCTGTATAAATAAAAACTACAAATACTATATACTTACTTCCTTAGTCATATATACTCAAAAGAACAGCAGAACATGCCCATAACATCAGACGAGTACACATATAACACAGCCACTGAACGGGGGGGGGGGGGGAATTATCCTTTAAACACAACGATAGAAAGGTTGATTTAAAAAGAAGAAAGAGAGAAAAAAAAAAGCTTTTGTTGAAAGTGTGAAAGCATAAAAACAAAGCGGTTTTCACAGAGGCCTTGCCCGCAGTGTCCCAGTATGACAGATCTAAATGTGCCGCCAGCAGCAGCAGCAGCAGCAGCATGCCTGAAGTTCTGCAGGTTGTGAACAAAACACACCCACCTGCTTTTCTAAAAGAGCGAGACAAACTCCCGGCTCGGTGATTATACATATAACCCGCCCACGCGAAGTGTGACTACCTGATGAGGAGGGAGAGTGTTGCTGCAGATGCGTCATTTCTCTTTCTCTATATTTATATATGTGTGTGTGTTTGTATGTGTGTGTGTGCATGCTCTGGTCTTCCACGGCGGTGTGTGCTAGTTAGAATACAGCATTGTGTTCACAGAAACCTGGCTTCTAAACAATTTGTCTTTTCTTTTTTTCCCCTATATCTAAATAAGAAAACAAAGCGAGGAAACAAAAGCTGTCATCAGAACAACAAGAGTACGAAGGGACAACAACGAGGAAACGACAATTATTCAAAAAACTGCGTCTGTCGGTTAACGTCTAAAAATCTGGAAACGAGCCGTACTAAAAATCCTGATTCTTCCTATAGAGTGTGTGTGTGCGTGTTTTGTCGGCGAGCGTGTGTGAGAGTGTGAGTGTGTTTCTAATGTACAATCAGCTGCTTTGAAGTGGTCGGACCTGAGGTATAAATGACAACCAGATATGCAGCGTGACACAAACAGAAACAGAAGAAAGCTCGTCTGCAGACAGAGAGCAATCATATACATTATGGGTCTTTTGCTTCCTGGTAGCCCCCCCACCCCCAAGTATCACACGCCATCTTGAAACAAAATGGACTGCCATGATGAGGCGTCTACTTACAGTATAGTGAGGTTTCAGTAGTTGCTGTGTGACATATTACTTATTTTTATCACTTTTTTTTTACAGTCTTTCACTCAGAAGAGAAAAATAAAAATAAAATAGAAAATCAAAAACCCAACCTGAAAAAGCAATACGAGAAGTCGATTGGTTTACCTGAAGATGCAATAAACAGTAAAATAAATACATATATTGTCATAATAAGTACATCACTTTTTTTCATTTTCGTCATATAAAGTGTGTGTGTTTGGTGGTGGTGTTTTTTTTTCATTTGGAATGCAGTGTAAAAGATTTTGGATAGGATATTGTTTCTTTTACAAGACAGCAGTTTAAAAAAAAGGAAGGTTAACTTGTCCCCACCTGTCCCCCAATCCCCGTTTCTCTGGGTCTCTGATTTCTCTGAGTGTGAGGAAAATAAATAGAAAAAAACTGCAAAGAAAAAAAAAATCCCCTTCGTCAAGTTTCAACCTGGAGTTAAGTTACACCTTAAAGAACACACAATAAACCCAAATGAGAATCAGTGAAACAATAACACCTTGTTCTTTGTCAGACCAGGGTGGGACCATCTTGACTTATAGCCTCCAGGGTGAAACCAAACTACTGAATCCAAAAAATGTTTAACTTTTTTTTTTTTGGAGTTAGAAAGCTAGAGGTATTGCAGCCACCTCCCTTTAACAACCCCATTCAGTGCTAAGAACAAGAACAGCTGTTGTATTCCCCTATGGGTGTTAGTGTCTCTCTTTATCTCAATCTGTTGCTCATCATATACTTTTTACTGTCTAAAGGTTTTTGTTGTTGCAAAAAAAAAAATCCTCAAAAGAGGTAGGGTGGCGAATATTGGTCAGTCAGACATATGAAGCGTGTCCCTCCTCCTCCTCCTGCCTTTTTGCAGAAGGGAAGAGAGAGAGAACACAAAAGAAAAAACTAACAGATATAATGACAGAAAAAGAAACAGTGGAGGGTACTGTATTGTTTCCCAGAGTATCAGCTCTCCCTTTAGCCGGGGCTCCCAGGTAAGGTATACGTCAAAGTACGAGGCACGGAAAGGAGTCTTATTATTCTGAGATTTGAGGTATAGCACTTGGTTTCTGCTGACCAAGTTGACATATAGTGTATATACTGTATTTATATTATGTATATGTCTATAAATGACATGTAGAACAGGTAGTTAAGTTTTGCGCCATTTTTTTTCTTTCCGACTGACAAATATTGCTGCCCATCCCGCTCGGCTCGATCCTGAGACATTTACAGTACCGAAGGCTACTGTAGCACGCCGTAAAACGACTTCTGCATTTCCAAAGCAAGCAGCGTGGAGCGGAAACTATCAAGCAAAAAGAATAAAAACAACAGTCTGTTTAAAAAAGAAAACATTTGAAATTGACAGCCAGTGCCACCTCTTTTTTTGCAGATTACTGTTCTAGTTTTGTAAGTTTGAGATTTTCATTTGAGTTTTCTACATTCATTCTGTGAGTATTTGTTAATGTATCTGTATATAAATATATATATATATATATATATATATATATATTTATATATCCTGTTCTCTTATGTATATTTTATAGTTATGAGGTTTCTTTTAAAATCAGCAGAGAGACTCAGGTTGCAAGAAGGAGGACTTTTTCGGACAGGGGGAGCCGTTAACCGTTTGACAAAGAACAATAATGAAACACAAGACAAATCAAATAAATACACCGTAAATGGCATGCACCTCAGTACATCGGATCAGGCTGCAAATGGGACTTCTTTCAGAATTTGAAATTACTCGTCTTTAAGAAAGTAATGGGAAATGTATAGCAAAAGCCAAATGTACAATAAGGGTCAATACTGTCTGGAAGGAAAGAGAGAGACAGTGTTTGTAAAAGATTAAGAGATTTGTATAAATTATACACAGATATCTCGAGGCGTCACCCCTCTCAGGGGAATTCAGTGTAAGTGCTATTGGAGTTTATCCATGCAAACCTCTGCTTTAAGTGCCAAATACATCATTTCTACACGAACATATATATTATTTTAAGTAGCACAAATCCATGCTTTACATGCATTACATGAAACAGGCTAACAGGCAGAGTTCTGTGACTTTGTTTTGTTCTGTTTTCCTTTTTTTTTTAAAGAAGGGGGTACAATTCTATTTGAGTTTTGCCAACCTGTGTTGACAGCTGGCTAAACGTGAGTGGCTATCATGCCTTCTATCAGAGGCGGGTTCATAATAAGTGCTTTACTATCAACACTGGGGCTTCGATGCTGTTTTCAGATCAGTGCATTGTCCTTCGCTTGGCCCAATTTGACACGCACACAGTAGCCCTTTAGACACTTCAAATGCTCAGCATTCTACACAGTGTTGGGTGCATTTCATGCTTGATTACCCCTGGAAATATCTTTGTTTTCCGGGGGGTCTTGAGCCTTTCTCATTGGACATGCATACATGCCAGAGAGGCTACAAAGCTTAAGGTGGATAACCAATAACCACAGAGGGGACGGTTAAGATTGTATGCAACAGGTAGCAAGTGACTCTAATTGTAATTAGATTGTAATTAATTCATGAATTCATACATTTGATCTCGGGATTCTCCGTTTTGTAATCCGCTAAACATTATATTTTTAATTGGCCCGACCCAAAGATGAGCCAGAGAAGTGGTGCATGCCATTTGTCAGGGAATAATCAAAGAAGGAAAAAAAATTAAATAAATAAAAAGCAAATGTACAATACATTTCAAAAGGAGTGAATCAATAGCATATAATCCGAACAGACAAGTACAATTCTCATGTTTTAAAATCTCACAGACTGGGTGAGCACCAGGCAGTGTTAGGAGCGCAGAGCAACATTTACCACAGACGCAAAAAAGAAGAAAAAAAGAAAGAAATAAAACCGAATAGCTTTAGTCATTTTCCTTCGATCTTTTCCTGATAGAATAATCAAAAGAGCATTTTGTTTTTCTAACCACGCCTGTGTCCTCTGAGGAATATTCATTCTCCGGTGGAATGATGATAGTTGATAGTGTGTCTGTCCCTGGTTGCTTCAGTGACGAGGTTTAGGGGGAAAACGACAAGACGACACTACACAAAACTCAACTTGTTCAAGCTGTCAACCTTTTTTTTTTTTTTTTTTTCATCGTTCTTGGAGGTAATCGAGTAGTTTGGGTCCAAGCTTTCTGAAAGTCTTTACAAACTAAAGCTTTTTTTTTCCGTCCGTCTCTCTTCCTCTGCTCTGTATCTTTCAGAGAAGAGCTACACTACATGCATAACCTCAAACAGCTTTCTTTAGCTAGTTTTTTTCTCTTATGTCTGAAAAAGTGCTATTTTAGAAGATTAGCCTCATGAGTTCCATCCCCAAACCGTTCTGTTTTCATGATTCGTTCGCAGGTGTATCTGCTATGGCCCTGCCATCACATGGCCTTATTCCCCCACAGACACAAAGCGTTACTGAGAGGCGTGTGGTGTCCTCCTGTCTGTCTGCTATATAGGTCCAACAGGAAATTACCATATTTGGAGAAAAAAAACACTCTGTCCGTCTCAGTTACCCCTGAGTTAAAAATGAGGAGAAAACAAAATCATCCAGAATAACGGATTGGCTTTTAACATCATCGTCATAATAATTTATAATATATTAAATCTGCTTTTGCCCTCGCCTCTATCGACTAACCCCTCCCCACTGCATATTGCCCGCCCTATCATCCCCCACACATGAACACCCCTCTAAAAATGCACATTGTTGTAGTAAACTGCCTTTAAAACTGTCTTAAAAGGTTGGGTGAAGAATGTTCTTTTAAAATTCATCAGCTTTGTCGCTTCTGCTAAGTTTGATTAGAAGAAGAAGAAAAAAAAACCCATCAGCAATGTGTTAGCTAAGGCTAGCTAACGTAAGGCTAGCTAACGCCTTGAACAGGAGCTAGATAATCAACGGAATAGCAGCAGAGTTTCACATTCTGATCCTAAAAGGCCTTCACCCAATAAAAGATCTCCAGCGGATGAGCTCACTTTGGTCGCCATTTTGAAAAGGGAAACCAGAAGGCGGCATCTGGCGTTCCAGGATCAGCAGTGAGACACTGGTGGAGGTCCATGAGGTAGCATTTCGCCTGTAAAACAGCTGATCCAGAATCAGACCAACTGCTCATTTTGTCCCTTTGGCAAAAACCGGAGCGTCCTGGGATCTGACTGTGGATCAGCGTAGGGAGGCGTCGTGCACCTCTGTGACCGGTTGCGAGGTTGCGACTGGGCTTGAGAGACAGACCATAATAAGTGCATGATGCAAGGGCAACAATGCCGAGGTAACCAGGTCTGAAAAAAGCGCCAGACCCAAAGTGTAGTGCAAAAGAAAGCAAAACAAATCAAAAGATAAAGAGGAAAAAGAGGTCGATTATAGAAGTCAGTAGTGTCCACGAAACTTACAAACATGCATCCCTGAATGACTTTTTGTGTGTCTTTTTCTCATTCATAAAAGGACGGGTTAAATGTTACTTTTCGTCCGCGCGGAGATTAGCAGAATATGTTAAGGAGGATAGAAGCAAAAGGTTTGCAGCTAAAGCGTCATGGCTACCTGGCGATAAGAGAATGGGTTTTGATTTCAGAACCCCGGTGAGGAAATATCAACGGTATGATTTAAACCTTACAGTTGGCTTCAAATGGAATGGACAGTTAACTTACCAAGTTGCAGCTAGTTATCCATGAGAGAGAAGGGGGAGAGGTAAAGGGATTAATTTGTCAGGTGTTTTTTTAAGGAGTTAATTTTCAACCTTCCCCTTTTTTCCTCCCGAATTGGAATGGTCCAAAGCCCAAACTGCATTTATAAGCAGCAATGGGACAGTCTTACCAAGTTCACAAAAGGGGAATGGGGGGCGGGGGGTTGGGTATTTGGGCAGGGGATTATCAGCATGCTTACGAAAATGTCATTACCTGTCATTTAACTTAATGTCTTTAGCTGCATTTATTAAGCCCCTGGATATCAAAGCTAAACAAATGCTTGTACGGCGTCGCTCAAGGGGACGACACTTGTTAAAGACCATCCGATTTAGTTGTTTTATCTCCAGTTGGTTATCTCATATTTATCCCTGCGTTTGTGCTCACCCAGATACTGCAAAGGAAATTGGCACAAATAAAGCCCCATCCGTATTCAAATCACGTTTAGTCATTTTAACTGAGGTTTACATGTGTAAGTCGTTTTTAGTCGATTGGTTTGAAATTGTCGTCCATCTCCTCTTTCACATTGTCCTGGAGCTCGGCGGCGGTCAGCGGCTGGCTGTGGTCGTCCCTCGGCGGCGCGGTCGGGATGTTCTCCGAGTTGTTGGGGAACTCCGGGCCTCCTGCTTCCATCTCCATCTTCATCATCAGCTTGAGCTTCTTCTTTGGGGGGTTCTTCAGGGTTCCCAGACGTTCCTTCACCTTGTACTCCAGGGTGCTGTGCGGGATCCCGTACATGTTCTGGGCCTTGGACACGCTCATCTTGCCGCCCATCACCATGCCGATGGCCTCCTCCAGCAGCTCGGTGTTGTACTGGCGGTAGCGGCCCCTCTTCTTCCTGGGCTGCTTGGAGTTGGGGTCCCCCTCTGCGTCCGAGGTGGAGTACGCCGGCCCGGAGCCGGAGTGGTCCAGCTCGGCGCTCCAGTAGTCGGCCGCCCCGTCCAGCAGGCTCCCCAGGCTGCCCCCGCGCCGGTTCTGCTTGGGAAGGATGGCCCTCAGCTTTCGGCTCAGGCTGTTCTCCCCGTGGCCCCCGGCGCCCACTCCCATGGGGCCGTAGCCGTACAGCTCGGAGGCCTGGGAGTCCCAGGACAGATCCATGCCCCGCACTATGGGGATCTTCAGGTCCACGGGAGGCGAGTGGCCGTGGTCCCTCTTGCCCTCGTTGTGATGGTGCTGCTGGGCCTTGGAGACCTGATTGTGGATGTGATTGTGGAGGGAACTCTTGTAGGAGGAGAAGGCTCCGTGGTGGCTGTAGTGGTGGTGGCTGCTGTGGTGATTCTCCAGGAATGTAGGCAGGTCCTTGAGGTCCCCGAGGGCCCCGCTCAGAGCCCCGCTGGCCTGCTTGAGCTTCAGCAGGCCCTCCAGGTGGGCCTTGCTTCCCCAGAAAGAGGAGGATCCCTTCTGGCCAAGCAAGGAGTGCGACTGCGCGTGATTGAGCAGGCCGGCCGACTCGAGGCTAGCCAATGAGAGAGCAGCAGGCTGGCTCAGGAGGCGGTGCTTCTGGCTGAGGAGCTCTTCCTTGATGCGCAGCGAGCGGGCGAGCGGCGGGCCCTTGGCGGAGTGGGAGTGGGAGTTGACGTAGTTCTCCCGCAGTCCGTCCCGTGAGCTTCTCTGCAGCGGGCCATCCTCCTCGTCCACCTCGGGATGGGGCTGCTCCGCTTTGAGGGAACGTCTGGAGGGAGAGAAAAAGATAAGATGATTTAGGAACGCAGTCAGGGATTTTGTAATTAAGATAGAAATGTTTTGTTTTTCATAAACAATTTTTATCGAAATTTTCTTTTTTTTTCAAACAAACATCAAACATTCAAACATGTATAACCCCCAACCACCTCACACCCCAAACTATCCTATATAACTGATTTTTTTAACCTTTCCCCAGCCAAAGATGTAACAAGTAGAGAGTGAAGGGGAGAGGCTTCAGTTTCTTTAATAGCTACAAGTTGGATGTTGAAAAGACGCAAGTCAGGGATTTTGTGTTGAAGATATAACTGATTCTTGACACCAGGGTTTGATGCTGACTGCATTTCTTAGTCCAGGGTTATAGTTTGTAATGTGGTGTTCAGAATTAATTAACGTTTTTTTCTAACATTTTACCAGCCGACGTAGAAAGTTACTAAATTATTATTGTCATCAAAATCACAAACAACTTAACAAATAAGAAATAAAGTCCATTACAAACCCCTGACCTCCCTGTGAATAGATCTCAACAGAAACGTTGCACATTTCAGAAAATGTCTCTTTGTCTTGTTTATGCAAGAAAAATCATTAGTAGACTGGGCCGTTTCAGACGGAACGCGTTTGTCGCCCCTGGCAATGCATTGTCAATGGAGAGGCGAGCGGGGAGAGAGAAGGCGCGGCATTCTGTCAGGCGACACGACAAGCGGGCGCACTCCCGTGGAACTGTCGCTTCCGTGCTCGTCGAACGCTTGCGCGCGCTCGTAGGAGCCGTTGGAAAAGTTGAGAACTGTTTATCTTTTTGTCGCGGCGGTTGAAAAATCACAATCGCGCTCGTCCGCCCGTCACTTCACACGGGGAGCGCAAAGTGAAGCCGCGGTGCAAGGCGACAACGCGAGCGGAATGTCGCCTACCGTCTGAAACGGCCTTTACACTTTGACAAAACAGTTTCAAACAGTTGTGTTTTTCCACAGCCATTGTTCAACATGAAATAATTGTTTGCTCTCTGTTTAAGTGGCATATGAAAAGAATGGTAGAATATATGTGTACAGATACAATAATCTTTAATTCAGTATTACAGACCTGTCCATCCTCTGGATTTCATAAAGGGTTGCCAGTTAGACATTGCTGTGTTTTAAGTTTAAAACCACAAACCAAAATAAATAAATAATAATATGTGTATCTGTTTATCTTTTTTTAACTGATTCCTATCTCTTGTTTTTTAATGATTGAGTTAATATGAATCGCTTTAAGTTGGATGTTAAAAAATGCAACATACAAAATGTCTTCATCTTGCAAACAAGCACCAGTGTGCGAAGCAGCATCTCACATTTCATTTTCTTTCAAATTCCTGAAAAACCTGTTGAAAAGGTAAAGGCTACACTTACATGCTAAGTGCCTCGTCTTTAACTGCTGCTAGCCAATGTTCCAATGGCTAAGTAACTATAGCAACAGTGGAAAGGCTATTTAAAAAAAAAAAAAACGATCCCATAGGTTCATAATGGCGGGAAATAGCTTGTCTTGTCAGCTGATGGCATGGGGGAGATGGAAAAGGAACTTGAGGGGAATGGATGGCTGGCTGGCTGGCTGGATGTTTATTCCTGTGAGCTGTATAGTGCGGCTGACTGTGTGTGTGTGGGGAGTCCTCAGCATGGGCTTTAAAACTAGATTATCACAGTGGGAGGTCTAGGGGCCTCGCAGAAAACCATACAGGGGTTAACGGGAGGCTTTGGAGTCTACTCTCTAATACAGCGTTCTGTTACAGTAAGCATGCAGTCATCAGGGACAAGGCAGCAGACAGGAATGGTGGATCTAAAGGAATTATTTTCAAAGCATGTGGAAAATAATTTAAAAAAAGAGGGGGTTCACAAATGATAAATGATTGAAAGTATCATTTATCAGATAGAAATGAGCTGTGTTCCCCTGTTGTCTGCAGTCTGTGGGCTCAGAATGGTTTCAGAGAGGGATTTTTAATCCGACAGCCATTATACTGCTCTGGAAAAAATTAAGAGACCAGTCTGAATTTTTCTAAAATCTTCATCTATACATTACTTAACGGAAATTAAGGAGTTTAAATTATGAAACCAAAATGTTCATTCTACTCAAACATTTCGTCTATAAATAGTATAAACGAGAGACACTGAACATTTGGAGTGGCGTCTTAATTTTTTCCAGAGCTGTATATAATTTTGCGAAATGCTTCATTTTTCAAGCCTTCCATATATTTCAAGCATTCTTGTCATGTTAAACCGAACCGAACTATTGTTTTTTGGGGGTTTTAGCACCTAAATACCTCAATACCGACCTATTATCATGAATCATAGTAATAAAGACCCAAATAAAACATCTCAATAGAAGGAAAATGCTTTTGAAAATGGCTCTTTTTAGGGTTCTTCGCAAAAATGGTCAAAACATCCTTTTTAATTACATAGCCATTGACCTGTAATGCGCACACATGCAGGTATGCACACACACACACACACACACGCACACGCACGCACGCACGCACGCACACACACTAACCCTGTGTTTGCTTCTGGGACTGTCTGACTGTCAGAGATGACTTGGTGTACTGTTGGTGGGGGTTGAAGCAACATGCCCTGCCCTTCATCCAGTAGTTAATATTGCATGACCTGATCATTAGTGTCCCAGAGAGGCTTGAGGCCTTGGGGCTTTTTTTGGGGCCCGTAGGCAGGAGATGGAGATCTGTCCTAAGGGGATCCAGGTGCTGTTTATTACTTTGCTTTTTATACTAATTGAAAAAATATTCACCATGGCCGAGGTTTAACATTAACACCCGCCTAGCTTGGTGTGAGTGTCCAAAGGCATTGTTTCCTCAAAAGTGTGTAGGATAGCGCTTCCTCACTCCCTGTTTTATCTACTGTTTCAATATTTGTAATGATGCATGTTTTTACTTGTTTTATTCACTCTCTGACATCAAGTAATGTTGTATAAAATGTCTTTAATTTCTTAATTGTGGGGAGGGAAGGGTGTGATATTGTTCTGTTTTCTTGTTTTACGTTAATTGTATATAGGCCAATACTGTAAAGCACTTTGTGTTACCTTCACTGTGTATGCAAAGGGCTATACATTGATTTGATTACTTTGTTGTGTAAGGGTAGCAAAAGAAAGCGTGTATGTTTTGCTGAGAAAGTCCAAGAATTTGAGAAATCATCAACAATCGATTTCAGGGAACATTTAATCATGAATGGCGAGATGCCCCTGCTAGACTTAGTGAAAACCAACACGCCAACCGGTAAAACGTTGCAAATTCTCAAGAAATTCTACTCTTTCCTTCCTCTTAAAAAACCCTCCTTAACTGATACAGGATATTCAATAATTTGATAATTTTGTGTTATCCTCCACTGTGGCATTAGCCTGTTTGAAGACCAAAGGGTCATTTAATTTTTAGAAAAAAAAATATATATGTGCAAACCAATGAAACCTTCCTGATATCAACACAGTACCCCCGACTTAATCGACAAGATATAGGAACATGTCCAGATCCCAAAAATTAGTTTAAATGTAGCAATACACATGGGAAATCAAACAATTGTAATTCAACCACTTTTTGGCAGTGATACACTGAAATTGACCACGTGCTAAATGTATAATGAAAATAATGTAAAATGAAAATAAATAAAAAATTATGAAAGTTTAATCTTTATCTCCTGGTGGTCCACATCTAAAAATATGTAGCTGCTGCTGTCGGTCCATTAATAGTGTCCTCTCTCTTTGTATCAGTCTAAAACTACTGCGTTAACCACTGGTTTTGTTATAACTAGGCAGCACTTGCTTTAACCAGGAAAAAGCACTCATGCGGAGGCCACTGGGACTTGAAACACACCTCAAATCTTAGTTTAGAAAGCAATCTTAGGTGTTTTCACTGTTGTATCAAAGAGAGCCACGGGGCGCTCCGGTGACGTAGTGGATAGAGCGTGTACCATATCGGCTCCGGCCTTCGTTGCAGTGGTCGCAGGTTCAAATCCGACCCGTGGACCTTTACTGCCGGTCATCCCCCCCTCTCTCTCCCTGTCTCTGTCTCTCCATTTCAACTCTGTACTATAATAAAGCTTGAAAATGCCCAAAAATAATCTTTAAAATAAAAAAGGGAGACAGCACACATGATGCATGGCCACCGTTTCTCAATGTCTACAGCCTCTCTCCCTCTCTCTCACTGTCTCTCTTTCACTGTCTCTCTCTCCCTCTCCCTCTCTCCCTCTCCCTCTCTCTCTCTCTCTTCTCTCTCTCACTCTCTCTCCCTTCTCTCTCTCTATCTCTCCATCCAGCGCATTTTGTGCATCGAGCCGTCACTAATCCATCTTTGACCTCCGGATCAAAAGTGTTCTTGGAAAATGGCGATCTGCCGACATTGTTTATTCCCTCTTGATGCGTAGAGCGGAGTGTATGACTATGGCTACCGATGCAAACATGACTTCAAGGCAGGATACACATGTCCATCAATAAATGATCAGGTTGTAAAGCCGAGGGATCGTCAATAAATTGTTTATGAGTTTGACACAATCTGCCCGTTTAACACGCTCACTCAAGGTCCTGATGTGGGTGGGGTCGTTATTATATATATTGCGTATTGTACACCTTGTATAGTAGGCAAGTGTATTTCTATAGCACAATTCAGACAAAAGGCCATTCAAAGTGCTTTACAGGGGCAAGATTAACATACATAATACACATTAGAAAACAAAGTAAAGTAAACGTTGTACAGTAAGCGGATATGAATAGGCTAGTCGTGGGGATCAGATATCGAACAGCTAGAAAAAACCAATAAGTTATGGAGGAAAGGTAGGAGGCGTTGGCAAGACTCACTCAAACAACCCGAGGCGGAGCAGAGTTTTCGCCCCACAAAGTAGAGCGAGCGAGAGGGGACACGCACCTCTAAAGATCTGATGGAGATTCACTTTGCTGTTCCCACAAAGTCGATTCTCAATAGGTCAACAGTTACACAAGCGTTTATAGCATTTATAATATTTCTGAAAGTTTATCCATCCAAATGAAATATTACTAGAGTAGATGTAAAGACACAATGGGTGACAAGTTCAAAAATTCACTGGTTCAAATCCGGCCCGTGGACCTTTACTGCAGGTCATCCCCCTCTCTCTCTCTCTCTCTCTCTCACTGTTTCCCCATTTCAACTCTGTATCTAATAAAGCTTGAAAATGCCACCAAAAAATAAAACCTGTTGTCTTACCCTTTAACCCCCGGCACAGGCTTGAAGCCCGGTGAGGTTTTGTTGCTTCCTGCGCTCGAGGTCTTCTTGGTGGAAAGGTCCAGGACTCCGTCTGAGGAGGGGAAGAAATCACAATGGAAAGGATGTTAAACAAGCTAAGGAGGTGGAGTCAGCCATTTTGGAGAATGCTGGTTGTCAAAACAGTTTTTGTTGTCAAAATCAGTGAATATCTCCTCATGGTCCACTATTTGTCCTTGAAGAAAACACATTTACAGAAATGTTAGGTTACAGAGATAAATACTGTTGTTTATGATTTTTTATTAACTAAAGGATCTCCATTTTGATTATCATGGGTTAGGGTTAGATAACCGTTAGGGTTAGATAACCCTAACCCTAACCCTAGGTACCCTGTTTTTATAACTCCTTTTTTAAGAACAACATAAAAGCTTCCATCCAGTTGGAAATACGAACCCAATTAAGGAACATTTATATTCTCTTTTTTCATTTAGTGAGTAAGCCTTGAGCAGAGAGAAAAAACTTCATCAAATCCATGTTCCTTTTAAATTTAGATTATATTCATATTGACCACATTAATGCAGTGACTGTATTTATACAGTCAATTTTCAGGCGCCCAAATGAAGAATGTGCCTTGAATTGTAAAGTTTCTTTCCCTTTTCTGTTCAAGAATATTACATGTTTTCGATGGTCTGTACTGTGTGTGTTTGCATTTTATTTGTTAAAAGTTCCCCCACCACCTCTCACATATGTCTGTATCTGCATATGAAAATAACTCTCTTATTTCTGTGGTATAGATGACAAAAAAACGACATATTCCCGGAGCTGCGGAACAGGTGGACTCCCTGTGACACTTTAGAAATATGTCTCCATGCTGAGTGTGAAATCTCAGTTTATTTGTGAATGCGTGTGTCAGGTCAGCACACACGCTGAGCAGATGTATCATCATGTGGTTAAACAGACCGGCTCTTCTTTTTCAGTACATTTCTTTTTTTTAAATATTATTTCTTTTCTAAATGAGCATTCGTTTAATTATTAATCTTTAATTTAAAACTATATTGTAATTTTGAAAGCTCATTTTAATTTTTTTCCGTATTTTTTTGTTTGTTTGTGTTTTCAAATGTTAAGATTATATTAACTGTGAAAGAGGAAATATGGATTAGGGTTGACAGATTATAGGTGGATTAGAAAATGAATAAACACAATAATACACAATTTGAGCTCTGCACATGTACACAGCGGGAACTTTAGACACATTCGCCATCAAATGTCTATAGAGGCAGCAAAAATGTTCATGCACTCTATGATTTTCTCACACATCACTTACTGTTTACCCATTTGGTCACTAACTACTGTTACATCCCTGAAACCTATACAATCACTTTACAAACGAACTGTTAAAATCCTGGACAAGAAACCTTGTAGATTTCATCATTGTCCAATATTACAAAAGCACAGATTACTCAAATGGGAAAACATGGTCAAATATTCAAATCTATGTCTTGTCTATAAAATCATTCACAGTTTATCATCCCCTCCGCTCCATCAGTTTGTCAACATCCGAACAGCTGATCACAGCAGAACTAGAGCTTCAGCGAGGGGAGATTGTATTATCCCTTTTAGGAAGAGTGTATTTGGCCATACCTCTTTCTCTGTTCGTGCAGCTACTGAGTGGAACCTCACCCCCATAGCCATCAGAAATTTGAACCCATATAGGTCATTCAAACGCCAGTTAAAGAAATGGCTCATTGATAACCAGAGCTGTCTACATTATCATTAACCTGTTCATGTTATTGTCTGCTGTTGTCAGATTGTTGCTCTGCTGTGTTTTTATTGTATATTTTAGCTTAATAGTACTTTTTACTTTACTTACTTTTTAATAGTACGTTTTACTATAGGCATGTTGTGTTATATAAATGTGTAACTTATTTTCTTTTAGGGTGACTTTTACCATCTGTCTAGGGACTGCAGATGAAAAATAGCCTTCTGGCTAATTCTGGCATATTGACAGAAATGTTTGATAATATGCACTGTCCCTGTATTAAATAAATAAAGAAAAAAAAAGAAGTAAACAAAGGGGTCACTGTAGCTAGAATC
>OX442355.1:1379029-1381529 GCA_949357725.1 Hyperoplus immaculatus | reverse complement strand
AAACATGTGTTCTCTGGCTCACTGTTTGAAGTTAGAAAGCTTCCGGGAAAGCAGCACGGCCCACAGTTTGGTTTACACACATATTCTAGTCCTACGTTTGGTTCCAGGAGCCTCCAAATAATAGTTTGGATTTATGATGATAGAATTATCCAATAGTAAGAATTACATGTAGAGTAAATATGTTTTGTAGCCTACACTAACTGCAGGCTCTGCAAATATAAACAAATCCCCCTCCTCTGAAACTGCATAGTGCATTTTTAAAGCTGCTATACAAACATTGTTTCAATATTCATTGTCATATACAGTATATATGTGCTATCACATCATATTGTTTAAAATCATCAGTTTATATTTCCAATTGTATAATTAATCTGACCGTTTTCCATGTTCCATTTGAATTATAAAACATCCACTGCGGTGAAATACAAAAATATAAATAAACCATGTTTTTGAAAAATGCAACAAGTAGCTAGAGAGACCAAACTGCTATAAAGGCAATCCCACATCAACACTGTTTATTGATCTGATTGGTTAAAACAAACTGAGCAAAACATCGGCATGACAACACATTAGTTCTAAATGCATTAATCTGGCTCTGTCCCAGATAAGTCAACTGCACTTATCTCTCATAACCCGCAGACTATATTATTATTATTATTATTATTATTTGGATACGTTGATGATGTCACTGAGTCAATACCCTAAATCCTATAAAAACAATACATTAGCCCCAAAGAATATCTAATCTGTCCACTGACATCATCCAAAAATCACATGTATGTACTGTATATACTGTATATACAGCTCTGGAAAAAAATTAAGAGATCGCTCAGACTGTTCAGTGTCTCTCATTTTACTATTTATAGGCATATGTTTGAGTAGAATGAACATTTTTGTTTTACAATATAAACCTGACAACATTTCTACCAAATTCCAATAAATTTTTTGTCATTAAGAGCATTTTCATTAAGTAATGTAGAGATGAAGATTTAAGAAAAAATCCAGACTGGTCTCTTAATTTTTTCAGGAGCTGTATCTATTCTGCGATGTACTTTAGGTATAGCTCTTAATCCTTCCTGTTGAGTAACGCTAAGGGAATATCATATAACGGTGCAGCAGGTACACACACACACACACACACACACACACACACACACACACACACACACACACACACAGCATCACACATCACATCTGCTTACCCAGCATGCATTCTGCTTTTGACTCCACAGCTGCTCTTAAAAACAGTTATTTTCAGTTATTTCAAATTATCGCCCAGTTTTCCCTCAACACATGTAGTCAGTTTTTTTTCGTAGCCTGATTGGTGTTTCAACACCTTGTGGGCTCCAAATAAAGTCAGCATTAAAAAACGTGTGGCTTTTTGAAATAAATATTGATTACAACACTTTAAAGGTGCAGTGTGTAACATGACATCATCAAGAAAGTTCTACAAAGTTCTAGAATGCAACACTCCCTGGGTAACCCCAACCCTTTCAAATAATAACAGAAGCTACAGTGGCCTTCAAGGAAAAGAACAATTATAAATTTTAAACAATGCACCTGATGACATTCCAACTATGACACTTTCAAGATGGCGGCACTAGGTCTTGGTCCAAAATATGCAGAAATATGGACATATATGAGCTATTTTCAGCTATTATGCACTAAATTAAATGTACTTATGGATATTATAATTACTTTCTGCAAAATCTGCTAGGAAATAATAATAAAATTCTACACACTGCAGGTTTAATCTCTTTGAATTTATTTGTTAAGAAATAAAGAAGAAATTAATGAATGAAAACCACTTTTACATCAACATTTTATGATGGTAAAAAATGTCTTTCGATTGACACCAGCTATTCGAAAAACCTGAAATCCGAGGGAATAAACCAACTATCAAAATCGATTGTTTTTCCCATGCCTATATGGATTTTTTAATAAATAGAACAGTATATGTTTTTCTCTATCCTCAAACTAGGCCTTTTTGCCACACACACACACACACACACACACACACACACACACACACACACACACACACACACACACACACACACACACACACACACACACACACACACACACACGCCACTGTAAATCCCAGACCTGCTTTGAGGTGTTGTTATCATAATATTATAATATATAAGATTGCTTAATCCTTTGTCCATGTTATTTGACTTGACTGCGCTGCACCTCACCCTCGCACCGTGTAATCCCTGCCAGCCAGTGAATGTGTGTGTGTGTGTGTGTGTGTGTGTGTGTGTGTGTGTGTGTGTGTGTGTGTGTGTCTGTGTGTGTGTCTGTGTGTGTGTGTGTGTGTAACTGTTGTTGACATGGCACTAACAGGGCTTAAAACGGTATCTGTTTGCGTTTCCTCAAATACCAAATAAGTGCAAACCAATTAACAGATTAATCGTGACACAATCAAGGGGCGCCCTTAGCTCAGTTGGTAGGGCGTCCCCCCCATGGGCCTCGGCCAGCAGCTGACCCGGGTTCG
>OX442355.1:1364029-1371529 GCA_949357725.1 Hyperoplus immaculatus | reverse complement strand
GAATGCGCTCACCCAGGAACAACAGCTGGCGTGGTAAAAACACTACTGCTTTTTTCCAAAGGGGGCGCAAGAATGAATACATGACAAGGACTGAAAGTTCCTTGTAGCACATTTACATTATTAGACCTAATAATATGATGTAATAAACTGGGGGGCCGTTGCATTAATTCACGGCTTCCATAATCTTTTTGTTCTCCTGAAGAATGTAACAATGAGCGGGCGTGTCACATGAACACTTTTGTCTACAGCAGAGTGTGTGTGTGTGTGTGTGTGTGTGTGTGTGTGTGTGTGTGTGTGTGTGTGTGTGTGTGTGTGTGTGTGTGTCTGTGTGTGTGTGTGTGTGTCTGTGTGTGTGTGTGTGCGTGTGTGTGTGTGTGTGTGTTTGTGTGCGTGCGTGCGTGCATGTGTGTGTGTGTGTGTGTGTGTGTGTGTGCGCGCGTGTGTGTGTATTAAACTCATTATTATTCTGAACTGATCACTTTTTAGCTGATGAGAAAGTCTGAGTGGAGGCCCCCAATGTCCCCATCCTCCTCCTCACTCAAAAACACACACACATACACACACACACACACACACACACACACACACACACACACACACACACACACACATGCACATTCTTCCCAATCATTATGTCGCCTTCCTTTCACAGGCTAAATTGGGGTCAAGACTGTGATGGTGGGAAAACACAAATAACTAATATCTATTCAGAAGCAGCAGCTTTCCAACAGAACGCTCCAAAATGGCGCCAGACAAAAACATGAAAAACGCTTGAACAAAGGGGAAAAAATACGTCAAAAAAAAAAGGTACATAAGTGTTGTGAAGGCAGGGCGCAGAATACCTCTCCATTCTATAGTATACACTTGAAACTAAGATGAAAATATATGTTGATTCACACATTGTTTTGCTTTCTCAATTATTTTTAAACTTGACATTAGACTGAATCCTACTCGCCCCTCGCCCCTCCCCCCTCGCCCCTCCCCCCTCCGCGTCCATCACATATACAGTGGTATTGAAACGGAAACTGGACTGCATTATATGTTTTGTACAGAATGCATATTGTTTTTATATTTTATTAAAGGCTGTGATTTTTTATTTTTTTTTTTTAAATACTTATTTTTCGATTTTTTTTTAGAACACTGTCAGAGTGAACACACACACAAAATACAAAAAATAAAAACTAACATGGCGTACTCTACTTAACAGGTTTCTAAAGACATTGTTTCAACTAAAGGTAAAAGTTAAGCGAAAAATTAAAAGTCAAAAAGGTTTCATGAAGGTCACTTCAGCGTTGCTATATAGTCCAGGAGAGGCTGCCATATCTGTTTAAGTTTTTCTGCTTTCCCTGAAATCTCTTAACGGATTTTAAGGCTATGACTTTTAATAATGAATATGCAATATACATTTATGTTTTTAGCCTAAAAGTCTAAGCTCAGTCCTGTTCACGGTAGGCCAAGGGTTCAAATCCGGCCTGTGGTCGTTCTCTGCATGTCATTCCCCCTCTCTGCCCCATTTATTAATAAAAACCCAAAAAATGCCCAAAAATTATAAAAAAATAAAGAAAAATGCCCATTTCATCTCTGTCTCTACATGCTGTATAATAATATAAACCAAAAATGCCAAAAAATAATCATAAAAATAGTAAATAATGTGTTGATGTTGATATGTCCTACCTTGACTCTTTCGCGTCTCAGGCAGCAGAAGAGACAGTTTTCATCGAAGGACCAGTCCGACACTTCTTCGGGCTCGCAGTCTGGAAAGAGAGAGAGAGGGAGAGAGAGAGAGAGAGAGAGAGAGAGAGAGAGAGAGAGAGAGAGAGAGAGAGAGAGAGAGAGAGAGAGAGGGGAAAGGGTTAAAGCATTGAAAACTCCTGTCTATAAATTTTTTTCCTTTATATTGATTTGCGACAAGTTTTTTATGGCGAAGACAATGTATGAACCATAATTTTTTTATTTATTCTCACTAGTACAGTGTGGGTTAATATGGCGTTCTGTGAAAATGTAGTCGCGTCAAACTAAAATAAAAATAAAAAACAAAGGCATTATATAACATTTATTCTTGTTTAAAGTTGAGGTGAATAAGGCAGTATGTTTTGGCAAAATCAAGTGCTCATTTCACGGTCCCTGGTTAACCCCTCCAGTTTGAAGAATTTACAGAAGCTACGGTGGCCTTCAAGGACAAGAAGCTAGTTACTAAAGTTATCAGTTGTTGTACTGTAAATACGATGTATTTGCAATGTATATTGTGTATCTATTGTCGTTTTGCTTTGCGTTCGTTTGACTCGACGCCATTGGAAATGAAGGTCACTCACCCCTCAACTTATCTTCCGAGTATAAATAAAGGTTAAATGAAAATGAACTAATGGCATAAAAAACAACTTTCATTGTCAAGCGAGTATACACTAATGAAAACATACACCAATAAATTCTACACACTGCACCTTGCAACCTTGTTGTGTGTGTGGTAGACTATTGAATAAGCTCCATTGAAATGTGTAGAAGCAGGTGGAAACTTGAACCCAGATGTAAACGAGACGAATCAACAGAGAAATGTTCTGTTTTTATTCCACAGGCGGTGACAGCTGAAGGGGCCGCGGGGGAACCAAGAGCGATATGATTCACTTTTAATCACAGCCCGGGATTTAATTACAGCGATGACTAAACTTCATATGTCGAGTGAAGCCGTGCCAAAACCAATGACAACTTTGATTGACAGACGAGCTCAATTCTGCAATCGAAAATACATCGTTGCCCCGAAGACCGACAAGCACTGCACGAATGGCCCCCTGTGTGTGTGTGTGTGTGTGTGTGTGTGTGTGTGTGTGTGTGCGTGTGTGTGTGTGTGTGTGTGCGTGTGTGTGTGTGTACGTCTGTTTTCTTATGTGTGTGTGTGTGTGTGCGTGCGTACTTCTGTCTGTCTGTGTGTGTGTGCGTATGTGTGTGTGTGTGTGCGCACCTTCGATTGTGCATGCAAATATATGTATCGGCTTGTGGAGTATTTGTGCCCTAAAGGCCTATTCGCTAAAACTAATTCCCCCTTTCCCACACTGCGTTCTGTGAAACGTGTTGAGTGGGGTGGAGAAATGCACTGTCGTCTCCTGGTAGTTGAGCTGATGTACATGGGATATATATATTATATACTGTATATGTATATATATGTACAACGCATAATGTATGGGTGAAACTGGCACATCCTGATTTCCATTTACAACTTTCCCTGAGTCTTTTCGTCAAGGGACAAAGTGAGAAGAGCCTACAATTATGATTATTTTTTATACTTATTTTTACCACACTCTAAAAATCTTACACAAAGTATTATAAACAAGTTATTCCATGTTTGCAATGCTAGGGGGAAAATAAAAACAAGTCACACTTCAATCCCAGAGGCTTCTGTTGTTAAGTGTTGTGAAGTTATTTTTTTTGTCAAAAAACTTTTGATTTATCGATTACTGAATCAACAGAATATTAATCTGACATAATTATGAAAATCAAAGCGACCAGTGATAAAAAAAAGACGATGTTTTTCGCAAGAAGTGTCTCGCCTTAAAACCTGCATTTCTGAACTCTTGTTGGTGGTTTGAGCTATGAAGACCAAAACTGCATCCAGCTCCGATGAACTGACAGAAGGAAATGCCTTCATAGCGTCTTTTGGCATTTGAAAAAGCATTTTATAAATCTGATTTAGTTTTATTATTATTCTCTACTTGCACCACGTTTGCAGTTAATGTATTTGTTTTTGCTTCCTGCAGCACATTTTTAAATTTGCAGCACGTTTCAGTTGTTGACATTTCTCTGTGTGTGTGTATGTGTGTGTGTGTGCGCGTGCATGTGTCTATGTGTGTGTGTGTGTGTGTGTGTGTGTGTGTGTGTGTGTGTGTTTGCATACTGTCTCTATTTGCTGCGTTCTTTGCTGTCAGTGTAATTAGTTTGTCTTTCCGCAGCACGTTTCTCCAAATGGAAATGTTTTTGGGCCGTTGTAGCGTCATTTTGTCCTCGTCAGCCAACGTACAAAAGCACAACCAAAACGATATGTCTCTAGAAGAACTTAAGGAGATCACATCGGAGGGAATGTTTTTAAAACTGCATGAAAAACTTGAGGTCTGCTGCAACTCTCATCTCTTTTAACCCATTGATGACTATGGCAATATAGGATGCATGTCCTTAATGCCTGAGGGTTTTCTGAAAAAATAGTACGAATTGTCAAGTCTACCAAAACCTTAATATCTAAGCCTGTGTAGCACATAGAAACATGAAATAAAATACATTTAAAAGTTAAGGTTCACAGGTTTTATTTAAACATGCTCCCTTAGCGCTTACACACCAACAAATTTTTCTAAAAATCGTCAAAATTAGATGGGGGAGAAAAAAAGAATAAATAATATAAAATATTTAGTGTGATTTTCGTCAGTAGCCTATAGTGGACCTTGATTCTGCGCACCAAACGCCACTAACTGTTCTGTAATACACTATCGCTGACACAGCCGGCTTATTTTTTTTTTATTATTTTGTTTTATTTTTAATTTTTAATTTTTTTGATTGATGTGATTTTCGCCAAACCACACAACTTTTGGGTGATCACGTGGTCTTAAAAAATCAACAAAACCCACCTCATGTGTATTTGAACCAATGACAGTGCATTCTATGCTGCGCATGCCATGAAAATTAGATAAAGTAACAATGCTGCACGATGCAGCATCAGGCAGGAGAGGCAATGTGGCATCGCGCAGCAGCCGTCATCAATGGGTTAAATCAAATCTGAAGACTTTTCTGTTTCCCTTTTAAACCTGCAGTGTGTAGAATTTATGGTTTTATTTCCTAGCAGATTTTGTAGAACGTAATTATAATATCCATAAGTACGTTTAATTTAGTGCATAATAGCTGAAAAAAATGTTTTGAATTATTATTTTTTCCCTTAGACAGGGTCTCATATATGTCCATATTTCTGCATATTTTGGACCAAGGCCTAGTGCCGCCATCTTGAAAGTGTCATAGTTGGAATGTCATCAGGTGCATTGTTTAAAATTTTGAATTGTTCTTGTCCTTGAAGGCCACTGTAGCTTCTGTTATTATTCGAAAGGGGTGGGGTTACCCAGGGAGTGTTGCATTCTAGAACTTTGTAGAACTTTCTTGATGATGTCATATTACACACTGCACCTTTAACCTGTCATTTTTAGTTCAATGTTTTATTTCTATTCATTCTCTTTTCGATGTGTTTTACATTCATGCCCCTGTAAAGCACTTTGAACGGCCTTGTGTCTGAATTGTGCTATAGAAATAAACTTGCTTTGCCTTAAACATAATAACATTTTAAATAATTACAGACAATCAATAACAAATGTCAAATCAATGGCGGCTCTTATCAATATTCCATTCTTTGCCTGTGGGCTCATGATTTATTCAGATGTTGACAACGGTGTCAGTTCAGGCTGACTGAGTTTTGTGCCGGAACAAAGTTTCTACACGCGAGCGAATCCTTCAAAATGTAAATGCAGAGAGGGACGGAGAGAGAGAGGGACGGAGAGAGAGAGAGAGAGAGAGAGAGAGAGAGAGAGATAAGAGAGAGAGGGAGAGAGGGAGAGAGAGGGTGAGAGAGAGAGAGAGAGAGAGAGAGAGAGAGAGAGAGGGAGAGAGGGAGAGAGAGAGAGGGAGGGAGAGAGAGATAAGAGAGAGAGGGAGAGAGGGAGAGAGAGGGTGAGAGAGAGAGAGAGAGAGAGAGGGAGAAAGAGAGAGAGGGAGACAGAGAGAGGCAGGGAGAGAGGGAGAGGGAGAGAGAGATAAGAGAGCGAGAGAGAGGGAGAGGGAGAGTTGGACAGACAGACAGAGAGAGATTGAGAGAGATTGAGAGAGAGAGAGAGAGGTGAGACTGTCGTCAACTCGGTTACTGTTGCCATGGCGCTATACCTATGCTTTAAAAAAACCCTCAGTTCAATCAGTTCATCATAGAGACAGACACAGGGGAACACAGAAACACCGTCGCAAAACATACATTTCTGCTTCCGAAACAAACGGCCCTTGACTGTGGTATAATGAGCACATTCCACCACCTGTCTGGAGCTATTGCTTAAGAATATGGTCACGATATTACGTGCACGTATACGGTTTAAGTCACATCAGGGGGACTATAGATGAAAAGTAGCTTTTTGGCAAATTCTGGCATTTTAACACATGTACAATCACGTTTTGCATTGTCCCTTTCTTAAATAAACTGAATTGATTGTAATGACTTCCTGCTTGTGTTTGTCTCGTCCGTGCTGTGTTGAATGTGAACACAGAATTTTGGGTTTTATTTCCTAGCAGATTTTGTAGAAAATAATTATAATATCCAATACGTTTAATTTACTGCATAATAGCTGAATTTATTTTTTTATTATAATTTTTTTCCTTAGAAAGGGTCTCATATATATGTCCATATTTCTCCATACTTTGGACCAAAGCCTTGTCACCGCAATTTTGGAAGTGTCATAGTTGGAATGTCATCAGGTGCATTGTTTAAAATTTAGAATTGTTCTTGTCCTTGAAGGCAAGTGTAGCTTCTGTTATTATTCGAAAGGGGTGGGGTTACCCAGGGAGCGTTGCATTCTAGAACTTTCTAGAATTTTCTAGAAGTTTTTTAACAGATTATAATTGGATGCACATCTATTCATGTGTGTTTCTGTGTGTGTCAGTGTGTGTATACAGTACGTGTATGCATGTGTGTGTGTATATGTGTGTGCGTGACTGCGAGTGTGTATGCATGTGTGTGTGTGTGTGTGTGACTGCGTGCCTGTGTTTGTGTGTGTGCGTGTGTGTGTGTGTGTGTGTGTCTGTAATTTAACTAATGCTTATTATACAGTAGATCATTTCACTTGTTGGTCCAATCACAGAGCACTTTGCTGTGACATCATGTACCAGTGAAATGGACATTCTATTCTTTCTCCTTTACCTCACACACACACACACACACACACACACACACACACACACACACACACACACACACACACACACACACACACACACACACACACACACAGAGAAACGGACATTCTATTCTGTAATGGAACGGGTCAGAGGTTGAGATGTGCTTGAACCTGCTGGTTTGTGCCACTTACAATATTCCAGGAGCCAATTAGTTTGGTGTGTGTATAGGCTATGTGTGTGTGTATGTGTGTGTGTGTGCGTGCGTGTGTGTGTGTGTGTGTGTGTGTGTGTGTGTGTGTGTGTGTGTGTGAGAGAGAGAAGACGTCAGTGTGTTCCAGTGTATTTATGCACCTAATTAATCGGTTACTGTTACTACAGCAGCCCGCTTCCAACATCATGTAGAACTTACATCCTCTATACACGTTTGCATACTAACTTACATCCTCTATACACGTTTCTTTTTTTGTGAAGAAAAAGTTTCGTGTTCCGTTTTTTTAAATGAATGAATGAATGAATGATGAATGATGAATGAATGAATGAATGAATGAATGAATGAATGAATGAATGATATGAATGTGTGCCTCAGGGAATTCTGGTAAA
>OX442355.1:1354029-1361529 GCA_949357725.1 Hyperoplus immaculatus | reverse complement strand
TAGGATTCATAGGTTTTTTGCACCGATAAACTGAATAGGGAAAAAAACATATATTTTGATGGTTGAATATCATAAATGACAGGCCATGTTTTCCACTCTCCCTCGCGCGGGAGCAGCAAAAAGACTAAACCGCAAACACCAGCGCAAAGCAATTTGTATATCTTAAGTCACAGGGGGAATTTACATGATTTTTTTAATATTTTATGATAAGTGACAATAATGAATATAAAAATACATCTGGGCGTGTTCAAAGACTCACACATGTGCATACTGTACATTCACAAAGTGGCACAGACAGACAGACAGACAGACAGACAGACAGACAGACAGACAGACAGACAGACAGACAGACACACACACACACAATGACGTGAGAGCATAACAAACATAGAAATGTACATGCACACTCACACATATTTACACACACACACATTAAAATTTCGATTAAGCCAAAGAAGATAGGATAGTGGAGAGTTTATTATGCATACAAACAATGGGCTCACACACACACACACACACACACACACACACACACACACACACACACACACACACACACACACATATGGACAGGATATGGAAGCATTTATTAGTCAATATGCAAAAAAGACACACACACACACACACACACACACACACACACACACACACACACACACACACACACTTTCTTCACAGCTCTTAAAGCAAATTAAAGCTTTATGCCTTTAATACACCAGGCTAATGTCACTACTCACTTTTTATTAACTGTAAATACCCGCCGTCTGCTGTTGCTTGGCAACGGCACACAGAGAAACATAAATACATATTGCAATATTCGACCTGACCCCCCCCCCCCCAAACCCTCCCCCTCCTCCCCCCCCCCCCCCTCCACACGCTCTATTAAATGGAAACCGAGGCAGTCGGAGAGAAACGGAGACAAAGACACGTGTTGGTGTGTGTATACAGAACGTACAGGTGTGTGTGTGTGTGTGTGTGTGTGTGTGTGTGTGTGTGTGTGTGTGTGTGTGTGTGTGTGTGTGTGTGAGTGTATGTATGTATGTATGTGGTGTGTGTGCGTGTGTGGTGTGTGTGTGTGTGTGTGTGTGTGTGGTGTGTGTGTGTGTGTATGCATTTTAAGCATTGGAATGAAAAGGTTAATGTAGCACACACACACACATACACACACACACACAGATGCATAGTTCAAGTGTAGCCACTTGTCGGGGCCACGTACTTTACATAGGATGAACCACAGTCTGAGCAGATGGAAATGTGTTTTTCAGTTCTAAAATCATTATGGACGACCTCACCACTTGAGCCTCCACGCCAACAATGATACAAGCAGCAAACCGATAGGGCGGAGGGCTAAAATCGTAGGGTCTGTAGCTCTGTGCTACTGTGTGATTTATAGGTTCCATCACAATAAATAGTACGGAAAAAATCAGTTATATGTTGGTTATATAAAATAACATTTTTTTTGGGAGAATTCGGAAATTTAGAAATACAGTGTACTTTAAGAGGAAGGACAAATACATGTTTATTGTGTTGGCTTCGTATATACAGCTCTGGAAAAATATAAGAGCCCACTCCAAATGTTCAGTGTCTCTCGTTTGACTATTTATAAGCATATGTTTGAGTAGAATGAACATTTTGGTTTTATAATATAAACTACTGACAACATTTCTACCAAATTCCAATACATTTTTGTCATTAAGAGCATTTTCATTAAGTAATGTAGAGATGAAGATTTGAGAAAAATCCAGACGGGTCTCTTCATTTTTTCCAGAGCCCTATTTTGTTCCTACGAAAATCAGTGAAGCTCTTGCTGATTTAAAAGATTCTACTGATGACAAACTGCTTTGAATAGGTTATAGCAGTGTTTAATTTACACACACACACACACGCACACACACACACGCACACACACACGCACGCACGCACACACACACACACACACACAAACCGAATCATAAATTGAGGTAGAAACTCTTATGTTGGTGATTTTGGCATTAATCAAATTTGTGCTATTACATTTCCTCATTAGTAATATTATTTTCTTTGCCCCCTTTGCTTGCTTTCATAAATAAGTATGTTATTACTGCACATGCTAGAAAAACAAAAACAACACACAGACACACACACACACACACACACACACACACACACACACACACACACACACACACACACACACACACTCACACTCACTCACACACCCACACACACATACAGGCTCATCAAAAAGTTAAACTTGCACATGCAAAATTCATGCGGCCTACAAAGGCGGCTTTGATAACAAAAAAAACGAAAGCTTCAAAGAATTTTTCAAAAGCTTAAATTTCTGGAGCTGCCAGTATGCACAGAAACACCAGCGTTCCTTTCAAGTCTCTGTCGGTGGGGGAGGGGGCAAATAATTAGGGTTCTAGCGCAGCAAATCAGCGTAGAACGTCAAAGTTACACCGGCCCCGTGTTATTTGGGCCATAAGATATATTAGGCCTGGCCTGTTAATCGAAAAAGTTTATCCAAAAACGGGCATTCAGACCCTGTCTCCACCTAAAGTTGCACATGACAATTATTTTAGGAAAATGTGATCCCTGGAACAATGTTTGAAGTTAGAAAGCTTCCTGAAAAGTTGCTGTTTTACTGCTGTAGTTTACAGCAGCAGGGCCCACAGTTTGGTTTACAAACATATTCTAGTCTTAGGTTTGGTTCCGAGTGCCTCAAAATCATTTGGGTTTGATTGATGATGATAGAATTATTCAAAATACTAAGAATTACATGTAGAGAAAATAAGATTGCTAGACTGACTGCATGCCTTGCAAATGTCAACAACCCCCCTCCCATGAAACTGCATAGTGCACCTTTAATGTGACCTCCAGTCACAATTGTATTTTCAACAGCGGCCAATGTAAAGTAGTTTCTTTTTTCTATTCTACATACTACATCCATCTAGTTAGGATGCAGTAGGCATACTATTGGGACATTCTTTACTCTATTATTTCATCATAACATTGCGCCGTTTGTTTTCATATGGAGGCTTCGTCGATGTGACGTCACTTAACGTGCGCAATGGATTGTGGGTCAGAATCGCCCAAATAGGATGCAGTTTTCTACACTAACAATCTTGGCCGCATGAAGTAGGACATCCGGGTACTTCTAACCATCCTAAATCTGGCCACAAGAATCGGGACATCCTAAATATTTTTTCTACATACTATACTATATATATACATATATATATAAGCGTCTTTGAGTGCCTTGAAAAGCGCTATATAAATCCAATCCATTATTATTATTATTATTATAGTAGAAAGTATGCGATTCGTAACGCAACCAATGTCTCTGGAAGCCACAGGCCAAAAAAAAGCTCCACAAATGTAGGTCAGTGAGTGAACACACACACACTGGGCCCAAAAGCATTCACACATGACATGGTAGAATGAGAGCGAGAGAGACCACACACACACACACACACACACACACACACACACACACACACACACACACACACTGTGACGTCCGAGAATTCGAGGCAAAAATGCATGTGAAGCTGGGACACACACTCAAATGGGCGCAGAGATGTCCCCAACGTATGAAACCTCCATTGTGTCACTTCGTTTCACTTCACAGATTCCAGCAGCACAGCCAAGAGCAGCGTGACACACACACACACACACACACACACACACACACACACACACACACACACACACACACACATTAAATGCATGTGGGGGAATCACAAGACATTGAGCTAATCCACATCTGCAAAAGAAAATTACAGATTTGTGAACGGTCGAAAAACGTATGGATTGTGCGTTTATGCCTCGCTGATTGAAGTCACATAAACAACATTTATTTAATAAAATAGAGGTGGATTATGTTCACACACACACACACACACACACACACACACACACACACACACACACACACACACACACACACACACACACACACACACACAAACACACACACACACACACACACACACACATGAAGCTTCATGTCTGTAATTTTAAATGCCAAATCCAGTCAACATAAACACACAACAGTATGTTCTTGCTGTAACCACTAACATAAAGGCCAACAGTATACATACTTAAATGTGCTTTGATCAATCTTAGTGAAGCCGAATTATCTTTTTCCACCTACTGTTGTTGGTAGAATTACAAATCAAAGGGACGACCCTCATGACACCTTTGTGACTTTGTATTTTCTGCTTGACATTTAACTTTAGTTTAAACAATGTCGTTAGAAACCTGTTAAGTAGAGTACATGTTAGTTGTTTTATTTTATTTTGTCTCTTGTTTGTGTGTTCACTTTAACAGTTGTGTGTTTGTGTTGTGTAAGGATTAGGTGTCATACATCTGCTATTATGAGTGAATACCAGCCTGGACAATATATCTATCGGGTTTTTGAAGTGACCAAAACAGCATTTTTTTATTTATTTTTTTTAAGATATTTTTTTTTTTGGCATTTTTATGCTTTATTGATAGTGTAGAGACAGAGTTGAAATGGGGCAGAGAGGGGAGTGACATGCAGAGAACGACCGCGGGCTGGAATCGAACCCAGGTCCGCTGCTGGCCGAGGCCCATGAGGGGGACGCCCTAACAACTGAGCTAAGGGCGCCCCGTAAACAGAGCAATTGTTGACTGAGAAAACGTGAAAAAAAAACACAAAGTAGCCAGTCCTACCATTAGCCATTACACCATTTCATGTTGGTATGAAGATTTTTTATTTTTTTTTAAGATTTTTTTGGCATTTTTCAAACTTTATTAGATAGTACAGAGTTGAAATGGGGAGACAGAGAGAGAGAGAAGGGGGTTAACCTGCAGTAAAGGTCTAGGGGTCGGACTCGAACCCGCAACAACTGCAACGAAGGACTGATCCAATATGGTACGCGCTCTATCCACTACGCCACCGGAGCACATGAAGAACTTTTTAAAGCCGACCATGAAGTATTACATTTTATAATTGATTCTCCCCCTCTGTGTGTAGACATGGCAACAGGGAAATGCGTCAATTACTTACATCAAAACAAGCGCCAGAAAAAAACACACACCAACATTTGCTTTGCTGTTGGTCCACTGCTCGACTCGTCTGTTGAGAGCAACTGAGCTGCTCAAAAATTAATTCAGGGTGTATGCTTGTCAAATCAAAGTGTACACAGACACACACCTATACATATAAACACACACACACACACACACACACACATATGCATAAACACACATACACACATGCACGCACACACACGCACACATATATGCATAAACACACACACACACACACACACACACACACACACACACACACATATGCATAAACACACATACACACATGCACGCACACACGCGCACACACACGCACACATATATGCATAAACACACACACACACACACACACACACACACACACACGTTTGCTTTTCTTTTCTTTTCTTTTGTTTGCGTCTGTTTCCTTGTTGTCCTACTGTGAAATGTGATCACCATTTACAGGAAGTGAATGTTGTCATTTGAATTTGATACAGTTGTTGGTGTCTTATAATCCCGAAGGGGATGGGTCCTTGTTTGGACATGACACAATAATAAAAATTAATTAATCAATTAAGGAATTCATTCATTAATTCACACAAAAGAAAGAAAAATTGGCAGTGAAGTAGCGCACATATGAACAGTGAACCAACATTTGGCTTTTTCTTGTGACCATTAGACCTTTAAACTAAAGCTAAATATAGTAGCTACTGCATGAGCATTAATAATTTAGCATGACCAAAGCCCTTAGAACATGGGGCCCCTCGCTTGGCCCTGATCAAATCAATAGCTAATTAACCTTAACAGGAGTGTGTGTGTGTGTGTGTGTGTGTGTGTGTGTGTGTGTGTGTGTGTGTGTGTGTGTGTGCGTGTGTGTGTGCGCGAGGGAAAGGGAAGGGAAACAACATGTATAGAGAGATAGCCAAGTTAACTTAACACCTCCAAGCTCACACTGTCCCTGCGTTCCAAATCACATACTCTTTCTTTAAACTACACTACATACTAAAGTACAGAAGAGTTTTAGGGCCACAGGAGAGAAAAACAGAAAATCAGATAAGGAATTTTTTTTTTTTTTCATTATGTCGAAAAATATTAAGAATAAAGACGAATACGGCAAAAACATGTTATTGGAGTTAGTGGGGCATCTATGTATTTTCAGCATACTACAATTGATGTGTTGGGACATCCTTAATATTTTTCTGGCATACTAAATAGTAGGGAAGTATGTGATCCTGGCTAAGCTAACCTGGATGAGCGACTTATGTCCATTTCTATATAAAAAATGCATCAAGATCAACCCAATTAATCACATTCAAACCATCTCTGTACTGCTTCAAAAATCCTTTTGATTCTGATAAAACATTAAAAAAATAATATTTGTTGCCGTTGTGTCTGTTAGTATTTGGTATGTTCTTCTCTTTTCTTTTTTTTAAGATTATTTCTTGGCATTTTTCACTTCATTAGACATATTTTGGAGGGACAGAGTTGAAATGGGGCAAAGGGGGGACTGACATGCAGAGAACTGACCACAGGCTGGATTCTAACCCGGGTCTGCTGTGAAGAGGACTGAGACTCTGGGGGGGGGGCGGGTGGGGTTTGGGTCTAACCACTACACCACGAGCGCCCCCCGTTCTTGATCCTTTTATGTGCAGTAATAAATAATAGTTAATAAAAACAGATTTGTAATGAGGCTTAGCTAGCTCTGGGATTTCTCTAGATAATTTATAATGTTTGCTCAAAGGCCTGAGTCAAGCATATGTAAGATCCTTAGAAAGTGCATTCCCATATAGTATTTTTATGTACAGTCGTTTACAACAACCAATAAACAAGCGGTATGAATCAGCCTACAACAGATCCCACATGTACTACGCAGAAATATTCAGTTTTGCCCTGTCCGTAACTGTGTGCACGCTGAAATAAATGCTGGGGCTAATACACAGCCTAGACTCTGTAAACTGGCATGTAAACAAAAGGGGGCTCACCATAGTTAGCAACTTAACCATTTATATGAGCCTAGGCTCTGTACTAATTAACACTGGATTTCTTTATCAGCACAGACAGTACGCACAGGTAGCAAACAAGAGGAGATATTCACTGATTTTGACAAAAAGCGATTTTGACAACAAGCGTTCTCCAGAATCACTCTCTCCACCTTTAACTTCACTTTAGAGTTGTGTTGATAAATCCAATTCTCTTAATCGTTATCCAAGATGGATGTCGCGCCCCAAAAAGACAATCTCTGTGTTCCAAATCACATACTTCTTCTTTTTACTACACTACTAAAGTACAGAAGAGTTTAAGGGCCACAGGAGAGAAAAAAAAATCAGATAAGGAAGATTTTTTTCATTATGTCGAGAAATGTCAAGAATAAAGACGAATACACCAAATTGCAATAGGAGTTAATAGGGCATCTAGGTATTTTCAGCATCCTACAATTGATGTGCATGTATTGGGACATCATATATATTTTTCTGTCATACT
>OX442355.1:1321529-1346529 GCA_949357725.1 Hyperoplus immaculatus | reverse complement strand
ATGTCTTACTGAAATGCACACAACAATGCACACACACACACACACACACACACACACACACACACACACACACACACACACACACACACACACACAAACACACACATACACACACACAAGCTGTACTGCAATAGATACACGCACGCATGTTAATAGTTTTAAAATGAAGCATGGTCAAATGAACTGAAGAAAAAATCACAATTGTAATTTAATCTGCAAAAGTGTATCTATTTATTCAGGGCTCTTAACTGGTGTGCTAATGCCATCATGCTTATTTAGAGATAAAGAGAGAGAGGGAATCAGATTTATTCAGACCCCCTACTGCTGCCAAAAATCCCTAAATTTGGCAGGATGACAAGCGACTAAACATCTCTCTATCAAAGCAGCTACAACTGATGCCTAAACCAAACACTAGAATACATATATTTTAGTTTATTTTAACTTAAATGAGTTGTTTTACCGAGTTGCTGCTCTTCTATTTGCCTTGTTAATTGTATATTCTGTATTGTTGCTGTTTTTTCTTTCTATTTTACTTGTGTATTGCATATTTTCATGTTTCTTTCTTGGCATTCAGTCTGTGGAAAACAGAGGAAGAATTTCACTGTATGACTGAGAACATGTTTCTTACTGTGCATATGACAATGAATAAACACTTTGGATCTTGAATCTAGAAGACTCTGAAAATACTTGAAAACACCCAAGTCTGTGTAGTTTGTATCAAAATACAATCCCTGCATTCCAAATCACATACTCTTTCTTTTTACTACACTACCTTCTAAAGTACAGAAGAGTTTTAGGGCCACAGGAGGGAGAAAAAAGTCAGATAGGAACGGTTTTTTTTTTCATTAGGTCGAGAAATGTCGAGAATAAAGATGAATAATCCAAAATGCTATTGGAGTTAGTGGGGCATCTAGGTATTTTCAGCATACTACAATTGACATGCATGTATTGGGACATCCTAAATATTTTACTGGCATACTAAATAGTAGGGAAGTATGGGGATTGGAACGCAGGGAATATGTCATAAGGCACTGAATTTAAAACAATAGTATTTGCAAGGACTTGCAGGGTCACTATTTAAATGACTTCGACTAGATTCCTTTTTCATTTTCATGAGACAAAATTAAAGACTTACAAAACTATCAAACATGTTTTTTTATAGGAACGTCAAGATGAGAAATAGACTTCAAGGTGAAATCAGTGATTCTGAAGAACGCTTGATGTCAAAATCACTTTGTCAAAATCTGTCAATATGTCCTCACAATCCACTACGTGTCCATACTGTGTGTGCGCTCAAGAAAAAAAAATCTGGTCATACACAGTCTAGGCTCTGTAAATGTGTATGTAAACAAAGGATATGTAAACAAAGAGGGCCTTTTGTAGCTAGTAGCATGCCCGTTTACAGAGCCTAGGCTGTGTGTATTAAAAAAAAAATCTGCGCATACACACACACACAGTATACTGCCTCCGAGTCCCAAGAACATACTGTATATGTCTGCAAATTAACTTCAAAGTCACCTGCCAAGATGAAGCCAGAAATGTTATCAATTTTTTTCTTCTATTTTTAATATCTTCACACCTGCTATGCGTCGCCACGCGGGAGTACCATTAATATTTGCAACGTATGGTACGAGCCTCAAGAAAAAGTCAAACACAGATGCTGTAGTGGGTTGGATTGTGAGGTGTTAATTTTAAGGTTCTTGGCATCAATGTTATGGTTTTCAGTTAAGCTCTGGACTTTGCAAATTAAACCAAAAAGACATTATAATGGGGGCGCCCTTAGCTCAGTTGGTAGGGCGTCCGCCCCATGGGCCTCGGCCAGCAGCGGACCCGGATTCGATTCCAGCCCGCGGTCGTTCTCTGCATGTCACTCCCCTCTCTGCCCCATTTCAACTCTGTCTCTACACTATCAATAAAGCATAAAAAAATGCCAAAAAAAATATCTTAAAAAAAAGACATTATAATAATACTTTGAAAAATAACAATATGCAATACACCAGGCCGGCATTCTGGCATGCCCCGAAAACAAAGGGTTTGTGCCATTGACTATAATGCAAAATTGTGTTTCCAAAACAGCACAAAAACAAAATGATCAGAGGTTAATAAGTAACAATTTGACCGACGGACACAATGTCAAGTTCCTTTACAACAACTCTGGCAGCTAGTTAACGTTAAAGATACTTAGAAATGATTAATTTGATCAATCTACAACCATGTCTGTTCAGTGTATGTAGATGCTGGTTCTAGAGTTTCCTAAGCAACATGGCATCTTGGACATTCCAAGCACAACTGATTATTTTGTGGAGTAGATATCAAGCAAGTCTAATTAGAACTCAACATTTCCCAAGGCTCAACATTTCAAAATAAGACAATTATTTTGAAGATCCGAAATTTCCGAAAATTCTAAATAAATAATTTGATTTGATTGACATGATTTTACAGCATGTGTGTGTGTATCTGTGTGTGTATTTGTGTGTGTGTGTTTGTGTGTGTGTGTATTTGTATGTGTGTGTGTGTGTGTGCGTGCGTGCGTGCGTGTGTGCGTGTGCCGTGGCCTCCAGAAGATATTGACACAGGGACTTTTGTCAACACATCTCCACTGATTAAAATGAAGATGAAAACAAATCTCTACACAGTACACTCTGCCTTATCTTCCCTTCTGCTTCCTCTAAAGAAACTATAATTACATTTCTAATTGATTTTGCAGTACTTTCTGAACCTTTTATCTCTGCTGATTTTCAAAATGTACACCCTTGTGTCCTTCTTTCGCCATGGAAACTAAAAGTATCTCCTTTCTGAGCCATAGGTCTTTCATTATAACACTATACAAGGTCAGTCTGTGTTAATGGAGGGAGAAGTAACTTAACACAATTCAATTTATAAAAATATATGTACACAAAAATTAACCGTGAAATAAATTAAAAGTTTTTGTGATGCATGGATAGCTAAGTCATTTTTTCCTTCCTCGTTGACCTTTCTTTAATTTCCTTATGTGGTAGGTCAATGCCATTTCTAAGAGTTTCTAGTGTGTGTGTGTGTGTGTGTGTGTGTGTGTGTGTGTGTGTGTGTGTGTGTGTGTGTGTGTGTGTGTGTGCTTACAAAAAATTAGATTAAAAAAATTGTACAAAAATCGCGTTGCATCTACTGTACATGTGATCGAACAGCGGCATCTCGGGTTCATTGCATTAATATACCAGTAGTGGTTAAAAAATATATATATAGTAAATTTAGTTGAACTTCCACTTTATAGAAAGCATTTCAATAGATAAGAATTTACTAAAAATTGAATTTTAATATGTAAGATCGAACAGCGGTTTATTGAGTGGTTATAGTGAGAATAAAAAATGTTGCGAATTGCGAAAATGTTTGTAAATTTGGGTGAACTGCCACTTTAAAATAGAAATATATAATGTTAGAAAGCATGTCAAGTGTTCATTAGTATCATGTCGGAGCGGATCACAGAGGGGATTTGAGCTGAGAGCAGATGAGAAGATTGATTCAAGGGTCTGAGCTCCAGTTTATCACCATAAGCTTTTGAGGAAGAATTCTGTGTACTAGCGCGTGGCTACGTAAGAGGAAAAGGAAAAAAACGACTGTCCCTGCATTCCAAATCACATACTTTTTCTTTTTACTACACTACATACTAAAGTACAGAAGAGTTTTAGGGCCACAGGAGAGAAGAAAAAAATTAGATAAGGAAGACTTTTTTTTCATTATGTCGAGAAATGTCAAGAATAAAGACGAATACTCCAAAATGCTATTGGAGTTAGCGGGGGCATTTATGTATTTTAAGCATACTACAATTGATGTGCATGTATTGGGACATCCTAAATCTTTTTCTGGCATACTAAATAGTATGCAAGTATGGGGATTGGAACTCAGGGCTAGTGTGTAAAATAGTTCTATATGGTATATGCTGTGTGCGGTTTCACGTGAGTCAACAACTGCATCTGGTCTGATCTGGTTTATCTGGTGACACACACACACACACACACAAACACACGCACACACACACGCACGCACACGCACACACACACACACACACACACACACACTCTCTCTCTCTCTCTGAGTCCAATCTTCCTGCAGTAATTACTATCAAGTTCAAAAGAGTGGGGGTGCGGTAGGGGGACTTTGACGATTTACATTAACATTCTTTCAAGAGAGAGAGAAAAGCATAATAGCTGATTTCACTGTGACAAAAAATATATAAAAAAATACTCCTCGGCACAAATGAGGAACTCTTACGATCAAATGAGAAACATCCGCGGTTCAGATGGAAAGCAAACAAGGCTGATGTGTAATATTGTTAATTAGAGTGTGTGTGTGTGTGTGTGTGTGTGTGTGTGTGTGTGTGTGTGTGTGTGTGTGTCTGTATGCCTGTGAGTGTGTGTATGTCTGTGAGTGTGTGTATGTGTGGGTTGGTGCGTGCCTGCATGTGTGCATACATGTCTGTCTGTCTGCTAGTGTGTGTGTGGGTGGGTGTGTGTGTGTGTGCGCTGCAGCATTCACAGCATCATTATGTGGCCAATCAACGGCTCATTTTACATAAAGGAAAAAGGTTATTTCAGCCTTAACCTCTGTCTATTGCGGACTCATCAATACAACAAACGACATCATCGCAGCAGTCAGGAAGTAGAATAGAGTGATGTCACAGGGGTCATGTGACTGTGCTATGGGACATGACCTAACCAGAGCTTTCTCTGACCCACAAAAAAGCTTTACAGTGGTGGCAGAGAGTGTGTGTCTCTATAGCAATACAGCTTTTTAAAAGATTGTGTGTGTGTGTGTGTGTGTGTGTGTGTGTGTGTGTGTGTGTGTTGGGGGGCTTTTATTGTGAAAGAGCTACAGTAGTGTTGGCTTTGTTGTCTGTATTTCAGTTTTTTTGTAAACCTTTATTTATACAGGTAAATCCCATTGAGACCGGAGACTCTTTTTGAAAGGAGACCTGTTCCAATGTACACGTTACCATTCACACACACACATACATAGCAGCAGGCTAACTATCGACATTCACACGAGGTGAAATGTCTTGCCCAAGGACACAACAACCATGACGCAAGTGGCAAGGCAGGGATCGAACCGCCAACCCTTCGATCATTGGCCGACCCGCTCTACCACCTGAGCCACAGTCGCCCCAAACTGTCAAACACTAGATGGATATCTCTACTACTTTTCTTGACAACATCTGGGGATGTTCAAGCTGTTCGAATGATGATTCCTGCTCATTTCGTTAACGCACAGGAACATTTCTTTGAAGGTGGATTCGGTGATTCTGGAGAACGCTTGTCGTCAAAATACATTTTTGGTTCAAAGTCTGTGAATATTTCCCCACCGTCCGCTAGTGTGTGTGCACTGAAAATAAATCTGCTGTTAATAGAAAGCTGAGGCTCTATAAGCTGGTATGTAAACAAAGGCTATGTACACAAAGGCGCACACACAGTATGGACAGGTAGCAGATCATGAGGAGATATTCACTGATTTGGACAAAAAAAAAGTGATTTTGACAACAAGTATTCTCCAGAGTCGCCATAACACGACAACATGTAAATTTCTACACGACAAACAACAAAATGTAACAGGCCAAATAAAGTGAAATTGACTTCACTCTCTAGACTCTAATTTTGACATGTTCTGAAACTTTATAAAAGTATAAACTCTTCTCTAGTTCTCAAAACTATTTCAAATCTTTTAACTCTTGGTGGCGCCCTTAGCTCTGTTGGTAGGGCGCCCCCCCCCATGGGCCTCGGCCAGCAGCGGACCCGGGTTCGATTCCAGTCTGCGGTCGTTCTCTGCATGTCACTCCCCTCTCTGCCCCATTTCAACTCTGTCTCTACACTATCAATAAAGCATAAAAATGCCAAAAAAATATCTTTAAAAAAATAAAAAAATCTTTTTACTCTTCACACTGTAGAATCAGATTGAAATGGCTGATGTTCTGCTCACATGTCTGCGTCTCTAAAAAACTGAGCATGAAATCCTAATTTTGCATGTTGGACGTCTGTCACATGTCACATGTCGCAGTGGACAAACGCTCAGGATTGTCATGAAAAAAACTCAACTTTTACAAATAAATATTTTTATTTTATTTTGAAAATAAATCATGACATTCAGCCTGAAGGTTTCAGTAGACAAATAACTGTTACTGTAACACACACACACACACACACACACACACACACACACACACACACACACACACACACACACACACACACACACACAGCAATGCAACGAGATTTAGTGAGTCAGTGTAGCATCACAAAACACAAATGAGTAAAGATGTTACGCTTCAGCAAACAAGCCACAAACACACACGCACACACACATACACACACACACACACACACACACACACACGCTGTGTATAAAAAAAACATACTATTTGTTTTGTTTTTGAGCAGCAAGAGCATCAGGCAGTGTTAAACAATCTCATCTGGTCCCTACTTGACCTAGATTTCACTTGAATTAAAAGAGAGAGAGAGGGAGAGAGAGATGGAGAGAGAGGGAGAGAGAGAGAGAAGAGAGAGAGAGAGAAGAGAGAGAGATGGATAGAGAGGGAGAGAGAGAGAGAAGAGAGAGAGAGAGAAGAGAGAGAGAGAAGGGAGAGAGAGAGAAAGGGAGAGAGAGGGAGAGGGAAAGAGAGAGAGGGAGAAAGGGAAAGAGAGAGAGGGAGATAGAGAGAGAGAGAGGGAGAGAGAGAGAGAGAAGAGAGAGAGAGAGGGAAAGAGGGAGAGAGAGGGAGAGAGAGAGAGAGAGAGAGAGAAGAGAGAGAGAGAGGGAAAGAGGGAGTGAGAGACGTAGAGAGAGAGTGACATCATACTTATAGCGAACAGCTGAGCTATACTGGAGAGCAGAAGAAAAATTAATCTAATTTGTACAGGCAGGACCGCGGCCAGCTAACCCAGTGAAGAGACAACGCCCCCCGCCCTGCCCAAACACACAGCAGCAATGTATGGGGCGGGACACACGTGAAGTGACGTCACATCGACTAAGCCTCCGTATGAAAACAAACGGGGATGCGACGGATATAAAAGCAAGAGGCAAGATCAAGGCGCAATGTTATGATGAAATAAGAGAGTAAAGTATGTCCCAATAGTATGCCTACTGCATCCTAACTAGATTAATTTTTATCGTCGGATGTAGTATGTAGAATAGAAAAAAGAAAGAGTATGAGATTCGGAACGCAGGGATGTATGGGGACGGGTGGGACACATAGCAGTGTATGGGACGGGTGTGTGTGTTGGTGTGTTTTAAGCTTTTAATGCCCGTGAAATAAGCCAGCGGCGAGGTTCTATCTAGGTTCTCCGTTAAGCAGCGTATAGAAATATATGTGTGTGTTCACGGCCGAGCGGACAGATGTGAGCAGCTGGGCCCAACGTTTAATCTCCAATAGATACGTCTACATCCGCCCGTACTCAATACAATTTAAAACTATTTTTTGTGCTTTACAAAAGGTTTGAAAGGTGCACTATGCAGTTTTCAAGGGAGGGGTCTTTTTTTCCGCAGCAAATGTTGTAGTCTGAGATGTGTGTGATATACAGCCCAGTAAAAATTCAAATATTATTATATAAAATATTATATATATTATTATTATATTATTATTATATTATATTACAAAAAATACTAATTACTCAAACATATAAATAGTCAAACCCTTTTTCCGAAGCTGAGGTTTTTAAATGCCACAGTAAGTCAATGATCCTCTGGGCCAACCTGGTATCACGCCGAGGCATGAAATAGACACGCCGGTCCACGCGTGTCCCTCACAACGCCTTGCCTGACCAGGGCGTGTGAGTTACACGCGGCCCCCCGCCCGTCTAAATGAACGGAGGAATAGCACCAACAGGGGGCGAGATGTTCTCCCAGCATTTCAATACTATCCAGCTGCAGCCCCGGAGACAAACACCCTGGCGTGGGTGGTTAGGGTTAGGGCAAGGGGACAGGAAGAGGTTAGAATATAGATAGAACATTGACGGAACACCGCGGCGGCCATCTTGACTACGGGAGGTGGACCGGCGCGTCTATTACACGCCTTACCGGCCGCGTGTAACTCACACGCCCTGGTCAGGCAAGGCGTTGTGAGGGACACGCGTGGACCGGCGTGTCTATTACACGCCTTACCGTGATACTGGGTTGTCTGGGCTCAACACAGAGGTTCTTATGACATCATTAAGGGTCCAGCTCATTATTTCACTTCTTTCATGAACCTCTGAACAAAGACAACGTGCTCCTGCAGCTGTTTTTTTTTTCTCATCAGATTTTTTCTTGTTTTGTTCACTTTCTTTTCTACCTACATCTATAATTATGAAGTCATGAATGCATTGATATATGGGCTGGAACTTGATCCTTGTTAAAGACCTACTTCACCGGTGGAAATATGAAGGTGTATTGAACTCTGAGATCCTATGTGGTATAAATGTGCAAACATTTTAGAAATCGGTTCATCCTAGCCTGAGAAAAGGCAGAAAGAGTGTTTTATGGTCTCACTGTCTAACCATACATTTTACTAGTGTGACATCACACATGGTGAAATGTAGGGTTAGGATTAACAGGATAGCTGGGCCAAGGGAAGACTGAGGGAAGAAAAACCTCATTCATTACATTATAATAGCGATTTTATAATGATAAAACGCCGGTTCAGTTGCTTGCAGTGTTAAAGGTGGAGTCAGCGATTCTGGAGAACGCTTGTTATCAAAATCACCTTCTGTGTCTGCTACCTGTCCGTACTGTGTGTGCACTGAAAGATAATCTGGTGTTAATACACAGCCTAGGCTCTGTATGTAAACAAAAGGGTTTATAAACAATGGGGGGCCACTGAGCCAGCAACATACCTATTTACAGAGCCTAAGCTGTGCATTAACACGGTACGGACAGGTGAGGAGATATTGACTGATTTTTTTTTTTAATGATTTTGACAACAAACTATCTCCAGAATTGCTGATTCCACCTTTAATATCAAATCAATCTTAACTCTATGAATTCTACAGATTTTTACAGAGAAGCAACTGCAAACCGTGCTGAATTTATTCTAAATGTCTCTCATTTGAAAATTCTTTTACCACGTTTACCAATGTAAAGAGCTTGAAGTGACCATGGCAAACCTTATACTATATAAAGTAAATCAAGATTTCCAATGAAAATTTTTTTTTTTACCAAGTCAAAAGTCAAGTGAGTAGCTGGGGATTCAAACGATACACTTTATTGGATAGTTCATGTATTTAGCTGAAAACTTCTTTAAGATTAATATCAAGAGCGTTTTCTCAAATTATTTACGTATACACGAACCAAACACACAAAATGAGCCCTGCATTTTATATCGGTGACACAGCGAGAGACAGACATTCCTCACAACCAAAACTGAGCACTGAATCTGTGTGTGTGAATCCACCCCCCCGCCCCCCCCACATCTGAGGCTTGTTATTCAGTAATCAGCACCTTCTACTCCTGCCAGAGAGAAACACATCCACCCATACCCCCCCCTCCCCCGACCCTGGGGTCCTCCACTCTTCCATCTCTCTGTCCTCTATTGATCATTGCTCCATTGTTTCTTCTTAAAGCTTTGAGGACAAGCAGCAGCTGGCACTGTCAATATTAATCTTTAAGAAAAACAAAAAACAAAAAAAACATTGTCGTTATGGTAACATTCTTTTAAATCTCTCTCTCTCTCTCTCTCTCTCTCTCTCTCTCTATCTATCTATCTATCTATCTATCTATCTATCTATCTATCTATCTATCTATCTATCTATCTATCTATCTATCTATCTATCTATCTATCTATCTCTCCATCTCTCTCTCTCCCCCATCTCTCTCTTTCTCTCCCTCTCTCTCTCTATCTTTGGGGTGGTGGGGGTCACTGTGTTTGGATAAGTTGATGTTTATCTAAATCTAAATCTTGGGATTTTAAACGTTGATATAGTCTATGGACCATAAAGCCTGTTTTAGCTTTAGTCGAAACACACACACACACACACACACACACACACACACACACACACACACACACACACACACACACACACACACACACACACACTCTCTCTCCCCCCTTTCCTCTTGACCCTGCCGGGCCACGTGGTTAAAATTCCTTTCGAGATTTAAATGTTGGATGAGACAGAAGAAAAACAAGAGGGCTCTCCACACACACACACACACACACACACACAAGGACTGACGTACACACACACACACACACACACACACACAAACACACGCATATACTCACTCAAAAAAGGGCTTATGTGATCTTCATAGAGCTCCACTATTTACTCTGTGTGTGTGTGTGTGTGTGTGTGTGTGTGTGTGTGTGTGTGTGTGTGTGTGTGTGTGTGTGTGTGTGTGTGTGTGTGTGTGTGTGTGTGTGTGTGTGTGTGTGTCTGCATGCCTGTGAGTGTGTGTGTGTATGTGTGGGTGGGTGCACACACACACACACACACTCTTTTTGTCTTTCAATCCTTTTCTCTCTCTCTCTCTCTCTCTCTCTCTCTCTCTCCTGTCCCTCTCAGTAAAGCCCATACACTCTGCACTCTACATTCGTATCAATCTTCTTTATTTGTATAGCACCTATTCAAAGAAATATATAAGGTCATACATATGTTAGTCCCTTTTATTCGCGCATGTCATCTCCCATTCTGTTTCAAATCTTTTTAAACATCTCTCCATCTCTCTCTCTCCATCTCTCTCTCTCCATCTCTCTCTCTCCACTTCACTTTCTTATAAACGCTCCTTTATTGACCCTGTCCTCTCTTTAAAGGAGCTACGAGGAACTTTTAAATATTTCTGAAATTTTTCCTCTGATGATCAGCAATGACATGTAACAGCAAACGAGACCATCAGTGCAAAGAATGCTATTTTTATATAGTTTTTTTCTTAAAGCCTTTGTCACGGGTATACGCTCACCCAGGAACAACAGCTGGCGTAGTAAAAACACTACCGCTTTTGTCCAAAGGAGGCGCAAGAATGAACACAAACTGAAAGTTCCTCGGAGCACCTTATAATACTGGCTAGAATCATATTTTACAAATCTTAATTTTCCTACAGTATCTATCTTCCCACGACAGCTAAACCCGGCTTCACAAAAACATGGTCATGGTTAAAATGGAGAAAGTTCGGAAATCGACAACTGTTTTAATATGACGATTAGCTTTAACGACTCGGCGGTTGTGGTGAAGTGGGTAGGATGGTCGATCCACAACTACAAGGGTCGGTGGTTCGATCCCACGTCTCCACCGCCACATGTCCCTGAGCAAAGAGACACTGAACCCTAAATTGCTCCCGATAGTTAGCCTGCTATCGGTGTATGAGTGTGCTTGTGTGAATGGTAACAGGTCTCCCTTGAAAAAAACTGAACTAAGAGTTAGCATTAGCAATGAGTTAGCATGGATCAGTTGCACAGGAATGTCATGCAAAGAAGACTCGCGGGCGCTGCTAAAATACCATTATATTTGTTTGATAAATGACGGCGAAAAACGTAATATTGTGACTGCCATACACAGCCAATTGTCACCACTCCCTTTGACAAATGAAATAGTTAAAAAGACAGTTCTATGTAGAAAGGAAAGAGGATGGATGGATGGATGGATGAGGGAGGGAGGGAGAGAGGGAGGGATGGATGATTGGATGGATAGATGAAAGGATAGCGCAGAGAGAGAGAGAGAGAGAGAGAGAGAGAGAGAGAGAGAGAGAGAGAGAGAGAGAGAGAGAGAGAGAGAGAAAGTGTCCCGCTGAGAAACTCCTCCCCTTCTCCTCATAAACACATGGCGGAGGTTTTACTGAGACCTCATGCTGACTGACTGATTGACTAACCCTATATTTAAGTGTGTGTGTGTGTGTGTGTGTGTAGGTGTGTGTGTGTGTGTAGGTGTGTGTGTGTGAGTGAGTGTGTGCGTGTGTGTGTGCGTGTGTGTGTGTGTAGGTGTGTGTGTGTGTTTGTGTGTGTGTGTGTATGTGTGTGTGTGTGTGTGTGTGTGTGTGTGTGTGTGTGTGTGTAGGTGTGTGTGTGTGTGTGTGTGTGTGTGTGTGTGGCGCAGGAGGATATATACACTAAATGAGAGCAAGCGAGCCACGTGCCTCGATTGACGAACACACAGAATCCTATACTCACCCACTCACTTTCCCAAACCACTACAATTAAAAAGGTGATAATTGGAGTTTTGATTTTTTTTTGTATCATCCAGGTTCAAAGTTTAATTAAAAAAATTTAACCTGCTGTCATTTTCGATTCTTCTCACAGCTAGTTAATTAAATTATCCACGGCTTTTATTTATTTTTGGTTTGCAGAAATGTGACCAGTCAACCAATTCAATTATGTGTGCGAATAAAACACTATGTTGTTGTTTTTCCTTCAACATACTGTATGTCACTTGTTTTTTTTTTTTTTTTTTTAATTTACTTTCGTCAAAAGTTTAAAATACATATATATGTTTAAGTTTCTATTATTTCTTCTATTCTATAAGTTAACTATTTTTCAAAGAAAGGCGTCAAGAAATGATGGACAGTCAGCTATCATACTTGCGCAACAGCTTGCATTATTTTGATTTAAGTGATATTTAAGATATCCGTTTAAACTGCTCAGCAATGCGATAGAATAAAGTTTGCAATGATGTCCATTCATAAACATCATATGTTTAAAATATTACATTGCAGACCAGATAAAAATATCCCCAAATGAATTATCTGGTTCTACAAATAAACACTGCTGTTTAATAACCAAAGTGGAAAAATGTAATGTGACTAGTCCGTGTATCAATAAATATACAGTATATATAGGCTACAGCTCCGAAAAAATGAAGAGACCAGTCTGGATTTTTCTTAAATCTTCATCTCTACATTACTTATTGAAAATGCTCTTAATAACAAAAAATGTATTGGAATTTGGTAGAAATGTTGTCAGTAGTTTATATTATAAAACCAAAATGTTCATTCTACTCAAACATAAGCCTATAAATAGTAAAACGAGAGACACTGAACATTTGGAGTGTTTTTTTTCTTTTTCTTTATATACTTCTTATGTTAAGTACATACATGCAAATGTATGTACTTAAGAGTAAAATATATTAAACTGTATATTAAAAGTCGTAAGACACGGTTGTATTCGGATGTTTAAAAAATACCAAAAATCAAGTATCATCTAGAACATTTTAACCTTGAAGGAGACAATGAAATGCACTGATGACCTTTATAGCATAGAGCGGCTGTTTGTCTACAGTATGTTAATAGATGCTTGGACACACACACACACACACACACACACACACACACACACACACACACACACACACACACACACACACACACACACACACACAAACACACATTTATTAAGACACAGGGATAATTTAACAGCAGCAGCCAGATGTGAGGATTGGTGAAAATCTGGGTGAGTTAACGAGGTCAGGAGGCCCAGAGCTGATGGAGACAAAGACATATTTTTAGGACGTCAGTGTGTGTGTGTGTGTGTGTGTGTGTATGTGCTTCTGCTTATCATATGATTTTCACATGAAGTCGTGCTGCTCACAGTTTGAAGGACAAAGGAAGCGATTCACGGCCGGCGACGAAAAGCATGTATGGATTTACTGACACAAAAAATCCCCTAAAAACACACACACACACACACACACACACACACACACACACACACACACACACACACACATAAAGATGACTGTCTGACGTTATCTAATTGTAAGCTGCCCAATGTGTTCCTGTCTGTCTACACACACCATAAACCACATTACATGCTACGTTTCCACGCCGATGTCTCAAGATAAGGAATTTCAGCTCCGTCCAAAATCTGGTATTTTAATTTGGTAATTTATTACGCGAATTACAATCTCACACGGATTCTAAATTGTTTTTAAATTCAGATATAAGCCGAAGATCAGTGTGTTCATAGACACATACTAACATCGTGGATTCCATCTTATTTTATATACAGACCACTCCAAATTTTCAGTGTCTGTTGATTTACTCTTTAAAAGGCATATGTTTGAGTAGAATGAACATTTTGGTTTTATAAAATAAACTACTGACAACATTTCTACCAAATTCACAATGAAAATATTGTCATTTTAGAGCATTTTCAATAAATAATGTAGAGATAAAAGATTTAAGATAAATCCAGACTGGTCTCTTAATTTTTTCCCCCAGGGCTGTATTCTATTTAACAGTTTCTTTACTCTTTCTTTTTCTTTTTATTAATTTATTTAAAAGGGACAATGTACAGTTAGAACATAAATGTTGCCATTTGATGCACTATACCAGATTATAGCTTTAAGCTAATTTGCATCTGTAGTCCCTTGGCAGGTCACAAAAATACAACACAGTAACAAGACAGATTATTAGTATACAGGGATAAAACACCACAACAACATGGCCACACACGTCTGCGTGCAACTCCCCCCACCTTCCTCATCCCACCCACGCCCACACACACAAAAACAAGTCTAAGGACCAAATTAGTGGTTGCAGAGCTGAGCAGCCTTTAACAGATTTTTTAGGTTAGATTTGAAGACTCTGACATTTGAATACTCACATTATCCCTGGCCCTGGTAAAGGGGAACACTGCTTTTTTTTAATGTATTGGAATTTTTTGAATCATTAGACAGTTTTGTAGAGACAGAGAGGAAATGCCGTAAAGAGGGGAATATAAGACAGGTAGACAGATACATTATAGTGATTGGATATTTAAGATGAAGTCAGTGATTCTGGAGAACGCTTGTTGTCAAAAACTATCTTAGTCACACATTTTTTTCCGCTGCAGGCCAGTAATGCCACAAGACACAGCTTCACTCTTGTGGTGTTTCAGAGCTCGTTTGGCGTTTATGTGGAGTGTAATTCCAGTGCAACCGCATTAAAGGGTGACATTACGGGGGCGCCCCGGTGGTGTAGTGGATAGATCGTGTACCATATTGGCTCCGGCCTTCGTTGCAGTGGTCGCGGGTTCAAATCCGACCCGTAGACCTTTACCGCAGGTCATTCCCCCCTCTCTCTCTCTCTCTCTCTCTGTCTCCCCATTTCAACTCTGTACTATCTAATAAAGCTTGAAAATGCTCTAAAAAATAATCCTAATCCCAATAATGCACACACACACACACACACTAACAATAATGCACACAGTCACACACACACACACATGGTGGCATTCAAGAAACACCCCATGTTGAGAGCCTGAGATCTGAAGCCATTTTGGAGCAGAAGCTAAGTGCAGCGGTGAGTTTAATAGGGAGCAACCATGTGACACACACTCACACACTCAGACACACACACACACACACACACACACACACACACACACACACACACACACACATATATATAAGCTTGCGTATGCAGAGACACACAGACAGATACAGACCATATGGCTGCTTTTAAGTTGAAACATATAAGGCCGCGCACAGTGCTAACCTTCAGTGAGCAGAGGTCTGAAAATGGAAATATATCTATAGGCTTCTGACACTACAGGCCCTCAGTGAAACACACACACACACACACACACACACACTCAGACACACACACACTCAGACACACACACGCACACACACACTCAGACACACACTCAGACACACACAGACACACGCACATACATGGAAGTATATTGACGATGAAATATTTCAGAGGAGTTTAAGCTACTCAAAGCTTTGAGAGAACACATGAACGGATTTTATTTGTAAGAATTTCTTTTTAGAGTGTTAAATGTATTTTAAAAAGCAAAATATTATATACAGAATAACTCTGTTTACCTTGTATTTCTAGTGTGTTCCTCTGAACCATATATTGGGGTTTTCTTACTTATTATTTTCCAATTAATTCCCAAAAATGATCAGAAGAACCACCCATTTGCTGTGATCTCATCTGAGAAATCCATGTTAGATTTAAAAAAACGCATGATTAAAAAAATTAAAATAAAGAAAATAAAACGTTTTGATAGGGGAGAGGGGAGGATATAAGAATGAATCAGGAATCAATTAAAATAGTTTTACAATGTGTTAATCATGGTGAGATTAAAAGGATAGTTACAGATATGCTCTAACTAGGGACTTGACAACAGCGTGCAAACCATCGGGACTGTTGGCTTCAACCTTTGAATTTGTTTTTGTGCGCACCTCTCTCAAATCTTTGGTCGCCAATATACTTCCACCCGCACGCACACACATCCACCCACACACACACACACACACACACACATCCACCCACACACACATGCAGCACTGTTCCCAAGAGAGCTAGAACAACTGGTCATAAATATTTCCCTTTTTTTTTTTGAGAACCAAAGGTCTGGTGTATCCTCTCATAATTTGTGTGTGTGAGAGAGAGAGAGAGAGAGAGAGAGAGAGAGAGAGAGAGAGAGAGAGAGAGAGAGCGAGCGAGAGCGAGAGAGAGAGAGAGAGAGAGAGAGAGAAGCTCTAGCGTTCAATATTGACACAGCAGCAGAAAAGCCACCTGCATTATTATTAGATGAATTTATCGCTGATATGGAGGAATATTCTTTTAGATAGCTCCACCTATAGCTCAGCTCAGCACACACACACACACACACACACACACTGAAGTTTATAGCTGTGTATCTATCCTTGAACCTTTCCCGAAACTGCCTTCTGCCCAATTCCGTCTTCCCGGTCCAAAGGTAAACAGTCCAAAGACTCTCCGATAGGACCAGACACACCTTGGTTCACAAAATGTTCATGACTTATTAACCACACATCCAAAACTCTCTCTCTCACACACACACACACACACACACACACACACACACACACACACACACACACACACACACACACACACACACACACACACACACACACTTTATCTAAGCAACTGGCATATCGTTTTTTTTTGCATAAGCTGAACTCTTAGGCAACAGGGTTTGGGTGTGGGACCATCACTTTTGTTGCTCACATTAAAGGTGCACTATGCAGTTTTCTTTTAAATGTGATGCTTTTTTTTGGCCTTTGTCTTATGGAGGGTTTTTTTAAAGCAGTGATTGAGATTAAGTTGAGTTTAAAGGTGCACTATGCAGTTTCAAGGAAGAGGGGATTTGTTTACATTCACAGAGCCAGCAGTTAGTTTACAAAACACATTTACTCTACATGTAATTATTAGCATTGAATAATTCTATCATCAATATATTCAAACTAAATTATTTTGAGACACCTAGAACCGAATGTAAGACCAGAATATGTTTGTAAACCAAACTCTTGTTAATAACGTCTTGTTCAAAGATTTATAAGCATTAACTAACAGTTAATTAACTAACCCTTATTGTACAGTGTTAGCTAACGAAAAAGTGTAATTAGGTGTAACTGTAAAAATGTGCTTTCATGTCGGTGGCCATACTATGAATTGGTTTCAAAAGTTATTACATCACACTTCGATATGTGGCTCATGGAGTTCTAAAGCACACTACTATATATCGAGAAAATCCGTTATGAGATCTCAGGGAAAGCAGGAAAATTGTCCTGACAAACCTGTTCAGTAGAGTAAGGCAAGGCAAGGCAAGCTTATTTCTATGGCACAATTCAGAGACAAGGCAATTCAAAGTGCTTTACAGGGGCAAGACTAAAATACTTAAAACACATTAGAAGACATTTAAAAGCGAATGAAAAGAAGTAAATAAAATAAAAAGTACAGGTTAAAATGGAAACAGAAAAGTCTTCAGACTCGATTTAAAAGAACTGAGGGTTGCAGCAGACCTCAAGTTTTCTGGGAGTTTGTCCCAGATATTTGGTGCATAAAAACTGAAAGCTGCTTCTCCTTGTTTAGTCCTAACTCTGGGGACTGTGCGCCATGTTAATTGCTAATTTTATATTGTCTTTTATTTCTGTATTCACTTTTTCAGTTATGTGTTTGTGTGTTCCTTAAAGAAAATGAAAGTATTTAAAAAAAAAAATGAAAAAAAAAAGTTATGGCGTCGCATCGAAAGAATACTATGTGATCTTTAGAATAAAATATACATATAAATAAAAATAATTAAAAAGTGAAACCTGATCTTTCCATCAAAGCAGTTTGAGATGTTTAACCTCAGAGTCTTTCAGTCTGGAGCTTTATAATTGAATCACATTTATAGAAAATGAACTTCTGCTGAGATACAAAGTGACAAGTTATGATGACAAATGTAACTGGCCGGTATTATGATGACCCCCTCTCTTATGCAGACGTTTAATCTAATTTACAAAGAGAGAGATATTTATAAATGTACTTTTTTTTTGTTTGTGCCTCACATGAGTGTGTCGTTGCGGTTTTGATCCCTCTCTAACTAATTTAATACAGTCCTCGGCTCACACACTCACACACACACACACACACACACACACACACACACACACACACACACACACACACACACACACACACACACACACACACACACACACTCTCATAGCTCAAAACACAGAACTTTCATTGTTGAGGCGAAACTTAACAACACTGGCAAATCAAATGTTCCAAATCGTAAAAAAGCTTGCATGGATAATTACGTAGAATGTGTTTAATTTAACGCTGCCTTTAAAGTGATAGAGCTATACAGTATAACTAGTATTGTAAGAATAGTAGAGTAAGGTTGCGTTCCGAATCGCATACTTTCTAGAATGTAGAAAAAAGATTTAGGATGTCCCGATTCTTGTGGCCAGATTTAGGATGGTTAGAAGTACCCGGATGTCCTACTTCATGCGGCCAAGATTGTTAGTGTTGAAAACTGCATCCTATTTGGGCGATTCTGACCCACAATCCAGTGCGCACGTGAAGTGACGTCACATCGACGAAGCCTCCATATGAAAACAAACGGAGATGCGACGGATATAAAAGCAAGAGGCAAGATTAAGGCGCAATGTTATGATGAAATAAGAGAGTAAAGTATGTCCCAAAAGTATGCCTACTGCATCCTAACTAGATTCTTTTTATCGTCGGATGTAGTATGTAGAATAGAAAAAAGAAAGAGTATGCGATTCGGAACGCAACCTTCGTGTCACAAATCAGAAGAAAAATGTGGTCCTAACCAGTCAACATCTGCCCACTACAGTATATTTTACTTGGAGATTCACTGATCCTCTATTTTTTAGTTCCGTTCAGATATCAGCCGTTACCAATACTGTCAGATATCAGGATTTGTTTTTCTAAAGATATTAGTGGTGATATTATGATTTAAAAGACATTTATTCAAACCCAATTATTTGAACTGCTTTGAACGGTTTCAATACAGAAGTATCATAGATAGATAGATAGATAGATAGATAGATAGATAGATAGATAGATAGATAGATAGATAGATAGATAGATAGATAGATAGATAGATAGATAGATAGATAGATAGATAGATAGATAGATAGATAGATAGATAGATAGATTCCACAATCTCTAACCTCTTAAGTTCTGCCATTAAAAAAAATGTGACTGTTTTGATGTGTCTCACCGCAATGCCCCTTGGGAGTTGTAGTTGACTTGAAGTTCTTATCCTTATCTGAGCCCAGTCCTGAAGCTTTCAAATGAACTACAAAAATATCTAGACTAAGCTGAGAGAGTTTCACTTCCATGCAGATTTTGGACACTGTATATATATACAAAACCTCCAACTGACTTTTACCTCAAGCCAAATATAAACCCCGCCCACTGCACTATGACCTGTCGTGTACACACACACACACACACACACACACACACACACACACACACACACACACACACACACACACACACACACACACACACACATCCCTTCTCCTCTTTTACTACCACTTCTTTCTTAGATGATATTTCAAAGGAATTTGTCCTTCTGGTTTTGACCCTTACATTCATTACTACAGACAGTGCCTCCATTGTTTCGCTAAAAAGGCAAAACTGCAACGCTGAAGGCTCCAATCTCCCAAACTGCGTGAGCCTCTAAAGCCATGTTAAATTCACCAGAGAAAAAAATGTGTTTCATCATGTGTGTGTGAGCGGAAAAAAAAGCATGAAAAATGACCACAAAAAAATTAAATATAGCATTTCTTTGCGATCTGAAATGGTCTTTGAAACCCTTTTTGAAAAAGCGATGAAAAAGTAATTACTGTGAAGACACTTTCAAACGCAACATGGATCACAATCTATTGCCCTGTGATAAAATTGAACGCCCAGAAATGGCACTTTGATTTTTTTTGGTTTCTTTAATCAAGTAAACAATGCAATCACATGCTTGTATAGGCCGTGTTTGTGTGTGTACGTGTGTGTGTGTGTGTGTGTGTGTGTGTGTGTGTGTGTGTGTGTGTGTGTGTGTATAAAACCAAGGCTCTCTACATTTATAATCTGACCGCATGTGGCATGGCGAGACATCTGTTCATACATGTACATTTTCCTATGGAGAAAATCACATTAATACACATATGTATATTTCATATAGAACACCAACAGAGAGAGAATGCCAGAGGGAAAATTAGAAGCAGCACAAAGAAAATGTAACCTGCCTACGCTTCAATTAAGTCTGAGACAAAAATGTCTACAGCTACCACTCCATACTGTGCTGTGCGTGTGTGTGTGTGTGTGTGTTTGTGTCCACACACGCACACACACACACACACACACACACACACACACACACACACACACACACACACACACAGAGATACACACACACACACTCACTCGAGGGTGGGTGTTTGAAAATCTAGCAGAATATAAAAAGTTGCTGAATACAAGTGGCTCTTGGCAGGAGATCCTTCAGCGAGCGGCGGACTACTGTCTATTGCTTTGTTCCTCCTGGGCGTGTGTGTGTGTGTGTGTGTGTGTGTGTGTGTGTGTGTGTGTGTGTGTGTGTGTGTGGGGGAGAGTGAGTTACCATGAGTTACACAATCTGTGAGGAAAGATTTAACCTACTGAACGCAGGAGAATGAAAAAGACTCAACCTGCATTCCAATACCCATACTTCCCTACTATGTCCCAATACATGCACATCAATTGTAGTATGCTTAAAAAACATAAATTCCCCCACTAACTCCAATAGCATTTTGGAGTATTCGTCTTTATTCTTGACATTTCTCGACATAATGAAAACAAATCTTCCTTATCTGATTTTTTTCTTCTCTCCTGTGGCCCTAAAACTCTTCTGTACTTAGTATGTAGTGTAGTAAAAAGAAAGAGTATGCTATTTGGAACGCAGGGAGAGTGAGACATGGCAGACAAAACAAGAGGCAACAATGTCGAGATATAATACAGTTTGTGATTGTGAGGAAACAGGAAAGAACGAAGGATGAATTAAAGGACAAACAAAAAAGATGAGAGGCTTAAGATGCACCAGCGAGAGGAGAAGGGACATTTCTCATGACAGCGGCAGGGGAGCGATGTTTGTTGCTTGACCTTCAGCTTTATTGCAGCTCACTGTGTGTGTGTGTGTGCGTTGTGTGTGTGTGTGTGTGTGTGTGTGTGTGTGTGTGTGTGTGTGTGTGTGTGTGTGTGTGTTCGTGACCGTGTCACCCTCAGTTAAGTGTCAAGCCCACCAGGCTGCTGCACACACACACACACACACACACACACACACACACACACACACACACACACACACACACACACACACACACACACAGTGAGCTGAAAGCCCTCAGCTCTGTAAGTCAGCCAGACCCTCACACAGCACAGCTGGCCCTGTCACCTCCACTTATCCTGCCTGACTCAGAGTCTGCATGTACAGTCAGTTACAGTGTGTGTGTGTGTGTGTGTGTGTGTGTGTGTGTGTGTGTGTGTGTGTGTGTGTGTGTGTGTGTGTCTAGTACAGGCTGGGAAAAAGTCAGATGCAGGGGCTTGTAAAAATTAAAGGTGGATTAAATTATTTTACTGTCCCCGCTGCACTATGTAACCATAAATTATGTGCTAGGGGTTGCCAGGTTTGTTTTTCCATATAGATACGGTGAGTAATGACCATTATAAATCAGCGCTTGTGATGAAGCATAAACACAAAACAAGAAAATCTCATTCTATATATACTGTACTGTATATATGTATTTTTTTCTTTCATATGTCTCCAGTTGGCACATGGAACATATTAAATAACTACCGTGGTTATTGAGCCAATATTAGTGGAAACATATACAAGGTCAAATCAGCTATCGAGAGCTATTTTCATCAATTTCTTTTAGTACAAATCGGGCCAAGAATAGGCATCACGTTGCCATTATGTGTCTCTCTGTGTTACTTCAAGGTTGAACACTCTTGAGAACACAGAAGACAGTGGTATCGGTGGTGAGGGTATAAAATTCCTTTTCCAGCCAAATTCGCAACCTGGCCAATCTCTTTGTGCCGTGCCGTTAGTTTAGTGAACTGCTCGCATGCACGCAAAGACAGACACACACACACACACACACACACACACACACACACGCACACACACACACACACTTACTCATATAGGAACAATAAATGGAGTGCAAGTTACTTCATACACTCAGGATAAAACAGCAGAAGGAAACGTACTGTATGTATGTGAGCGTGCGCTGCCCACCTACACATAGAAGCAGCAGCAGCCAGCAGGCAGTCTGGGGTGAGTGACAGATCGCAGGCTTTTCACAGACATAGACGCACAAGTGGCACATGGCTCATGTGGGAGTGCAGGTGGGAGGGAAGGTGGGAGGGAAGGTGTGTGTGTGTGTGTGTGTGTGTGTGTGTGTGTGTGTGTGTGTGTCTGTGTGTGTGTGTGTGTGTGTGTGTGTGTGTGTGTGTGTGTGTGTGTGTGTGTGTGTGTGTGTATGTGTGTGTCTGTGTGTGTGTGTGTGTGTGTGTGTGTGTGTGTGTGTGTGTGTGTAGGCTGCTCAAATCACCGCTCCACAGCAGCACTATGTCATTTACTCCATCCACTAACTGTAGATCTGATGCCATTGTTAAAGCCAGAACTACCTTTTTGCAAATGTATGGCTGGATAGGTCAAATAATACTCGGTCGGTGTGATGAGCATAGTATAGAGATAGATCAATAAACGGGTGAAGAATTTTGAAGGGAGATTTAGCTTCTAGATTTATTTTCTAGATGCATTTTACTCCTCTTAAAGGTGCAGTGTGTAATATGACATCATCAAGAAAGTTCTACAGAGTTCTAGAATGCAACACTCCCTGGGTAACCTCAACCCTTTCAAATAATAACAGAAGTTACAGGGGCCTTCAAGGACAAGAACAATTCTACATTTTAAACAATGCACCTAATGACATTCCAACTATGACACTTTCAAGATGGTGGCACTAGGCCTTGGTCCAAAATATGCAGAAATACGGAGATATATGAGACCCTTTCTAAGGGAAAAAATAATAATACAAAACATTTTTTTCACCTATTATACACTAAATTAAATGCACTTATGGATATTATAATTACTTTCTACAAAATCTGCTAGGAAATAAAACCCAAAATTCTACACACTGCAGGTTTAACAGTGGGAAATTCAACTTTTAAAGGACAAGTCTGGCAATTAAAAATAAAAATCTTGTTGTCAACAAATCACGTGAAAAGACCTACACTGAATAGACCCTACTAACCTATCATCTGTGTGCCTTTCAACTCCATTGTTGCCCAAAAAAAACTATTTAAACGACGTCCTGCTGCTCCAAATACTCAGTATTACTTCGTGTGGACTGACTGTTTTGATGTGTCTCACCGCAATACCCCTTGGGAGTTGTAGTTGACTTGAAGTTCTTGTCCTTATCTCAGCCCAGTCTTGAAGCTTTCAAATGAACTACAATATCTAGATTAATCCGCCCCTAAAAATAGTCCCACAAAGATTTATGAGTAGTATCAGTGGGCCTGGGGTCTCCACCCACGAGACCAATTTAAGCCTGAGGCAAAAATCGACTATTTAAAATTTGAAAAAGGTCACATCTAGGGGAGCCATTTTGGATTTAGAGCTGACAGTTTTGGTGACCGGTTGGTGGAGATATTAATTGGGCCAAATCTCGGGGCCAAAAAAATCTATTCAAATTCATAAAACAACACATTCATTTTAAAATAAATGGACAGGAAATGCCTTCGATACTTTTTGTTTTTTAAGCGCCTGTCCCTGCTTTACAAATTGCATACTCTTTTTTCTTTCTTTTCTACATCTGACCATAAAAGGAATCTAGTTAGCATGAAGTTGGCATACAATTGGGACATTTCTTACTTATTTATTTCATCATAACACCCGCCTTGATCTTGCCTCTTACTTTTATAACCGTTGCATCCCTGTTTGTTTTCATTCGGAGGCTCCGTCAAACTTCCGTCACTTCCGGTGCGCACTGGATTGTGGGTCAGAATCACTCAAATTACATGCAGTATACACACCTGGGTATTTTTAAGCACACTAAATCTGACCACAAGAATTGGGACATCCTAAATCTTTATTCTACCACAGTAAAATAGCAGGAAAGTATGGGGTATTGGAAGGCAATAAGTTTCCAGCAGGGAAATGTCAACAACAGCAAAATGTCTTGGTCCGTGTCTTTGAAAAGCTTCTGCCCTGACTGTAGTTGTGTGTGGTAGAATGACAAAGATGTCAGTGTTACTGGGGCAGTGTGTGTGTGTGTGTGTGTGTGTGTGTGTGTGTGTGTGTGTGTGTGTGTGTGTGTGTGTGTCACACCCTAAAGATCTCCTCTGTTCTGTCCCTATACACACAAAGACCTCTGTGTGCTTTTTAAAGAGACGCTGACACACACACACAAGCACGCACGCTTGCACACACACACACACACACACACCCAAACACACGCCCCTCTGGTTCATTGTGTTGTTTTGAATGTATTTGAATGTGGCGGGTGACGGAGATGGCTCTAGAACACCACCTCATTCTGACATAGCGGGACGAGGACTTTTTATTCTTTTCTATTATTGTGGCCAAGTTGCACATCGTCAAGGGTTACGTTTATTTGAGGCACGGAGAAACATAGAATACAGGTAAGGCAGGTGAAAATATTAGGGCTGTCCGCGACTCTGAATTTTTCGTCAGTCAAATCAGACCTGCCTGCTCAATAGAAAGTTTGTTTATCATAACAGCCATAGAACCAAAAACCTGTATTTT
>OX442355.1:1246529-1316529 GCA_949357725.1 Hyperoplus immaculatus | reverse complement strand
AACCAACCTGGATGAGCTAAACTAACCTGGATGAGCTAAACTAACCTGGATGAGCTAAACTAACCTGGATGAGCTAAACTAACCTGGATGAGAGACCTTATCCCATTTATTTTTAATCGAAAATGAACGCACGGTAAAAAAAAACTAAAAATTCTAAATGTTGGAAGTATTAATTTAGACCACAAACTTCACAGCTTCTTATGTGGTTTTTCGAGCCTCACGTACGTTACTATTGTAGACGTTCCAATACCTTAAAGAAACAATAATTAAAAGCTTCCCGTTCCCACTAGATACACCGGCAGGGTCCCAGGGGAAGGGGCGGCTACAAAACACAATGAAACACATCAAAGAAAACCGCTTTATATGAAAGATTAGAAGAAGGATAACCACACAGAACCCCCCACACAATTTTTTTTTTGTTTAAGGAACTTGTTAAATCTGTCCTCTGTTCTCTCCTCCTGAGACCCAAAAAATGGTTCGTTCTTTTTGAGGCTGTCATATTCTGCGACGTATTAAAATTAATGTATATTTATATGGAAATATTTGAATGGTTTTTAAAAAATGCAGACAAAAAACACAGATGAAATAGTAGTAAATTGGAAATTGAGGATAAAAGGAGCATGGATAAAAGTGTGTGTGTGTGTGTGTGTGTGTGTGTGTGTGTGTGTGTGTGTGTGTGTGTGTGTGTGTGTGTGTGTGTGTGTGTGTGTGTGTGTGTGAACCGACGCGAGGCAAGATGTCACTTGAAAAGAGCATATAGCACTCATTGGACTTTGTCTGAAAAAAATAAAAAAAACACACACACACACACTCATACATATACATATATATATATGTATATACATTATACACACACACCTTCTGTCCACATTCATTCAGTGCCAGTGGTGTATTTTGCCTTTTTTCTCACAGATTGCAGTCAACCCCCCTCAACCCTAAAGAGAGCAGCCCTCCTCCCACAGGGCTCCTGCTTTGGCATGGAGCGGACACACACACTTTCACACAAATTACTGTCGAGCAGAGGGTGTGGGTGTGGGTGTGTGTGTGTGTGTGTGTGTGTATGCATGTGTAATGAGTAGGGCTGTGCAGAGATTTACAGTAGTTGGCATCGGGTCTATAGTCAAATATGGGTGGATCGCTGCCACTCTTCCCCTAGCTCCTGATGAATGTGTGTGTGTGTGTGTGTGTGTGTGTGTGCGTGCCATGTTTTTTGTTTTCCCTTTGAAAGAAAGTAGAAAGGCCATGAAGAAGAGAATTAGCTAGATGAAAAGTGTAGCGGGCGTTTCTCTAGGGGGAATCCATCTGTCCATTACTGGAATTTAAGACGTCCGCTCGGACACACACACACACACACACACACACACACACACACACACACACACACACACACACACACACACACACACACACACACACACAGGGGGGAGTGGTGCTGTGTTGACTATAAGACACAAGGATTTGACTGGGAGGAGAGTGGGGTAGTCGAGGAACTACAGTGGATAGATAGATAGATAGATAGATAGATAGATGGATGGATGGATGGATGGATGGATGGATGGATGGATGGATGGATGGATGGATGGATGGATAGATAGATAGATAGATAGATAGATAGATAGATAGATAGATAGATAGATAGATAGATAGATAGATAGATAGATAGATAGATAGATAGATAGATAGATAGATAGATAGATTGCAACGCTCTCTTGCTAATCTGTCCCTTTACAAGTGAGAAGGAGATGCAGAGACTTTTAGTCAATTAATCAATAAGTTCAATTTTGATTATAATTTTTCTTCTAAATCTTTGGGGTTCCAGCATCGATTCAAACAGGACGAATGCACTGGTTAATTCAGACATGTTCTAGAATCCAGATATTATAGATTAAGCAGGAAATGCATTTTTAATTGATCGTGAAAATAATCGTTACTTGCACTTTGCAGTCTTCTAGTCAACCTTACAATCAGTAATATGTTATTAGCCTATTCCGAGAATTGATCAATCACTAATATTTAAAGGTGCAGTGTGTAATATGACATCATCAAGAAAATTCTACAAATTTCTAGAATGCAACGCTCCCTGGGTAACACCAACCCTTTAGAATAATAACAGAAGCTACAGTGGCCTTCAAGGACAAGAACAATTCTAAATTTTAAACAATGCACCTGATGACATTACAACTATGACACTTTCAAGATGGTGGCACTAGGCCTTGGTCCAAAATATGCAGAAATATGGACATATATGAGATCCTTTCTAAGGGAGAAAAAAAATATTCAAAAATTTTTTTTCCAGCTATTATGCATTAAATTAAATGTACTTATGGATATTATAATTACTTTCTACAAAAGCTGCTAGGGAATAAAACCCAAAATTCTACACACTGCAGGTTTAAAGATAACATACAGTGTAAAGCATTTCTGTCAGGTTCAAGTTTAAAAAAAACTTTGAGAGGGAACACTGTGAAAGGGAGGCTGTATAATAGCTAATGAATAACCACCAGCACACTGAAATTATATGTTGAGTGATTTACTGAAGGAGGGGGAAAAAAAGTCTATAACGTTTTGGAGAAGGCAATCTGCCACTCAGACTCACACCTCTTTCTGTCTCTCTCTCTCTCTCTCTCTCTCTCTCTCTCTCCTCTCTCTCTCTCTCTCTCTCTCTCTGACTCTCTTTTTATCTCTCTCACACACACACACACACACACACACACACACACACACACACACACACACACACACACACACAGACAGACACACAGATTTTGTTAGTTATTCAATAGGTCTATTTTTGTTGACTTTTAAGTCGTTTTTCAAGCACAAAACGGCAAATGGGTCCATGTTACGGTTTCTAAATTCAAATTTCAAAGGATGTTCTGCTTTTCTTTGTCTTTGTGAGAAAATGAATTCAGTATTATTTTGGTTTTTGGACTATTGGGCAAAACAACAACAAGATATGTGTCACCACTTTATGACATGTTATTATCCAAATTATTCATGGATTCATTCTGAGTAGTATTAATGCTACCTGCAGCACAAATAATATTTCTCAGATATCTAACCTTTATTTATACAGGTAGATCCCATTGAGACCAACGACTCTTTTGCAAGGGAGACCTGTTTTTCCTTTCCCACATTACCATTCACACACACATTCATACACCGATAGCAGGCTAACTATCGACATTCACACACATATACAATGAACACCCAAATTAAGGAACCAAGAGTGAGTATTTTTACCCTTTAAAATGAAAAAAAAAAATAAGTTACATTTTATCCAGAGTTGAAAATGTTGGTCAGTTAACCGGTACGCCTATTTTTTTAAATACATTTTAAAAATAATTTTTCAACCGTTTTTCAAATTTACCCCAAACCGCTCCAGGAATCCCTGCTAGCCCCTGCAGATTACCACTAAGCATGTCTAATGTGAACTGCGACAATAGGCTAGTACATCAACCCTTCTTCCACATTTCAAAAGCATGCTGTTGTTGTTTATTTCTTTCATGAATTTATTGAGGGGAACAATGTTACTTGCAGCCCGAATAATATTTCTCAGATATACAGGTGAAACTCGAAAAATTAGAATATCGCCCAAAAGTTCATTTATTTCAGTAATTCAACTTAAAAGGTGAAAATAATATATTATATAGACTAATTACATGCAAAGTGAGATATCTCAAGCCATTATTTGTTATAATTTTGATTATTATGGCGTACAGCTTATTAAAACCCCAAATTCAAAATCTCAGAAAATTTTAATATTACATGAAATCAATAAAAAAGGGATTTTAAATACAGAAATGTCGGCCCTCTATAAAGTATAATCATCCATATGTACTCCGAACGTGGTTTGGGCCCCATTTTGCATGAATTCTTGCCTCAATTCCAATTCATTTTCCATGATATTCTAATAATATGAGTATCACCTGTACAGTAATCACCCAAATTAAGCAACTAAGAGAGTGAGTATCTTTAACCTTACAAATACAATAGAATAGAATCACTGTTAGCCCTGCGACTGCTACTACACTTTTTCAAAGCATGCTGCTGTTGTTGTTGTCTTTCAGGGCTTTTCCCAGTACATTTTAGAGACATATTGTTCAGCCGGTCGGTCAGAAGAGAAACACGTCTCATGATGTTCCCGTAGCTCACAGTTTGTTTCAGAGCTGATTAAGGCTTCAAACAAATAAACATATCAGCTCTGAACATCTCGACGCTGATAACATGGCCACACGTCACGCATAGCAAACCAACAGATAGACCGCTAACAAGCAGAAATGAAGAAACATGCCGAACTAACACACACAGCCTACATACCCATCCGTACACAAGACACAGGCACACACAAAGTAACACACACACACACAGTAACACAGAGACACACACACACACAGAGATGCACAAACACACACACACACACACACACACACACACACACACTTCCTCCTACTTCTATCTGTGTGAGGACACTCTTTAACATAATGCATTACCCTTACCGTAATCTTAACCATCTGAACTAAATGCCTACCCCCAACCCTCACACTAACTCTAACATAAACCTAATTCATACCTGAACCTTAAAACCTAGTGTTAACCCTCAAACAGACATTTGAAAAAGTGAGGACCAGGCCTCACTCCGGTTGTCAAAATCTAATACTGGTCCTCACAAAGATGCATTTACAAGTATGCACACACACACACACACACACACACACACACACACACACACACACACACACACACACACACACACACACAGGACCCCATACAGAGCTTGAGCAAGCTGTAATATCCAACTGTGAGTCCATTACTTTTTGTATCCCCTCCGGTATCATTGTGATAATACAACACGGAGTGAAGCTTGCACAATGGTGTATTTATCATGCTTATTATTGTATCAGTATTGACTTCAGTGTGATTGCAGTATTCCTTATAGGGACGTATAGTCTATGCAGTCAGTGTGTATTCCGGCATCAACACACACATATTCTTATTAAGGCGCATAACTGCAACCCTCCAAACTGTATTGAACACTTTTTAGGGAGGGACCCAGAAGCATAATCCTTGGCCGCTTTATACACTCAAACCCAGTGACCCACTAAATCATTAAAACAGCACTAATTAGATCATAAATGGAGGCAGAAGCAGGCGGTGCTGCTATCAGTAAAATGTGAAGCAAGAGGGGACATAGATAAAAGCACACTTTAAACGAGCGCAAAAAAAAATTATGAAAAATTGCCACATAAAATAATGAAAATGAAGCAGAACGCCTTTTGTTGTTGGTTAGGGTTTTGTTGGTGACACCTCATGGCTTTATGCTGATCGTATAGTTCAGAGATTATCTAGCCTTTTCACACAGAACGATAAATCCCCTCATTAGGATGGGTTTCTTCCTCTTTCTAACAAACACACACACACACACACACAAAAGCCCCACTAGCTGACTATGGAATCAGGACATGTGAGTTATTATAAAGCGCTCGGGTGGGTAAGTAGGTGACAGGTCAGCGCACAACATCTGGACACAGAGGCAGAAAGAAAGAAAGTGCGTCCAAAAACAAGTGCATAGATAGATAGATAGCTCGCAACACCCTGGCGATGCTGCTGCTGCTGCTGCTGCGGTGGTGGTGGTGGTGTCCATTGGAGTGTGGTGCTTTTATATACCGCCGATAAAAGCATGATTACGCAGCGGGCAGAGAGCAGGGGAAACCCCGGGAGAGGTTAGAAGATCAGAGGGGCGAAGAGTGGACGATAATCTTGCCATAACATCGAAAGAGATCGGATTAAACTGAGCTAATATAATACACCAGCCAGCAATGGAAGGAGTGGGGTAGGGGGTGGGGGGTGAGGAGTGAGGAGGGGTGGGTAGGGTGGGAGAGAGAGAAATGTTTAGATGATGAGAGAAAAAAATCCAAAATAAAAACTGACGTGAAGTGTTTTTTTTAGGTTAAAGCGGAGAGGTTTTTAACAACTGAATTATTCTCTCCAGGTTTCTCCCAATAGACAAAAGGCTGACACACACGGCGTGCTGTTAAGTGTACATGCGGTGTCAGCGAGGTGCTGGGTGCTGTCATAAACATTCAAAATCATAAATGTGTCTTAACGCATTAAAAACTGCACCCGGACACTATCTCCAACCGCAGTTTCTCCCCCTCAGAGAGAGAGAGAGAGCGGCCGTTTCAACAAGTACCAAACCCCGGTGTAAAGACAGGCGAGCAACCGAAGGCATCTAGCAACCCCCCGCCTAAAGCCTATATACCTTCCTTCCCCCTAAAATACAAAATTATTCCCATTGACATCTCCCCCAATGCAGCAATGCGCGCTCCCAAAAGCCGATTTCCAGGGAAGTGGAGTGGGAGGGGGAGGGGGAGGAGGGGGCGTCATGTTTGGAGATTGAGAGCGCGCACCGCCCTCCCCCCCACCTAAAAAAAAATCAACCCGGCGGCGCGCACGCGGGCACGGGCCTGCCTATAGCGGAGAAGCCGATTGGCTGTGGCGCGGCTCCATCTGCCCACGTGACATGCCCTGCTTACAATAAATAAACAGCTATAGAATAATGTATAAAAAAACACCCCCATGGCTGCGAGCCGCCGATACACTGATTAAAGCCCAAACTCCAGAGCCTAACAGGTGCCCAACACAAAGTGTGCAGGTGCAACACACCTGACAACACGCCCGGCTTGAGCCCACAAACTTAAAGCTTAGAGGATTTGGGATACGTCCGGTGGGAGGCAGGCAGCGCCAGGCAAGCAACAGCCGTGCGTAACAAAAAAAATGACAGCTTCATGAGATCCTATAGGTTTTTACAGTGGACATTATACAGCCGCGGCTCTCTTCCAAAATAACAAAGTAAAAACACAGTTCCCGGTGCCCCCCGGACGGCCGGACCACGCCACTCACACGCGCACTCACAATACCAAGAGAGCTTACCTACACAGTGAATGAGTTTGTGCCTCCAAGAGTCAAGTTCCTGCCGAAAGCCGCGCCTCTCTACCGTGCATTGCTGCCTTTTGCACAGACTCGCCATTTTCTATCGGCCCCTCCCGTGGGCGCGCACATACTGCTGGGTGCTTCCCTGCGCGCACGTCACCGGTGCTTTTTATTCTAAGGGCTGGGTGGAGTGAGATATGAAGGGGACGGGGCTGCAGCATCCCCCTTTCTATAGCGCTCGTTTGTCCCACCCACTAAAAAACCCTCCCCGCCCCCCTCCCTCCCTCCCAGCATCTCTGCGCGAGGAGCCGCTGTCATTGGCCGTTTAAACAGGAATGTTTGTCTGTTTTAATGTTGTATAGGGTGGTACAGTAGCACATGGCGGCCAGTGCTCCAAATTTGCCATAGCTTTAAAAAGCTTTAAAAAGCTATGTGTGTCAAAGGGCGCGCGCGGGTGTGCCGGGGATTTAAAATGCGCATTAAGACACTGCATTGTTTAAATTAGCAGATATGTCGTGGCCAGGGCATGCTTTCAACAACACGGCACTAAAAAAAAAGTGTAGCCCTAGGACATGCATTTTATACAAAGAAGCGCTGTTATCCGAAATTGGTGGAGTTTGTTTGTTTGTTTTATCTATATATAGGATAAAACCTAAATCCCTCATGATGTTAGGCTACTGTAAACACATTGAGAAAGTCCAAAAAATTGCCATAATGTCTCACGGTGCACCTACTAGGAAACAGTAGCCTGCATTTAACCAGTTAGGCTACATCACAAAGATTCAAGGAGATTCGTGTTTAGCCAATTAAAGGATTACAGCAAGTTCTCTTTTAACGGATTAGGCTGCTGCCTTTGGTTAGTGATTGGTCTTAATCAAATTAATAAAAGCTCAACTCTTCGGTTATTTCCAGCCATTCATTGGATCTTTAGTGTGTTTTGCATGGTTGGCAGCCCTATACAGGATTAACAACATTAGCAAAGGGTATTTATTTATGCATTTAGTGCTTGAAACTCCAGGATATTAGAAAAAATAGGCTACTGAAAACATCTTAAAGGTGCAGTCAGTGATTCTGGAGAGCGCTTGTTGTCAAAATCACTTTTTTTGCCAAATTAGTGAATATCTCCTCACAATCCACTAACTGTATTCTGTATGTACTTAAAACAAATCCAGCGTTCATACATGACCTAGGCTCTGTAAACAGGCAGGTTGCTAGCAACGGTGGGCCCCTATGGTTGAATATCCTTTGTTTACATATATACCCTATGTTTACATACACGTTTACAGAGCCTTACAAGCTGTGCTATTAACACAAGATTGTTCTTCAGTGCACACAAAGAACAGACATGTAGTAGGGATCGCGAAGAGATATTCACTGATTTTGACACAAAGTGATTTTGACAACAAGCATTCTCCAGAATCACTGACTGCACCTTTAAGTGTCCCTGGCTGCCAGACAACCTCACATAGAGAAGAACAACTTCTCATTTAAATATTTCATGATCAGCTTCTTCTCATTTTCTGCAACGTTTATCAAAATTGGGCAGTTCTTTCTTTCAAAGACGGAAGGGACAATGGACTGAAAAAGGCTTTAAGTGCATCTCAAATTACACTTTCAAATTATTTAGTAATGACAGACCTAAGAAGTGTGAGTGTTACAGTTTTGCTGCAGACAAAGATGTTATACGTGCTTTTGTCAAGATAGTTTCCGTGTTGCCAGGAAAAAAATCATTTGAGTGGAAAAATACTAAACTATGGATCTTTATATACAGCCCTAGAAAAAATGTAGAGACCACTCCAAATGTTCAGTGTCTCTCGTTTTACTATTTCTAGGCATATGTTTGAGTGGAATGAACATTTTGGTTTTATAATATAAACTACTGACAACATTTCTACCAAATTCCAATACATGTTTTTGTCATTAAGAGCATTTTCAATAAGGTATGTAGAGATGAAGATGAAAAGAAAACTCCAGGCTGGTCTCTTATTGTTTTCCGGAGCTGTACATACTGCAACCAGCCTATGAATGAGTGAGTTTTTAAATGCCCAATGCTGCTGAAACTACATGATGTCAGTATTGATAGTGGTCTATGAGTAAATATTGTTCATTCAATTATTTATTACAATGCACATTTCAATGTAATTGATCTTCTTTTAACTTTTTATATATATATATATATAGGGGAGAACGGGGGAATCTGAGGCATCGGGTAATGTGAGCCACCCCCTGTATCTAGGCAACGGAAAACATTTTTGGTCATGTGAGATATATGTTTTCAAGCCCCTCTCATTTCCCCATGGCCCTGAAAGAGAGGACCTCATGGTGCTGTGGTAAGCATGTTTTTTTCACCAAAATAGGTATTTTGCATGTAAAAGTAAATTTTCATGCTTTCAACTTAATCAACTGTTGTGCCAAAGCAAATGTATTCACATAGAAAAACTTCTATCATACGTGTTGATGAACTACTAACATATAAAAACCATGTGATGATATTAGCTAAAGATTAGCCTGAAATGCTAAGAGAGGTAGTTTTTTCTCAAATTGTGGTGGTGGGGGAAAGTGAGCCAAATGCTGTGGGGGAAAGTGAGGCACTGTCTCACTTTCCCCCACCATGAGGCACAAGTTAAGTTTAGTCTTAAACATATTTTAATGTAATATTACATAACATATGTTTTATTTTAATGTCATACTCATTGTAGAAAAGCCAGCATGCCAAGGAAATACACCAGGAAGACGACCTAGGGCAACCACACAGAAAGAGCACCTTCTCATCTTTCCCTGTAACCTTCAGGGCTGGAATGTAGAGTAGGCCTAGTTGTAGAGTATGACAGGCTGATTTTATAATCCAGTTGGGTCTTCTCCTGTGTTCTGAGTCCCAGGCTGTTCTCGCTGGTTCTGATTTTCCTATGCTTTGACCCCTAGACACAAGCTGGCTCTAAGGGTCCTGTGTTCTGACCCCCAGACTGTGTTCTAATCTAACTGGTTCTATCTTTCATTTGAATCTTATCAAAACCTTTTGAATTATAGTATGTTGAATTTGATTTTGTTCAGAGTTACTTTCAAGTGTTTAGAAAATGTGCTTTGCTTAATTGACCAAACCCCATCATTCTTTTACTAGTCTGACATTTGCTCTGGAATGTGTGGCTAGCTTTCAGGATTCTAACTGTTACAATATGTGTTGTTATGGTAGTTTCAGAGTGGAAAAAGTAAGTGGATCAGTTTACCCCACAGCTGGGGTAAAGTGAGCCACATGACAACTTTTTTTAAAACAATCATATTTTCACTGCCCTTTGTCTTGAAAAAATTCTGCTAATGCCGATTTCTAGGAAACATCCTGAATTAATGGGAAATGTGTAAATTTGAGTGATAAATCATTTTAGCTTGCTTAGAGGGGAGCAAATGTAAAAAGTGGCTCAGATTACCCCATTCTCCCCTATATATCTTTAACTTATTCTACTTTATTTTATTATGATTATTGTTCCTATTGCACCGTGGGTCAGAGACAAACGTCATTTCGATCCTTATGTATGCCTGCATATTTCAAAAATTGACAATAAAATTGACTTGACTTGACTGTTTATATCGCAACAAGCAGTGAAAATGCACTGTTATTCATCAATGTATTAGCTTTCTTAAAATAGCAAACACACTGATTAATGCATGTACCATATATGTGAAATACTCTGGATCTTGCAATGGTCTTAAATAGATTTGTACGAGACAGGAATAGACACAACCTGACAGGGAAGCACATGCATAAGCAACATAAATCTCACACAAACATAATCCAAACGTATATTAACCAGCCCTGCGTTCCAAATCACATACTCTTTCTTTTTACTACACTACATTCTAAAGTACAGAAGAGTTTTAGGGCCACAGGAGAGAGAAAAAAATCAGATAAGGAAGACATTTTTTTCATTATGTTGAGAAATGTCAAGAATAAAGACAAATACTCCAAAATTCTATTGGAGTTAGTGGGGCATTTATGTATTTTCAGCATACTACAATTGATGTGCATGTATTGGGACATCCTAAATATTTTTTTTTTTTGGCATACTAAATAGTAGGGAAGTATGGGAATTGGAACGCAGGGCATATTTAGCTTCTGAAATACAAAGTCTACAATGCCTTCTGGATTGTCTGCTTTTGTGATTTCTAACATTTCTTATAGTAGACTCTGAAACATGCTGTGCAGTAACTCAGCCCTCTTCCCACGGGTGATAAGACTGTTTACCGTGTAACACTGTCTGCACTTTGCACATTTTTAGATCTCTGCGCTTTGTTTATTTCTCCACTTGATTGCACTTTTTAGTTTTTAACTTTTAACTGGCCTCTGCTGTCCTGCTATAGTCTTATAACTGTGTCTTTATTTTGATTTTATGTTTAAGTTTTTAACTATACAGTGACACAAAATATCTGTCTGACTTCTGGAAGCACTGGCATAGATGCCTGTGTGTTTTAACCCTACTTGTTGCGTTTGTTCGTTTTGTATTGTCTGTGTTTTGTATGTATTTTACAGTCATATGAAAAAGTTTGGGACCCCCTTCTAATTTTTGGGATTTTTGTTCATCATTAGCTGGGATTTCAAAGAAGCAAATTCCTTTTCATAAATGACATACCTTAGGGAAACAGAAGCAATTCAGCAGTGTCATTTTGTTTATTGGAATAATAGAAAATATGCAATAGGCATCATAACAACATTTGACTGGTGCATAAATTTGGGCACCCCAACAGAAAAATGACATCAGTACTTAGTTGAGCCTCCTTTTGCAAAAATAACAGCCTCTAGACGCCTCTGGTAGCCTGTGATGAGTGTCTGGATCCTCGATGGAGGTATTTTGAACATTCTTACATACTAAAGCGATCCAGTTCAGTTAAATGTGATGGCTGCCGAGCATGGAAAGCCCGCTTCAAATCATCCCATAGATTTTCGATGATATTCAAGTCATTGGACTGCAACGGCCATATCAGAACATTGTACTTTTCCCTCTGCAGGAATTTGTTAAGGGTCATTGTCTTGTTGGAATATCCAACCCCTGGGCAACTTCAACTTTGTGACTGATGCTTGAACATTATCCTGAATAATCTGTTGAAACTGGGTTGAATTCATCCGACTATCGACTTTAACCACGGCCCCAGTCCCTGAAGTGGCCACAGCATGACCAAATTTGACAGTAGGTAGCAGGTGTTTTTCTTGGAATCGCCATGCAAAGCGCTTTTTATAATGACCAAATGTATTAATTTTTGTATCATCAGTCCAAAGCATTTTCTTCCAATATGAATCTGGCTTGTCTAATAGGCCTTTCACACCAAAATGAACCAAGAGTCAGTTCCAGGCTGGTGTTGGGGTCAGTTCAAAACTGGTTACAGCCTTATCCCAGTTATGAACCGGTTGGTTTCACATCGACCGGAGACAGCCATGGAGCCGGAAAGAGAGCAACGTCATGACGTCACTGTAAACGTGTGTGTACGTCGCCCGACGGCGCTGCTCTTGTGGCTAACGCTAAAGCTACCGCTAGCTTTAAGCACAACAACAGCGGCGAATACGTCTTATTTTTACACGTGTTAGCTTTCGCTTTGCTTTCTTAACCAAACAGGACCCATACAGCGTATTCTCGCCGTTCAATTTGATCGCTACGTTCGGTAATTATGTTATGTTTACGTCTCGTAGTAGCGGTGTTTTTAAACATGGCGGGCATGAGGTTTTAGTTGGTCTGGTTGGTCAGGATAATCCCTCCCCCCGGCCGCTGGCGCAAGCGGTTCACTTCAAACCCTGCTCAATCCTGGGGTATGAGTTGAACCGGTTTTTACGGCCCGGAGCAGGCTTTCTGGCGGTGTGAAACCAAAACACTGGCTCTAACTCCGAACTAGCCCAGAACTAGCACCGATTTTGCGGCGGTGTGAAAGGCCTATTTATGAGCTTTTGCATACTCCATGCCACTGTATCTGTGGCGTGGGCGCAGAAAGGGCTTCCTCCTCATCACCCGGCCATACAGATGTTTTGATGCAAATTGCGCTGAATTGTTGAACAATGTACAGATGCACCATCTGCAGCCAGATGTTCTTGCAGGTCTTTGGAGGTGATCTGTGGGTTGTGTGCAACCATTCTCACAATCCTCCACCTATGCCGCTTCTGTTTTTTTCTTGGCCTGCCATGCCTGGGTTTAACTGCCACTGTGCCTGTGTCCTTCCATTTCCTGACAACGTTCCCTACAGTCGAAATTGAAAATTGAAACCTTTGGGAAAGCTTCTTGTAGCCTTGCACTAAACCATGACAATGAATAATCTTTGTTTTTCAGATCTTTTGGGAGCTGCTTTGATGATCCCATTCTGTCTCACTTCTGCAGAGAGTCAAAGAGAAGTGCAACTTGCATTTAGGCACCTAAAATACCTTTTCTCATGATTAAACACATTTCTATGAGGTTCAAGGCTTAACAACATAATCCAACCAATTTTGTGTTTAAAGTCATCAGTTTTACATGCTGTTACAGGCATTAAAATCAACAAAACCACAAGGGTTCCTATATTTTTGCACAGCCAGTTTTTCACATTTTATTTTATTTCATACAACCAAATACTGCTTTTCAAAAAATCTTTGTTTGGAAAACATCCCAGTACTTAGCTGTTCCTGGTAAATTAAAGACATACCACTTTTATCTTTTTTTTTTGTGAAAGCAGAGTCAATTATAATGCCGGCTGAGAGGGGTTCCCAAACTTTTTCATATGACTGTATATCGACGACTTGAGTCTGGAAAAAAGTTTATCTATCTATCTATCTATCTATCTATCTATCTATCTATCTATCTATCTATCTATCTATCTATCTATCTATCTATCTATCTATCTATCTATTTTAGTTGTGTCGTCAGGTATTTTTTTGATATTATCTTTGCACCCTGGCCAAGAAACGTACTTTTGCTCCATTGTAAGTGTTTTAATATGGATATGGTCAAAACCTTTTGTTCATGAAAAAAAGTTATATTTCTAAATGAATCTAAGGGATTTTTTTTTCCAATAATCTAACCAGTCAAGTGTACACACATCAGGGTGTGTGTGTGTGTGTGTGTGTGTGTGGGGGGGGGGGGGGGCGGTGGGGGGTTATAATTGTCTTTCTATCACAATTATACCATTACGTATTCTCTTAAGAGGCTTTAGGAGCTGCTTTTGTTGATCAATTATGACTATTCAGTTTTACCAGTGGAGTTCATTGCTGGCCGTGGATTATTAAGGCGAGACATTGCAGACAAAAAAAAAAAAAAGTTTTTCAATAACTTGTCAATTTTGGGATTTTTGTCTATATTGCTTCCATAACATGTCTTATTTCATATAATAATAAATGAAGAGTCAAACATGTACATTTAGGTGTTCATTATTCCTAACCTTGTCCGTTCTGTTATGTTGTAAAAATGAAAGAAACACTTCAAATCTGGCTTAATCCAACATGAAGATTTTTCGGTTTTTAAAGAGATGCAAATGTATGCATAGTCAGATGTGCTGTTCGTCATTTAATTTGACCTTTCTTTACACCCACCCTCCCACACACACGCACACACCCTCAAATGTCTTTTGTCTTGCCATCCTTGTTATTTTTTTTTTCTTAATCACCTGCCTGGTTTAAAATAACTGTAGAAACATTTTTGCATTTAGGCAATCAAACAGTAATACCAATGCAGGCTACATAATAAACAACACATATTGTTTTAATGTAAGTTATTAACTGGCAAAGTTTCATGATGCTATCTATAAGTAAAACATGTTCCCCCCTATACACCTGCATTGTCTCCTTATATTAATCAAAATCGCCCAACCCAGCTCCTGCCCCCCCCCCCCGAGACACACAATCAGGGCAGAGTTTTGTTTCATTTGGGTCACCTTGATTAGGCCTCTATAGTGTTTTTTTCTCTTCCCCCGTTCCGTAGCTTTTCGCTGAATTAAAGCCGTATTGGCTTAGAATCCATATCAGCTCATTTAACCAACCCCGCAGCACCTCAGTGCAGCTGTTTTAGCGCACAATAGATCAGGAGCCATAAAACTCGCCAAAACGCGGGTCTAATCACCAAATTGAAACATGAAATGACACAGTGTCATTAACAGGAGGCTCGCTGCCATTTTTTACAATCCTACAGAGACGCTGGGCAGCGCATAAAAAGCAGAAGTAGAAAAAAAAACGCAAGGGCAAACGCTTTTAACGGTGGAGCACTCCGGCTAATTAAGTCGTTGAACCCGTTGCCCTCGACAAAGATGTCTCCCAAGGAGGGCTGGACCGGTAGCGGACAGCAGCCAATCAAAACACGTCTTGAGTCACTGGTAGAGGAGCGACAGCCAATGGGAGGGCAGCACCTTGCAGAGACGCTGAGGCAAGCTCTGTCAGGGAAAACTAGCATCTTCTGAAGGGGGGAAAAGGCTAAAATTGTCGCTGACAGGAGCAGAAATCCTCAGCCTGCCCGATGTAGAGACTAAGGACTCTTTATTAAAACAGGTAAAGCCTTTATTTCTTATTTATCACGGCCGGCTCACTGTCTTTGTGTGTGTGAGCGCGTGAATGTGTGTGTTTTGGAGGCTGACTGGCAGCGTCACGCCGGCAGGATGAAAGGGATTTGGGCGCCGTTACTGTGGCAACATTAGATGAAGGGATACACACACACACACTCCTCCCTCCTGTCTAATCTGACAGCGTGCCTGATGGCATTTAAGGCAATTATAAAGCCTAATAAAGGAGCCCTAGATGTTGAGTGTGTCAGTGTGAAGCCTACAAATGTGTATTTGATGCTCCTGTCGGCACCAGTTTGTCCATGTAGGCTCAATTTGTAAACAATAGGAGAGGAGAGGATAGCCCCAAAATGATATCGAATTAGAGTGAGAGTGAAATTCTAACCTGTCACAGATGCTAGAAAATACACGAATAGGAGACAAAGAAGGGTTTTCACCGCACACATAAAATCACCTGCTAGGCTATAGCCTACTAGTGTTTACCGTCGCGCCATTACTAGTTCATCAGCAGGTCACGTTGCCCCGGGTTACAGGGGGATACAGTAGCCTTTAGTGGGATTTTAATAACACATTCTACTCACCAATTATCTGACCTGTTACTGCACTACAAATGGCTCACGTGGTCAAAAGTGTATGGACACACCCCAACACACAGGCTACACAAACACACACAAACACATATACACACAGACACACACACACACACACACACACACCTGTGGCGTTTAACCTGTGTCAAAATGCAATCTGAACCCAATGCTTTATATGGAAGTGACGTCAACACACATTTTGCATCTTGCGATTTACAGGTTGACACACTTGCCAACAACTTGTCATATGCCCCTGTCCTATTGATCAGTGTTATGATGCGTCAACATCAAATTATCAAACAACAATTTGAAAATCAGTTTTAAAAAAAATATTATTTAGCAATTATAAATGAACATGTGTAGTTTCCAGTTGGTAACATATGAATATGTTGTAATCCTTTCTTTTTAAAGAACAGTTTTGTGATTTTTTTCTTGTTCATGGACAAACAAAACAAATTGGGTTCTGGAAAATTGTTCTATAGGCATTATTCAACTTAGAAATAAATAAAATGATAGCGTAAATAATGATGAAATGAATAGTAAAAAATTACTTATAGATGAGTCTTAACTTAAAATCTTGTAGAAATCTTAAAACCAGACATGTGGAGTCTGTAAAAGCAGCAGAATAAAGCCAGTGTCTTAGGAAAGGAGTTGAGATGATTGGAGTGTGTAGTTTGATATGTCTGGCTGCATAATCTGGGCCTGATTGGAGCTGCACACCTACTGCGGTGTTCAAAAACTAGCAATTAACCCACGGAGGGTTGAAAAGGTGAACGCATTATTGGAGGAATTTTCAGCACTTATGAATACCAGAGCTACAGGTTAAGAGCAAGAGGTTTTGATAATCTGTGTGTGTGTGTGTGTGTGTGTGCCAGCAGGATCCATGACCCTGACACGAGGTTCCTTCAGCTACTCCAATGGCGAGGAGTACCACGGGGAATGGAAAGAAGGTAAGACTCTTTCATCACCACATACAGTATCTCACAAAAGTGAGTACACCCCTCACATTTCTTCACATTTTTCTTTATATCTTTCCATGGGACAACACTGAATAAATGACACTTTAATACAATGTAAAGTAGTCAGTGTACAGCTTGTATAACAGTGAAAATTTACTGTCCCCTCAAAATAACTCGACACACAACCATTAATGTCTAAACTGCTGGCAACAAAAGTGAGTACACCCCTTAGAAAAAATTTACAAATTGGGCCCAAAGTGTAAATATTTTGTGTGGCCACCATTATTTTCCAGCACTGCCTTAACCTTCTTGGGCATGTAGTTCACTAGAGCTTCACAGGTTGCAACTGGAACCCTCTTCCACCCATTTATGACAGCATCACAGAGCTGGTGGATATTAAAGACCTTGCGTTCCTCCACCTTCCATTTGAGGATGCCCCAAAGATGCTCAATAGGGTTTAGGTCTGGAGACATGCTTGGCCAGGCCATAACCTTTACCCTCAGCTTTTTTAGCAAGCCACTGGTCGTCTTGGAGGTGTGTTTGGGGTCGTTATCATGTTGCAATACCACCCTGCGGCCCAGTTTACGAAGGTTGAGTGCACATGGTCAGCGTCGTACACAGAGGTTGGCTTTGGAAAATAGACGTATGAGTGCTGCCAGCATTGCTGAAGGGCTTGAAGGGGTGGGGGGTCAACCTGTCAGTGCTCAGACCATACGCCGCACTCTGCATCATACTGGTCTGCATGGTTGTCATCCCAGAAGGAAGCCTATTCTAAAGATGATGCACAAGAAACCCCACAAAAAGTTTGCTGAAGACAAACAGACTACGGACATGGATTACTGCAACCATGTCCTGTGGTCTGATGAGACCAAAATACATTTATTTGGTTCAGATGGTGTTAAGAGTGTGGAGCGGCAACCAGGTGAGGAGTACAAAGACAAGTGTGTCTTGCCTAGAGTCAAGCATGGTGGTTGGAGTGTCATGGTCTGGGGCTGCATGAGTGCTGCCAGCACTGGGGATCTACAGTTCATTGAATTCTAACATGTACTGTGACATACTGAAGCAGAGCATGATCCCCTCCCTTCATAAACTGGGCCGCAGGGCAGTACTGCAACATGATAACGACCCCAAACACCCCTCCGAACGACCACTGGCTTGTTAAAGAAGCTGAGGGTAAAGGTTATGGACTGGCCAAGCATGTCTCCAGTCTTAAACCCTATTGAGCATCTTTGGGGCATCCTAAAACGGGAGATGGAGGAGCGCAAGGACTCTAATATCCACCAGCTCCTTGATGTCGTCATGAATGGGTAGAAGAGGGTTCCAGTTGCAACCTGTGAAGCTCTAGTGAACTACATGCCCAAGAGGGTTAAGGCAGTGCTTCGTGCTTCCTGCTTTCCTACTGTGCAGACGCTTTTCTGCTTGCTCTCTCCTCCTCTTGCACTTTTTGCTTACATTGTTATTTTTCCTCGATAATAAATTTAGCAGCAGGTCCTGGATACATACAAATCAAAGGGACTGTAATTTATTTTTACTTTTATTGATACTACAGGCATTTTTGGACACTTTTACGACCTTCTCAATAGAACGTGAGGGGGGGCCTAACAACAGGACAAGCCTGTGGTGACTGGAAGCGAGGCGCTCAGCTAAAGCTAATTAGCAGCAAGATGCCTCCCTTATCTAACGAGGACTATCAAACACTCCTACAGAGGATTACAGCACTGGAAACAAAAATGAATCGAATAGAAATGAACATTGATGTGAATGGACTATGTGGGAACGACACCACTCTATCAGTGACTTTAAACAGTGGACAAGATCGAGCTAACGCACAGCTAACTAGCACCGACAAGGCTATGAAGAAACAAAAGGGCCGTGTCCAGGTTAGTGATAACCCTCCCTGGAATCGTCTTGGTGGAAGGCCAAAGAGATTGGAAAAGGGAGGACGGATAACCGGCAGGGCCGAGAACCATGAGATGACTGATCTGGATGGCTGGCCTGCGTTATCACTCAGGCACGGTGCCTCCTCAACCCCCGTGCCTCGGAGGCCGCAGCAATGGATTACTGCAAGGGAGAGAGGTAACAACAACAAACTTCCACAGCAAACAAGTGTGCAAGTGTCGAACCGGTTTACTCCACTGATGCAAGTCCCTGGATTTCCCTCTGATGACCAAGATAGCATAGCGCCTTCACACAACAAGGTAAGGCCCGAAAGCCAAGAGCCACAGAGAGAGCTAACAACCGGGCTAACCAAGCTAACGACCAGGCCTGAAACCCTGATAGTTGGAGACTTTTCTGTTAGAGATATGAAAAGCATGTTTAGTGTTGATACCAAAGTACTCTGCTTTCCAAATGATATGGTGTCGGACCTAGAAGAGAGAATCCTGGAAATTGCAGCTGCACACACAACTGTAAAGAACATCATTCTGCACATCGGATCAAATGATGTTGTAAAACAAGAGTCTGAAATGTTGAAACAGGACTTTAAGAATCTCCTGAACACGGTCAGCTCACTGAATGCTGAGGTGTTTATCAGTGGTCCTCTGCCACCAATCAGAAGAGGACCTGAGCGATTCACTAGACTGTTAGCACTGAACACATGGCTTTCAACTGTGTGCCCTGACCACTCAGTGCATTTTATTGACAATTTTAACATTTTCTGGAACCGCAAGCAGCTTTTTAAGACAGATGGACTTTGTCTAAATAAGGCTGGAGTCAAACTATTCACATCCAACGTGATGTACGTCCTACGTCATCAATCTGTTCGTGCCAAGGACAAGGCCCAGGAGAAGAAGATAACACAGCGTAGCAGCAGCGCCGAAGGACAACTGCCGGCCCCAGATGACAGCTCAGACCAGGAGAGATATCAGGGCAGAGAGGAGGGGGCTCCACCCATCCCCGTCTCCCCTGGACCACGCAGGTCAACACCAAGCCGACCTCTCTCTCCTCGTTTCTCTCCTACAACCACCCTTTCTCCATCCTCTCCTGATCTGGGATTTAAGGAAATCATATGTACCCCCAGCAGTCAACGTCCCCCTCAACTCGCCAATCTAAGCCACAGCGCCCGGCTCTTCACCCCGCCACGCAAACCCCCTCTGATCCCACCGCGACGTCTTCATCATCAGGCTAGGGAGACTGATGATGTCAGCACTTGTTGATATGTGCCGGGCCGCGGCTACTTAGTTAACGCCTACGACTCACAGGATAAGCTGGGGCCCTGTTTCTCAAAGTGTATCTCAAGTAACAGGAAACTCTTAAATCCTGTAAATGTATCAAATCTGATAAGCATTCCTCTTCAGCCACAGTGTGCTGAAATAAATCGGGCTGACAATGCTTCGAACACACTAAATTTAGCTTTATTAAACATCAGATCCTTGGCAGGTAAAACATTTTTAATTAATGATCTTATTACTAGGCACAATCTTAATTTTATGTTTTTAACTGAAACTTGGTTAGACCAAGATAACAGCTCAGCTGTTCTTATAGAGTCCGCCCCCGCAAATTACAATTTTGTGAGTGAATCCAGAGTGCATAAAAAAGGAGGGGGGGTTGCTATTCTGTTTAAAGAATCTCTACAATGCAAAAAGATGTCTTATGGAAATTTTGATTCATTTGAGTATGTGGCTCTACAGTTAAATTCAGCCTCTAGAGCTATTTTCATCAATATCTACCGGCCACCACAATACAATGCAAGCTTTTTTGATGAACTTACTGAACTGCTGTCTGTAATCTGTACTGAGTTTGACTGTGTATTAATCGTCGGAGATTTCAATATTCATACTGACAAACCAGAGGACAGATGTGCGAAAGAACTGTGCTGTGTCCTTGACAACTTTGGACTAAATCAGCATGTTGACAAACCAACTCATAACAAAGGGCACACGCTGGACCTTATCATTTCCAGAGGAATGAACATTTCAGACATAACAGTGGCAGATATGGGTCCCCTCACGGACCATTCCTGTTTATTTTTTGAGAGTACAATGTCTGTTCACACAATTGATCAGTCAAAAGTAATCAAAAAGCGGTATATTACAGAAAATACCAGTGAAACATTCATTCAAGCATTTTCTTCGATACCACCCCTCCCCTGTAACTCAGTTAAGGAGCTCTTAGACAACTTTAACGGCAAACTTACAAGTGTTATAGATGCTATTGCGCCCACTAAGATGAAGGTTGTCTCTGGTAAGAAAAGATCTCCTTGGAGAAATGCCCCGCAAGTCAGAATAGAAAGAAGAGAGTGCCGTAAAGCAGAACGCAGGTGGCGAAAAACAAATCTCCAGGTTCATTATGACATCTTCAAAGAGAAACTGTGCACGTTTAACTCAGAACTGAGAAATGCAAGGCATTCTTTCTTTTCTGACATCATCACCAAAAACAACAACAATGCACGTGCCCTGTTTGCTACTGTCGACAGATTAACAAACCCTCCTGTGCCAGTAGCGTCTGAGCATCTTTCCACGAGGGCCTGCAATGAATTTGCCTCCTTCTTTACTGAGAAAATTCACAAAATTAGACAAGCTGTCACTGCATCAATACCAAGTTCAACATATGTGTTCCCTCTTAAAATCAATTCAAATGCAATGACAGAATTTTATCTTATAAACCACAAAAACCTGGAGGACATTATACAACACCTGAACTCCTCATCCTGTTGCCTTGACATTCTGCCCACAGGCTTCTTTAAAACTGTTTTTAGCTGTATGGCCTCAGATGTTCTACAAATTGTCAATATGTCCCTTCAGACAGGTGTATTCCCACAGGCCCTGAAAACAGCAGTCATCAAGCCACTCTTAAAAAAGAACAATCTAGATACATCACTCATGAAAAATTATAGGCCCATATCTAACCTACCATTTTTAAGTAAAATCATTGAAAAAGCTGTTTATCAACAGCTAAATAACTACTTAGCAATGAATAACTGCTTTGATGTCTTCCAGTCAGGATTTCGACAACACCACAGTACTGAGACTGCTCTGGTTAAGGTCCTCAATGACATCCATTTAAACACAGACAGTGGCAAAAGTTCTGTCTTAGTTTTACTGGATCTCAGTGCCGCTTTTGACACAGTTGACCACAGCATATTACTAGATCGACTAGCAAACTGGGTTGGACTTTCGGGAACTGTACTAAGCTGGTTTGAATCCTACTTAAAGGATAGAGACTACTATGTGTCAATAGGCAATTTCACATCTGAGCGGACAAATATTACATGCGGGGTCCCCCAAGGTTCCATTCTTGGCCCTCTTCTATTTAACATCTACATGCTCCCACTAGCTCAGATTATGAATAAGAACAAATTATGCTACCATAATTATGCAGACGACACACAAATTTACATAACCATATCACCAGGAGACTACAGTCCAATACAGGCACTGAGTAAGTGCATTGAACAAATCAATGATTGGATGTGCCAAAATTTCCTTCAATTAAACAACGATAAAACTGAAGTAATTGTCTTTGGTGCCAAAGATGAACAATTTAAAGTCAGCGCACAGCTTACATCCATTAGGTTAGAAACTACACCCCAAGCCAGAAATCTTGGTGTTGTTGTAGACTCTGACTTGAATTTCAAGAAACACATAAAATCAATCAATAAATCAGCCTACTACCACCTAAAAAACATATCAAGAATTAAAGGGCTTATGTCTCAGCAAGATTTAGAAAAACTTGTCCATGCATTTATCTTTAGTAGACTTGACTACTGTAACAGTGTCCTTGCTGGCCTTCCAAAAAAATCAATCAGACAGCTTCAGCTAATTCAGAACGCTGCTGCTCGAGTCCTCACTAGGACCAAAAAGGTGGATCACATTACCCCAGTTCTGAGGTCTTTACACTGGCTTCCTGTCACTCAAAGAATTGATTTCAAAATTCTGATGTTGGTTTATAAAGCACTAAATGGTTTAGGGCCAAAATACATTACTGATATGCTGATAAGTTATGAACCGTCCAGAGCCCTTAGGTCGTCTGGGACAGGTCTACTTACAGTCCCTAGAGTTAGGACTAAACGAGGAGAAGCAGCTTTTAGTTTTTATGCACCAACAATCTGGAACAAACTCCCAGAGAACTTGAGGTCTGCTGCAACTCTCAGTTCTTTTAAATCGAGTCTGAAGACTTTTTTGTTTCCTTTTTAACTTGCAATTTTCATTTTATTTGCTTCTTTTATTATGTTTTTTTTAAATGTTTTATAATGTGTTTTATGTATTCTAATCTTGCCCCTGTAAAGCACTTTGAGTGGCCTTGTGTCTGAATTGTGCTATATAAATAAACTTGCCTTGCCTTGCCTTGCCTTGCTAGAAAATAATGATGGCAAAACAAAATATTGACACTTTGGGCCCAATTTGGACATTTTTTCTTAGGGGTGTACTCACTTTTGTTGCCAGCAGTTTAGACATTAATGGCTGTGTGTCGAGTTATTTTGAGGGGACAGTAAATTTACACTGTTATACAAGCTGTACACTGACTACTTGACATTGTATCAAAGTGTCATTTATTCAGTGTTGTCGCATGGAAAGATATAATGAAATATTTGAAGAAATGTTAGGGGTGTACTCACTTTTGTGAGATACTGTAAGTACCTGTAGCATTGTGTGAGCGTTGAAAAACAATCCAGTGTTAAAGACCTACTTCACCGGTGGAAATATGAAGGTGTATTGAACTCTGAGCTCCTATGTAGTATAAATGTGCAATTTTTTTTAAAAAATCGGTTCATCCTAGCCTGAGAAAAGGCAGAAAGAGTGGTTTATGGTCTCACTGTCTAACCCTACATTTTTCCCATGCGTGACATCACACATGGTAAAATGTAGGGTTAGGATTAATAGGGCAGCTGGGCTAAGGGAAGACTGAGGAAAGAAAAACCTCATTCATTGTAATATAATAGCGATTTTATAATGATAGAACGCCGGTTCCGTATGGGTGAAGTATTCCTTTAATACACAGTCTTTGCTCTGTAAACGGGCATTGATTTTGACTAAAGGTGATTTTGTCAACAAGCGTTCTTCAGAATCGTTGACTCCACCTTTATGATTCAACATCTTTGAAAATTGTAAAGCGTAAATAATGATGACATTTTAAATTAATTTAAAATATAGAATGGTAAAAGTAAATATGATAAAAGCTCTGTTAAAATTTCTGCTGTGTACTTTTAAACAGACTGTGAGTCTCAACTGCAAAACGGTTGGCTTTTAAATAAACCTGCACTTGCACAGATTGTATCTAATAGGCAAATTAAAAAAACTGAGAAAGGTGTCAAATTGAAGTTAGTCACTCAATGGAAATGCACGCACGCACGCACGCACACACGCACACACGCACACACACACACACACACACACACACACACACACACACACCATCTGGTGCCAGCTAGCTCACTTTGACAGGATATCACACTACAACCTAAACCAGTATTTTCAGTTTCACAAAAAAAAAAAAACACATGGACAACCTTTAGGGCAAGGTTAAAGAAAGAACAAAAGTTTGGCACAGAAGGAAGCGAGGGCCGTGGGGAGGGGGGGTGGGGGGGGAAACATATGGTCTCTGTGCGCTTAGCAACAAAAACTGTTAAACTGGTTTGGCCGCGATGCACTGATAGGCTCAGGTTTAGGTGTAGTAAACAGAAACAGTGTGTTTTTAGCACAGTGACATTTCTAAGCGATTAAATAAGTCCACCAATAGAACTGATGCAGCACTGTGGTGCCTGTTTAAATGCAAGGATTTTTTTTTGGGGGGGGGGCGTTGTGATGATTTTTTTTGTCACATTTAATATACAAGAAAAAGTGGAAATATTTATAAGATAAGTATTCAAAAATGTAGTTGCAGTTTTGGACTTTGCGATAATATGAAATGCTCTTCATCTGCACATGGAATACACAGTATGACTCCTTATCGTTTGAATTGTTGAACTTAAAGTTGCTATGAGGAACTTTTAAATATCTCTCATTTTTCCTCTGGTGATCAGACATGTAACAGCAAACGAGACCATCAGTGCAAAGAATCGTATTTTTATTTAGTGTTTGCCTTTGTCATGGGTGTACGCTCACCCAGGAACAACAGCTGGCGTAGTAAAAACACTACCGCTTTTGTCCAAAGTGTGCACGAATGAACACAAACTGAAAGTTCCTCAGAGCACCTTTAAAAGCTTTTCTTCTGATATTTAATGTCTAAAACTTGAGGTTGACAGTTCAGTTTTAACAGTGTAAAGAGTCATAGGGAAAAACATCTCCATTGAGTTTCATGTAATCACTGTTCTCGAGCATTGTAATCATATCTCAAGGTCTTCGACAGCAGATATAGATTTTCATTGTGCTTTAGAATTGTACAAGTTCAAATTTTCAAATGCCTTGAAAGATAAAAAACTGAATTTGGTGGCAGTGATGGGGAAAAACAATCTCGCCACAAAATTAATTTAGTAACTTTTCAATAACTTTCGATTGTATCATTTTACTCATCGGATCTTTTCAGCCATTGTTACACACAATAATCATTCCATAACACCTTCATGGCCAACAAATTAAACTTGAAAAACTTTATCTGCTATTGAAGATCTTTTTATATGATTCATAGTTGAGATTCAGTCTTGACATGTGTCTGGACAAAAGAAAACATATCGTTTTTTCTCCCAAAACTATAAGAAATACTGAAAAAAAACAAGAACCATATCATCTCATGCCTTATCACACATATGTTGCGTGTTCTAAGTGCTGTTTGCATCTTGCTTATGTTAATTTAGCCCGGTTAACTTCTTGTTGCACTCCTTGTAATCCTAAAAATATGTCAGTTTTTAATCATGAAAAAAATATGTATGATCATATCTAGATCTAGCCTTAAAGGACAGCTCCCGTTTCCCTCGTTTACCTATAAATATTTATATATATTTGTGCCTGCTTAATGAAGTGTCACATTGAACAACTGGATGTGCAAACACAGCTGAAGTTCTCCTGTCCTGGGAGTATATTTTGTAGCAACTCCACAAAACAGTTATTTTCACATTAGTTGTGTGATGACATATTCTGTTGATTTGACTACAAATGACTTCAAATCCTGTGTGTGTGTGTGTGTGTGTATGTGTGTGTGTGTGTGTGTGTGTGTGTGTGTGTGTGTGTGTGTGTGTGTGTGTGTGTGTGTGTGTGTGTGTGTGTGTGCATGCGAGCTTGTATGCGTGCATGCGTGCGCTATTAGGTGTTGTCATGAAAACAGACTGACGTGTGTTGCAATGCGTCTTAACCGCCACTGTTTACACTCAAACATGTACAGAAGTAGGTGTGTGTGTGTGTGTGTGTGTGTGTGTGTGTGTGTGTGTGTGTGTGTTTATGTGTGTGTGTGTTTATGTGTGTGTGTGTGTGTGTGTGTCGGAGGTCTAGTACATTGTCACATGAATAATTCAGGCGGAGAGAAGACAGGGGCTCCGGGTGGCTATCTGGTTACAGGAAGTAAGGCTGGGTACATCATCCACACTAGCACAAAGCACAAGCCCATCCATTTGCTCTACTGTACTTCTCCCTCATGTAGTCAGTCATTAAACATCTTTAGCATTTCCGCTATTGATTGACATTAAAGCCGGACAAAGTCAAGCTAAACCGTTAGCCGGAGACCGTGAATGACCCGACGCGAGACTGTGAGCATACTAAATCCGACCACAAGAATTGGGACATCTTAAATCAAATGTGAGCAAGGAGTTACAAAAGCAGCTAATCTGAAGACATACCCTGTGTTCCAAATCTCATACTCTTTCTATTCTACATACTACACCCGACGATAAAAATAATCTAGTTAGTATGCAGTAGGCATACACTTGGAACATAGTTTTAGTTATTTTTTTCATCATAACATTGCGTCTGGATCTTGCCTCTTGCGTTTATATCCGTCTCATCCCCGTTTGTTTTCATACAGAGGCTCCGTCGAAGTGACGTCACTTTCGGTGCACACTGGATTGTGGGTCAGAATCGCCCAAATAGGATGCTATTTTCAACACTAAAAATCTCGGCCGGATTTAGTAGACATCCGGGAATTTCTAACCATACTAAATCTGACCACAAGAATCTGGACATCCCAAATCTTTTTTCTACCGTACTAAATAGTAGATAGTATGGGGGATTGGAACGCTGGGTCGGATAGGAAATGACTGTCCCTTTTGCTTTATAGCATGTCCACGGCTAATCTTAACCCTAAACCGTTAGCATCTTAGCGCTCTCTAAAGTGTTTAAACTTTTGCCACTTGATTTAATTAGATTCAATAACACCATTCATTCTTTGTAACTCCCGTTAATGCTAGATGGAGAAGACACGACACTGCTCTTGGCGTTTTCTAGGGTAAAAAATCTAGGGTAGCAGCTTTGTCTTTTCTTAAGCAAAGTAAATGATTATAATTCCAATATGTCTCCCTTATGCTTTTATGTTTTTATGTTCTGTGTTGTTTTATTTATTATGATTATTTGTTTGTTGTGTGAAATTGTTTTTACTACTGAATACAGAACAAATTGCCCCTCTGGGACAATAAAGATGTATCAAATCAAATCAAATCTTTGTGGCCATACTGACCGACGGAATGTGGCCTGTGTCTGACACTCCACAGATTGGTCCATTTCAGCGGTGACTGTGTCTGTGAAATTATACACTCCTCTGAGCTCTCACTCTCTAAACAGGGAAACCCACAAGCTAAGGAGTTACATTTAAGCCCCTGTTGGCCCGATTTAAAAAAAAAACTCATACACACTTATAAAGAGTAGTATGCACACGCACACACGCATTCAAACGCACAGACACACACACAAACACACACACACACAAGCTCTTAGTTAATTTACAACCAACAGGGTCTCACAAAAAGCACCACACACACACACATCTGCACATACTGTATTCATGCCGGATGTTTGGGGAGACGACGTGACTCCGTAATGGAATGGCAGATCTCCCTAGATTTAGTTTGGCTCCAAATCTCTCGTCCAAATCTCCCCAGTGAGAAACACCGCCGAGATTACCGGCAGAGAAGCGCCACTCTAAGCAGCTCCTGACAGATGGACTGCCTAATTTACCCTGCTGCCATTAGCTGGGAGCAAAGGGACAACACACACACACACACACACACACACACGCACATATGGTACACATACACACGCACACACACACACGGTACACATATTTACATACACATAGACTTAACATACACACACACACATACGGTACACATCCACACACACACATACACCTACCTAAACACACACACACACACATACACCTACCTAAACACACACACACACACACACACACACACACACACACACACACACACACACACACACACACTACTGTAAATCCCAATCCGCTGTTAGGGTTTCCCCACCACCTCCATGCCACTTGGCGAGCTCACACTAAATCCTATTGCAGGCTTTTTACAGAAGCTACGAGGAACCCAGAAGTCTCCTAAGTCCCTTTACTGCGGCTGCTAATAGAGTTTGGCAAAAGGCAAATCCAGTATGCTCACTTCTTCTTTCAGGCTGCCATCCTGACAATCCTGGGGAATTAATCACTTAATTAAGAGTGAAAATTGGGTTCTCACCTTCAGCGGAAGATTTTAAGAAGTGAAAACAATGGAGACAAGGGGCATCTCACCTTTTTTTGTCATCTTACACACACACACACTCCATCTCCCAGATTGCTCATTAACCAACGTTGATATTAAAAAATAATTAAAACAACCTTTTTTTAATTTTCCAATTAATTCCACCATGATTTCTGTATTCTCAAGTAAAAAAAAAACTAATCCACACACCTTCAAGTCATTCTCTGATTGCTTGTTTTGCGTTCATTCAATGTGTGTGTTCGCATACATTAAAGGTGCACTGGGCAGTTTCTGGGGAGGGGGATTTGTTTAAATTTAAAGAGCCTGCAGTTATTGTACAGAACATATTTTCACTACATGTAATTCTTAGTATTGAATAATTATATCAGCATGAATCAAAACCTAATTATTTTGAGGCACCTGGAACCAAACTTAAGACTAGAATATGTTTGTTAACTAAACTGTGGGCCCTGCTGCTGCTTTTAAGTTAACTTTTCTAACTTCAAACAGTGTTCCAGGGATCACATTTACCTGTGAGGAAAGTTTGTTTATTAAGTTATGAGAATATACCTTAGAAAATGTTCACTTCTCTGACACACCCGAAGTTACATAGTGCACCTTTAAAGGCATACTTCACCCACACGGAACCGGTGATCTATCATTATAAAATCGCTATTATAATATAATGAATAAGGTTTTTCTTCCCTCAGTCTTCCCTTGGCCCAGCTGTCCTGTTAATCCTAACCCTACATTTTTACTTGTGTGATGTCACACTTGGTAAAATTTAAGGTTAGACTGTGAGACCATAAAACACTCTTTCTGCCTTTTCTAGGGCTAGGATGAACCGATTTCAAAAATGTTTGCACAGTTGTACTACATAGGATCTCAGAGTTCAATACACCCTCATATGTCCACCGGTGAAGAAGGTCTTTAAGTAAGTGCATAACAGGCCTTTGCTTTGGGTTTACCTCCCGTCACCTTCTCCTAAAACATCTTAAAGGAGAAAATCCAAATTTGTGCCTCGGGGTTGAGAAGGGATGAGCCAGCTTTAACCACCTGTCTGTGATAGGCCGAGAGACCTGTCACTCAAGCTCAGCACACTTCCTTTATTACTCTCATTTCAATACAGCCCCGTAAAAAATTAAAGAGACCAGTCTGGATTTTTCTTAAATCTTCATCTCTACATTACTTATTAAAAATGCTCCAAATGACAATATTTTTATTGTGCATTTGGTAGAAATGTTGTCAGTCGTTTATATTATAAAATCAAAATGTTCATTCTACTCAAACATATGCCTCTAAATAGTAAAACGAGAGACACCGAACATTTGTAGTGGTCTCTTAATTGTTTCCGGAGCTGTATGTTCAGAAGCAGTAGTTTTGAGCATCTCACTGTAGCTTGTTCAATTCATGTTTGATCAATTAAAATATCTATTTTAACTTTTTAAAACACAGCTTTTTTTATACGTTATCACCTCAGGCTTTGATTATTGCAACAAACAATATATTTATTATATCATCAGTTTGTAACCATAAAATATATAAAATGGATGTAGTGTCCGGGCTTTACCTCAGTTATTTCATCTGCATCCAATCGTCCTGGCATGTGCGCGTCGCCATCTTGTCAGATTTTTACTCTGCCTCTTTCTGACCAAAAAGAAGAACGCAAAAAAGACTCTATCAACTATAATTTTACTTTATTATTATTATTATTTTAAATCAAAAGTTTTATTTGATTTCAAAGTCCCTACAGTAACTCTAATGTGTGTGTGTGTGTGTGTTTGTCAGGTCTGCGTCACGGCCTGGGTCAGCTGACCTTCAGTGACGGGACGTGTTACACGGGACAGTTTGAGAACGGACTCTTCAACGGCTGTGGGCTGCTGGTCTTCCCTGATGGCTCCAGGTCTGTGTGTCCCCTCTTGCTACCATACTTTTGACTTTTCTAAAATGTAAAAAAAACTATTTTGACAAAATTATCAGAAAGCTTAGACTAACTTCTTTGGTTTTTCCTATGTCATTCACAGTAGAAGATACACTCACACACACACACACACACACACACACACACACACACACACAGAGGTGTTAAGTAAGAACATTGCCCTCAATGAAAAAATGTAATGTAGGTAATATTGGCCGGCATATATTTTCGTTTCTTGTCCTAGCAAAAAGTAAGGTGGAAAACAGGATGGTTCCATCCAGATTACAATTAATAATCAAAACTGTTCAATGACTGTCTACTTTTTCTGCCTATAGGTTTAATCCCTAACATGCACCTTATTTTGAAATTCGGGCATTAACATTAAAGGCCTACTTCACCGGTGGGAATATGAAGGTGTATTGAACTCTGAGATCCTTTGTAGTATAAATGTGCAAAAAAAATTGAAATGGGTTCATCCTACAACCCTACATTTCTCTTACTGTGACATCACAGTAAGAGAAATGTAGGGTTGGACAGTGAGACCATAAAACACTCTTTCGGCCTTTTCTCAGGCTAGGATGAACCAATTTAATTTTTTTTTGCACATTTATACTACATAGGATCTCAGAGTTCAATACACCTTCATATTCCCACCGGTAAAGTAGGCCTTTAAACATGCCAAACAGGAAGGAGCTTCACCGATTCTCTTATATCCTAAAATATGATTAGAACTTTTATTTCCCTACATTTTTATTTTGAATGTTTTTTTCTTGCTGTAATATCATCTGTGGATCATTTAAGGTCAGACAGGAACACCTGATGTATTCATCAGAAAATAATTTAATTTTAATTACATTTTTATTCAAAAATTATTACAGTTTTTCTTCTTTTCTTTTCTCCTTAGTGAAGGTGAAATGTTTAAGTAGCAAAGAATGTTTAAGAAACTAAAGTGTAGTCTATTCAAGGCCTATCTGTTGTGCTTGTTCGAAATTAAGACAGTTAATTAATACTTCAAGGGGCTTTCCAAACATGAAAAAATGTGTTTGAATATTCTGGATAGAGAAATCTGTCCTTAAAGTTTCAAAAGGCCTTGAAAGAAGTCTCTCAAAGTGTATACATAGCTCCTTCACAGTTGCAACTTACTTTAATAGATTCCATTTAGAGAGTGTTATGTGAGAAAGTGTCACCCATTTATCCCCAAACCAGGAAGTGTTCTGATCACCAGCTGCTGTGCAGGGTTTGTTGTGACAATTGAAGTGATACATGTTGCATGTTTTATTCATGCTGCTTGTTTGTGTGTTTGTGTTTGTGTGTGTGTGTGTGTGTGTGTGTGTGTTTGTGTGTGTGTGTGTGTGTGTGTGTGTGTGTGTGTGTGTGTGTGTGTGTGTGTGTGTGTGTGTTAAAAAGAAGGCTGAGAATCTGCACTTTGATTCACACTATTTCATCTCAGCTGTGCGCAAAACTTTCAAACAGAAGAACTTTTAACAGTGTAATTAGTTAAGTACAATACTGTCTAGTTCCTTCACTTAAAACAATAGCTTGCATCAGGGCATTTTTATCCTGTTTGATTACAAAAGATTTGAGATGCGCAGTAGCTTACTTTGTGCTGCTGCATTTAGGCATGGGATGAGATGTTTACATGAAAAGTACATGTCACTATTATCCTGGCCAAAAATAATTAATTAATTGCAATAATTAACTAATAAATAACCCTTAAATTGTCTCGATAAACATACTGCAACATTACGTTTGGTAACAATTATTATTTTTATTTTTATTGCATCACAGATAATTCACAGACTTTTTATTAAAATAACTTAAATCAAAAACTAAAAAAAAGTTTGGACTTTTTCGAGTGTAGGGAGGCAGGGGGGGCTGGGGTGTGTACAATAGTCAAGCCGAGCCTTCAGCTATAATGGCAGCTTTAGGATTCAGGAATAACTGGAAAGATGCAGCGGCCCCTTCAGGCACTTCATCATAAAAAAGGAAATCAATAAACAGTAGGATTGTACGTTGGCAAAAGAGACAGCGTTGTGTCATGTGTTATAAAAATATTCATGATTATACAGCAGTGGTTCTGAGCGAGTGATCTGATTGGACGAGAGACCTTCTATGCGTTCTGAAGGAGTGCTGATATGAGCGAACAACATCACTCTGACTGTTCACCAAACTGTAAACCAACTGTCAAAATCAGTCCGCTCACTGATGAGCCGGAGCTTCACTTGTGTAAACTGTGTGTGTGTGTGACTCAGGTTGACTGTGGCGAGTCTCTCCCCTTTGAGAGGGCATCGCTGCCACACACAGCGGTAGTTGCTCACACTCACGTTACTGAAGACAGCAATAGTGTGTGGAGATAAACTCAGGCTGCTGAATAATACGAGCAGCATAGCATTAGCCTAGTCTAGCTTTCCCACCTCATTTTATAACTTCCCCCGGGCCGAAATACACTCATAAACTCTGGGAAATGAAGCGTGGGGGTTTGGATTGGGCAGCGGACCTTATCACCAACTAGATTAAGATCCGCCGTTCCTTTTCTTTGGTGATTTTTACGGGACATCGGGCCGCCGTGGTTAATGTTACCAGAGTAAACAAAGCAGGACGAGCTCACTCGCGTAAAGTTGTTGCTTAGCAACGCGCTCCGCTCTGACTGCTGTTGTGTTGGCGGAAGCAAATACATTCTTAACTGATTAAAGATCACTATTTAAAGTTAACTTGTGAATTTAAGTTGTAAAACTGCTGTATAAAAGCAATATCACACTCGAGGTCGCAATGTTGTCGCTCTATACCAGCGCTGCTGTGTTTCTCTTCGGCACTCGGCCTGCGGCCTCGTACCTACGACCGAATCACGGCAGCGCTGATATAGAGAGACAACATGCTCCCTCTCATGTGATATTGCTTAATTATCCCACTATAATGGAAATTTAACACAATCAACATATGATTTAACTGCATTTGTGATCAAATCTTCTATGCTCCATTCCTAGCTGCATCACCTTGCGCTGAAATATTATTATAGTGTTGTTAATTGAGTTAGACAAACCCCTTCTACAATCTACTAGGTTTAAACTAGCGAGTAATACAAGCAACTACACCAACAAATACCTTTTTCAAATGTCACCTAAACAGACTGCTTCTTTTCTATACGCTTTAATGGAGGCTTTGCTACTGTAGGAGAATTCTCCTTTAAGTGCATTTGCCTTAAAATTCCAAAGACTCAAGGCCACCCCGACGCCTCCCTTGTCATCTTCTTGGCTAAGTGGTGTAATGTTTTTTGTTAAGCTCGAAAAGATAAATTTCTCTTTAAGCTGTTCCTTGAAGAAGTTTGATTGTAGGTGGTGTTCCTTTATTTCCTATTTCAATAGGATTGCCTAGTGTGAATGTCGATAGTTAGCCTGTTATCGGTGTATGAATGAGTGTGTGAATGGTAACGTGTAAATGGGAACAGGTCTCCCTTGCAAAAGAGTCTTCGGACTCAATGGGATATACCTGTATAAATAAAGGTTAAAAAAAAAATAAAAAATAAGCCTAAGTCACTTTCCTTTGTGTAAATGTGTGTGTACGTGTGATGTTTTTGACCGGCATTGTTTTGTACTTTTTTATATATAGGGGAGAGTGGCCTGAGTTGTGCATTTTGGAAGATGTTCCACCCCTTGTTTCTAGAAAACCGTGGAAAAAATTGGAACTGTGACCACATATTTAAGAAGAGCCATCCATTTGACTCATCCTGTAAAGAAGGGAGACACAAGGAATAAGATATAAGCACATTTAAGCTAAAAAAACTGTGTTTTGCCTTTCAAAGTAAAATTTCCATGATCAAGGTTTTTTGATTATTGTGTCTGAACAATTATAGACAAGTTTGAAAACATTTGACACATGTTTTAGTGCTTTGGTATGCTACATTTTGAGTCTATACAGTTAGCACGATGTCAGCCCTAAACTGCTGCTTATGATCCAAAATTCTGGGGATGGAGTGATTTGTGCCAAAGGGCCTGGGTGAGTTATAAGTAAGTAAGTAAGTAAAATGTATTTATAAAAGCACATTTATGACAGTTTGCACTGTCCAAAGTGCTGTACATAGTGCATTCAGTAGGTAAAATGTAAGGTAAAATAACAATAACCAAAATAAAAGACGTAAAGCCCATACATCCACATAAACACAGATAGTAGTGCAGAGGTAAGATAGTTAATGGGGAGGAAACACCAGGGTGTACATATGGGTTTTGAGCCTTGATTTAAAGGCAGAAATGTAGTGGAATCACATGTGTCAGGTGGCAGTTGGTTCCACAAGCACGGAGCAACTAGTGCAAAGTACATTTCTGAGAGTTGTGCCAGTGGCATGGCTGTATACGCTGGTCACCAAAAGAAAGTGATTGTCTACAGTAGCTCAGAAGAGAGTGACATCTCAATTCCACTTAACGACACCACTGATGAGAGTTCAGATGGCCAGAAAGATGATGATGGTGACTTTGTCATTGTGAGCTTTGCAGGTAAAACCACCTAGATCTGCTAGGCCTTGTTTAAGAAAATTGTCCTTCAATCTTTGTCAACTATTTACTTTATTTACTTTAAATAAACCTTAAATAAGTAATTGTCTAATGGATTTGTCTTGCATTACAGTTTATGAGATATATAGCAATGGCACAATTCACCCCATGGTATTCTCTCCAACCGCACAACTTACACCACACCGGGGGCAAGTTGTGCATCAAGACAACTTTTTTTCCGAAAGCTATATTTCTTCAACAGTTTATTCCAGATCCAAAGTTTTTATTGCCAGGGATGCACAACACCCTGAAATATATGTACATATTTGAGTTGGAGACTTTACTGTCAAGGCCTTACTTTAAAGTCACTTTGAGTGAAAAGTTGCACAACTTAGGCCACTCTCCCCTATATGTTTTTTATTTCTTTTTATGATGTCCAAGGATTGTTTGGGGGTGTGGGGTGGCCGGGTGGGTTGGGGTTATAAATGTTTTTGTGTTTGTATAAAAAAGAAAATGTAATAAAAATCATTTATGGAGAAAAAAAAAAAAATCCAAAGACTCAAGGCCACCATTGGCGCCACCAACCCTCAGTTATTGTTCGTGTCCCATCAAAACATTCCTGGCGCTTTTGAGAAATGTCCTTCCACCCCCCCCCCCCCCTCCTCCACTCTGCTCTCTTGAATAACTGAATTTAGGGTTTCTCTATTGAAGCTATCTGGGGGGGGGGAGGGGTTGTTGAATTAATTTTTTTTCTACTTGTATTAAATGTGCTTTTTATGTGAATGTTTCTGTAGGTATGAGGGGGAATTCGTGCAGGGCAAATTTCAAGGTGCCGGTGTGTTCACTCGATTTGACGGGATGACGTTCGAGGGCGAGTTTAAGAGCGGATGTGTGGACGGCTACGGTAACATTCAATTCAAATATTTTATTATATATATTTTAAAATCCAGTGTTAATAAACAGCCTAGGCTCTGTAAAACGACATGTTGCTAGTTATGGTGGGCAGCCTTTGTTCACATGCCCTTGGTTTACATACCAGTTTACAGAGCCTATGCCGTGTATCAAGAATTCAACACTCAATTCATTGTCCTCAGAGACAGACAATCTTATTTTTAAGATCCTTTTTACAGTGTTGTAATTTTATCGTTTGTAGAACAGTGAAATGTTGGGATTTTTTTTAATTACATCATCCTGTAGTCAAAATCACTTTTTGTCCAAATCAGTGAATATCTCCTCATCATCCCTACCTACTTGTATGTACTGTGTGTGTGTGTGCACTGAAATGAAATCCAGTGTTAATACACAGCCTAGGCTCTGTAAACTGACATGGTGTTAGTTATGGTGGGCAACCTTTGTTTACATACCCTTGGTTTACATACCAGTTTACAGAACCTAGGCTGTTTATTAACACTGGAATTTTTTTCAGCGCACACAGTACAGACAGGTAGCGGATCATGAGGAGATATTCACTGATTTTGACAAAAAGTGATTTTGACAACAAGCGTTCTCCAGCATCCCTGACTCCATCTTGAAGTTAATGTCAGGAATAATTTAGTGAAAGATGTAGATTATCTAGATAGCAAGGAGTATTCACAGCACTGAACATTAGCAAATAAGTGTCTTGGAAAACGACTGTGTACTATAGTTTTAGATCTTTCTCTACCATTGTATCTTAAAGTTTCAAATTTGGCATTTTGATTTTTATATATGTATAGTTCAATACAATACAATACTCCGAGCCTTCAGTCATGGTGTCATATTTTTAGGATTTGAGATTACTTTAAAACAGTGGTGAAATATGTATATTGTCTGGTCTGCCTGCGTCCTCCCCCAGGTGTAGGTGTGTGTGTGTGTGTGTGTGTGTGTGTGTGTGTGTGTGTGTGTGTGTGTCTGACTCTCTAATCAACACGTCTCTATGTGAAGGCTGTACGCGCCGTGGCTTTAACAATGTGTCACCCTGACAACCGGCTCATATTTTTGTGCCTGTAAAAATAGAGGTGCACATAATGTTAAGATTCCTTCGGTCTCCTGAGGGCTGACAACCTACCAGCGTTTCAATCCCCCATTCTTTTTTTCTGCTGTTTAGTATGGTAGACATAAGATTTAGGATGTCCCAATTCTTGTGGTCGGATTTAGTATGCTTGAAAAAATACCCAGATGCCGAGATTTTTAGTGTTGAAATATTTAGTATGGTAGACATAAGATTTAGGATATCCCAATTCTTGCGTTTGTATTTAGCATGCTTGAAAATACCTGGATGCCGTACTGTATCCGGTCGAGATTTTTAGTGTTGAAATCAGTGTGCTTTTTTGGGGTGAATCTGACCCACAATCCAGTGCAACCCGAAAGTGACGTCACATCGACGTAGCCTCCATATAAAAACAACCAACAATGTGACGGATATACTGTAAAAGCAAGATCAAGGCGCAATGTTATGATGAAATGAATAAGAACAAGTATACTCAACAAAAATATAAACGCAACACTTTTGTTTTTACTCCTATTTTTCATGAGATGGACTTAAACATCTACAATTCATTCCAGATACACAATTGTACCATTTCTCTCAAACATTGTTCACAAATCTGTCTAAATGTGTGATAGTGAGCACTTCTGCTTTGCTAAGATAATCCATCCCACGTCACAGGTGTGCCACATCAAGATGCTGATCTGATATCATGATTAGTGCACAGGTGTGCCTTAGACTGTCCACAATAAAAGGCCACTCTGAAATGTGCATTTTTTTGCTTTATTGGGGGTCTGGGGACTCAGAACCAGTCAGTATCTGGTGTGACCACCATTTGCCTCATGCAGTGCAACACATCTTCTTCGCATAGAGTTTATTAGATTGTTAATTGTGGCCTGTGGAATGTTGTTCCACTCCTCTTCAATGGCTGTGCGAAGTTGCTGGAGACGGCTTATGGTGGAGAAATGAACATTCAATGCACGAGCAACAGATCTTGTTGACATTCCTGCTGTCAGCATGCCAATTGCACGCTCCTTCAATGCTTGTGGCATCTGTGGCATTTTGCTGTGAGACAAAACTGCACATTTCAGGGTGGCCTTTTATTGTGGACAGTCTAAGGTACACCTGTGCACTAATCATGATATCAGATCAGCATCTTGATGTGGCACACCTGTGACGTGGGATGGATTATCTTAGCAAAGCAGAAGTGCTCACTATCACACATTTAGACAGATTTGTGAACAATGTTTGAGAGAAATGGTACAATTGTGTATCTGGAATGAATTTTAGATCTTTAAGTCCATCTCATGAAAAATGGGAGCAAAAACAAAAGTGTTGCGTTTATATTTTTGTTGAGTGTATGTCCCAATTTTGTGCCTACTGCATACTAACTAGATTCTGTTAATGGTCAGATGTAGTATGTAGAACAGTAAAAAGAAAGAGTATGTGATTTGGAACGCAGGGTCTGACATCAGAGCTGGCTGGGCAGTGAGGATTTTTTTAAATATAACAAGAACACCCACAAGGAACAGTTGTCTCTGACTACAAAAAAAAACATAATAACAAGCTTTCACACAGAGATGTCATTCGTACACATTACAAATTCCAACAATGAAAACAAGCATAGATTATAGAAATATCAAAAAAATTGCAAAACAAAATAAATAGTTAAAAGAAAGTAAAGAGAGAGAGGGAGAGAGAGAGGGGGGAGAGGGAGGGGGAGAGAGAAAGAGAAACATGGAGAGAGAGAGAGAGAGAGAGAGAGAGAGAGAGAGAGAGAGAGAGAGAGAGAAACACAAGGAGGGATGGGGGGTTAGTTGTGAGGGATTTTTTAAAGGATTTTTTATGGCTTTGTTCCTAAATTCTTTTAACGCTGCTTTTAGTCAAACATTAACCCAGGTTCAGGTAAACCTTAACTTAACCCATTGTATGAAGGAAGCAAAGACCTCACACAGATGACAGGAGATCAAGGTGGTGAAATATGAACCAATATGACTCAGAAAAACCTCTTTGAAGTTTGTAGAAATGATTGATTCCTGTAAAACTAAAATATGTGTTGTCTGTCTGTCTCAACCCACACCCTGCAGTTTGTGGAGATCCCAATACAAAACGCTGAAGTCAATGAGTTCAAACTATATACATGGACAAAAGCGGTAGTGTTTTTAACTATGCAGGTATAGTTCTAGGGTGAGGGACCCATGACAAAGGCATTAAGAAAAACTATATAAAAATAGGTTTCTTTGCACTGATGGTCTCGTTTGCTTTGAAAAATTGACTTTTTCAGAAATATTTAGAAGTTCCTCGTAGAAAAAAACCCTGACCCTTATACTGTTCCGTACATCCATTAGGTGCTTTTCCTTAATGGAAAATTAAATGATATACAATTACATTACATTTCTTCTTTCTTCTTGTCATTGTATTTCATCTTTATTAACAATATTTTTTTCACTTTATTCTCAAAAATGTCTACTTTATTTTCCAGGCGTGCTGGCGTTCCCGGACAGAGCGGGCGGGGTTAACCACGGGGCAGGCGGGGTTAACCAGGAGGGCCTGTTTGAGACCAACCAGCTGCTGAGGAGGGAGAACAGCCAGGCAGCCGTACAGCGAGCGCACGCAGCAGCCGCCAAGGCCCGAGCCCTGGCCATGTGACCTGAACTACACTACCCATAATGCACCAGTACCAGGCTCCTCCATCCTCCTCCGACCATCTACCATCTGCCATCAGCCAACTCTCGGTTTGAACTGCTGATCCTGTTATTTATAAAGAGATTTATTTATTTATTATTATTTTATTTTCCTTAATTTTTTATTTATCCTTTATTTTTCCAGATAAAACATTAAGAACCGTTTTTTATTTACAATATTGATCTGGTCCAAGAGGCCCCACCAGGAATAAGATATATTTAAATCATGTCTGCAGGTTAGGTTTGGTTTGAAGGTGCACTATGTAACTTTGGGTGTGTCAGAGAAATGAACATTTTCTAAGGTATATTCTCATAACTGGATGAACAAACTTTCCTCACAGGAAAATGTGATCCCTGGAACACTGTTTGAAGTGAGAAAGCTTCCTGAAAAGTTACTGTTTTACTGTTGCTGTTGTTTACAGCAGCAGGGCCCACAGTTTGGTTTACAAAACATATTCTGTTCTTACGTTTGGTTCCAGGTTCCTCAAAATAATTTAGTTTTGATTTATGATTTTGAAGAGAAAAAACATTTTTTGTAAACTAACTGCAGGCTCTTCACATGTAAACAAATGCTCCTCCTCTGAAACTGCATAGTGCACCTTTAAGATTGTGTTCTTTTACATACAGTATATTTAATTTATCTTGCCACTAACCATCAGTGTTGTCTGGGGTGGATGTCAATGGCTCCACTTAACTGTATATAATTTTTATTTTTTTTCAAAGCCACTGATTCTGGGTCAGCTCAGCCAAACATACAGGTCCTGAAAAAATTAAGAGACCAGTCTGGATTTTTCTTAAATCTACATTACTTAATGGTAATGCTCTTAATGACAATATTCTTATTGTGAATTTGATAGAAATGTTGTCAGTAGTTTATATTATAAAATCAAAATGTTCATTCTGCTCAAACATATGCCTATAAATATTAAATCGAGAGACACTGAACATTTGGAGCGGTCTCTTAGCTTTTTCCGAAGCTGTAGATTATCTGATAAGTCAACACACTGGTGCTAAGGCTGCTTCATGCTATACTAAAACTGACAAAAAACAAGAGCGCTGGATTCATATGTGCAAGTGGGACATTTTTCGGGAAGCGTTGGTTTGGTGATTTTACATGTCAAAGAAGATGTTTGGTTAAATAAGTTTAAAATTGGTTGAAGTTTGATAGTTTTTTATAGAAATCTAATTCTCAGATCTTATTCACTTATTGTTTCTAATTAGTTTTAAGTTTCCAACTTTCTCAATTATTAAAGTTATAAAAAGATATAAAAAGAATGAAATAAAAAACAAATTAGATATATTTTCCATTTATTTAAATAATCAAATCAGACCCTGTAATTATCTTTTGTTTCCTGAGAAAGAAAGAAAATATAGATGCAACTTAATGAATAATTATAATTATAATCACGTCGTCGCTACAATATAAAAAAAATTAGATGAGTGGCAGAGGATTGAAAATGTTAAATTTGTTTGACACATTGAATTAACCTGAGCAGCTCATGTAACTTCACAAACCTCATCTTTAAGAAGTTACTGACTCCAACTTGTAGATGTCCAAATTAAAAACGTAATTAAAAAGTTATATGCGTACAATATTAATTTGATTTGATTCAAGCAGATTCTGAAACTAAAGGTAGATCATTAGAAACTTCTAAAACATTTACCAACAAAAACCAAGGCAGTTTGAGAAAGAACTATGCAGACTATTTGGTAGCAATTATATGTGGAATATGAACAGTTTTGAATTGGTACACATTTAATTTCTTGATTCAAATGACCTGAATTTGAATTTAGGGTTCAGTGCCACACATATCTTCTGCTATACAGATCGTAAAGCCCTTTGAGTAACATTTTTAATTGGCTCTATAAACATAATTTTTTTCAATTAGTGTGGCAGAAGTCAAACATCTTAATTCTATTGACAGGAAAAAGCATTCAATATAACATAGAGAATACAAATGTTCTCTCTTATCCATTTCGTCAGGACCAAATTACATAGTTTTTTCCATTTATCTATCTATCTATCTATCTATCTATCTATCTATCTATCTATCTATCTATCTATCTATCTATCTATCTATCTATCTATCTATCTATCTATCTCATCACCAAATTTTCTTTTCAACCTAATTTTACCCATTTTTAACTGCGAAATCAATGTATACGTTAACCTTCAAATTGCCAAATCAGCGCTTCCTGGATTTTCTGATGAAATACACATTTGTTGTGTCATCATCTTACCTCTTATTGGTGCTTTAGTGTTCCGGAATAGATTGTTTACGTTTAAGTTAAGCCAAATTTCAGCAGGGTGAAAATTCTGTCTGAAGTCAAAGTGAACAAAGTAAGTAGCTTTTGTTATTTTTCCTTTCACTCAGTGCCGTTAAAGTCTGATCACAGGTCAGCGGGACAGTGCCCCTCAGTGCCAATAACCACACAGTGCCAACAGGCTAAAGGCTGGTCCAGAATCAGTGGCTAGACATGGGAGGGGAAAGTGGTGGTTGACCCAAAATGTAATTCAATTCAATTAAATTTTTTTATTTATTTTTTTATTTTTATTTTTACAAAACTCAAAATGTAATAACTGGGGGGAGGGGGTGGTCGTGGTGTAGTAGTTAGAGCGCCCCGTTCCCAATAGAGGCTCAGTCCTCTTCAAAGCAGACCCGGAATCCAGCCCGGGTCGTTCTCTGCATGTTATTCCCCCTCTCTGCCCCATTTCATCTCTGTCTCTCCAAAACTGTCTAGTAAAGTAAAAGAATGCAACAACAAAAAAAATAAATAATAACTGGTAATTAACTTATACTGTTACAACATGCTGAGTTCAAAACGTAATAATAACTCATTAAATTTTGAGTCACTTATTACATTTTGGAGCGGAAAAAATATTTTTCTCCCGATGTAGAGGGGCGAGTTTTTTTTAAAGGGGCACTGTGTAATATGACATCATCAAGAAAGTTATAGAAAGTTCTAGAATGCAACGCTCCCTGGGTAACCCCAACCCTTTAGAATAATAACAGGAGCTACAGTGGCCTTCAAGGACAAGCCCCCCCCCCCTTCAGTTATTACATTTTTTTTTTTTTCAATAACATTTTCGGTCGTTGCTATGGGAGACAGAGGTTGATTGACAGCGTAGGGGGAATGGAGCGTGGAGTGTATTGCAGGCTGCTGCAGTAACGAGTGCAATTGTGTGTTTTCTCGGTGCAATTTGATAACAACGTGCAATTGTGTGTCTGAAAGCAAGATCTCCACTTAAGCGCGTTGGACATTGGGACGTGAAGGCGTCTGCTTTGTCTACAGAAGTAAAGAGGCTCGGTGGGTCTGAGAACAAGGCTTTCAGTCCAGAAATATATGAGGGAAAAAACAACATTTTCTTTTACATAAAATGTAATTTCTTACAAATGCTTCAGTCTTTTAAAGGTGCTCTGTGGAACTTTCAGTTTGTGTTAATTTTTGCACCCCCTTTGGACAAAAGCAGTAGTGTTTTTACTACGCCAGCTGTTGTTCCTGGGTGAGCGTACCCATGACAAAGGCATTAAGAAAAACTATACACAAATAGCATTCTTTGCACTGATGGTCTCGTTTGCTGTTACATGTCATTTATGATCATCAGAGGAAAAATGAGACTCTTTCAAAAATATTAAAAAAGTTCCTCGTAGCTCCTTTGAGCAAAAGTCTAAAGGTCATTTGTAATTTTCATCAGGAATCCATGAGGTGCTTTACCTTAATGTCAAGATTAATTTACCAAAACAAGGTTTTATGATTAATTCAAATTAGTTTTTTCCCTGTGTTTTTGAACTGAAACTCTTTCCTTCACCCGGTGCACTTCTTACCTGGGAGCCAAAAAAAAAAAAAAACGCTTTCGTCTTTTTTTCTTCTTTCTTTACTTCAACTACTTCTCACATCCCTGATTAATTAATGCTGTCACTTATGGTGTTAAGTGTTTGTGTATAAATCGCCAAAAATCCCCCCCCCCCACCTTACCCCCCTCTCCTTAGAAGAGGGAGAAAAGGTGTTAATACACAGTTACTGTTGTGAACTTCACAAAGGTCTAACTAACACATATTTCATGCGTGCGCCGTGCCTGCTGGGAATCAGCGTCTGTCGGTTTAATATATTGGTGTGTGTGTGTGCGTGCGTGCGTGTGTGCATGCATGCGTGTGTGTATAGTCTAACTGTGTAGTGGCGGGCGGGTGGGTAGGGTATTAAATTGGAAATTTAGTTAATGGTGGGTTGTGTGATTATCGCCGAGTGTGATTAATTTAGGACGACGACGACGACGACGTGGTTTGAGGGCGTTTGAATTTGAATTCTCCCCCACTGACCGATTTGACAGCGACATTTACAAACAGCCGGACTGACGAAGGCATCTCACACCTTTTTAATTGGCCCTGGGATGGATGGGAGCGCAGACACTGTTAAACGGAGCCCACTGTTGCCTTCAGCTGAGGTGGTTTTCAGATGGAGATGGGGGGTGTGCTATATGCCTTTCAGTTAACTGTCAACTCTTGGACTTTGGCTGTGTTCGAAAAGCCCTAATAACGTCCTGCTCAAACTAAAAGCCCTACTAACGTCCTACTCATACTAACGTCCTACTCTCATACTAATTTTGACGTCAATTTGAGTATGTGACGGTTGTGTATGCGAGTTTTTATTAGGCGAGAAATGCCCGGATGAGTATTACGTCCGGGTAGATTTTGTGTATGGATCGATAGGTTACTACTCCTACAACCGCCCCACAATGCATTGGGTCTTTTCAAAGGACACAGAAGTTTAAAAAAAAAAAATCTTTATTGCTTTTGTATACCTCAGTGTAAACAGTCCGATGAACCTCGCATACACAATCGATCGTTAAGTAGACAGTATGTAGTATATACTTGTTGAGTATGTAGGAGGGAGGACGTTAGTAGGGCTTTTCCAATACAGCCAATGTGTGCACCGCCAGGAGAAAAAAAAAATCTTGTGACTTTTTTGTGTATATCCAATATGTCTTTATTTATTTTCACTTTATTTCAACGCACTGATTCCACTGTTATTTCAAAAAACATTTTGGGATCGCGAAAACCCTTTAAAACGCACCTTAAGAATCACAACTTGAACAGTTGCCGTTAGATATTATTATTAACATAAAAAAAAATGTTTTCACTCGCTGGTCTCTGAGTATCACTGTGTGTGTACTAGTGGATGTGACTGGTTTCATGTTCTCACTGTGATGGGGCAGGGGACAGTAGAAATCCCACCCTAAAACAGAATTCACTAAATTTTTTTTTACCCGAAGATCAAAACTCAATATCTTCAAACTCGTTTTCAAGAAAGCTGAGAATTTCAATTACTATTTCAAATATGTTGGAACGTAACTGACCGTTCCTTTAAATTCCACAAAAGGAACTTTCATGTGTTTATTTATTTATTTATTTTTTTTAAAAAACAATATTTTTTTTTTGATAACATACACAATTAAAAAACAAAATAAAAAAAGGAACACACAAACAAAAGACAAAATAAAATGTGTTTATATATTGATAGTGCATTGGTGTATTAGCTTCTCTTTGGATCCATCCAGCATCCTACAGTAATTAAAAACAACAGTAAAAGTGATTTTTTTTTAAAACTCTATGCGTGAATGTTCTGTTTTAGGGTGGATTTCCAGCTATCCGATGGGACTTACTGCCTTTTTTTAAATGGCTTTATTTTGAGGCTATAGGATTTACATATGGAACTTTATTTTGCACCAGGACTGTGCTGTTGTGTTTTGTGATTCTGTGTACTTCAAGAGACAAATTGTGAGTTTGTGTTTTAGCAAAAAAAACTAAAAAACATATTTCTACTAGTGTATTTGTTCTTGTACACATACTGTATGTAAAGAGTGGAGATGTAGTGAGTGCCATGATGTCTGTGTTAGTTTCCATAGTGTTCACCTTTAGCACTCTTTCGCACACACACACACACACACACACACACACACACACACACACACACAGAGGGAGTTTAACAAGTGCCTGAACAAAAACCTTCTTCTACTGTGCTTTGAATACGTTGCCTGATACTGCCTGACTGTTTGACTTTCGCTTTGTCGCTATTTTTACTTTTCTCTACTTTGCTGATTTCACAAACATCTGTAAGACAAGAACTATAACACAAGACTTAACCACAGTTACATTGAAGCTTTTCAAATAATCCAATTATCCAGGAAATGTTTTTTATTTAATTTTTTAACAACTGAAGGAGCAGAATTGTTATGGTTCGGGTCCCACATTATGTGAAGTAATTTAGGCGGCCAACTTTTCAAATTAAAGGCAAATATGATTGCTCTTTCGGGAGCTTTATTTTACAGTCAATTTCCAAAACCTGAATTTGGTTCAAAATTGTACATTTCCTGGTTAATTAAACAAAAAGATATTACAGTTTATCATGCAGACAGAAGTGGACATCTAAACTTATATATAAATATTAAACTACTGACACTAGAATGTGTCACACACACACACACACACACACACACACACACACACACACACACACACACACACACACACACACACACACACATTGTTGTTTCACATGGGGCCTTGTCCCTTGTTTCGGCACCTTTTTTCAAAAAATGCAGAAGATCGCATCAGAAAACTGACAGCTGTTCACTAAAGCCATAATGTCACTTCTGTTGAGTCTAATGAATTTGTTGCTGGATATTATGATGTCACGAAAAAATACCGGAAGGATTGAGCAGCGTTCAGTCTGAACAATGGGCATGGATTCACAACAATAACAAGAACAATAAAGGAAATGCATGAACATTCAACTGTGTTACGAGCTTTTTCTTAGTGTGTGTGTGTGTGTGTGTGTGTGTGTGTGTTCGGTTTATGTATACGTGTGCTTTCAGTGTATGTATGTGTGTATGTTTGTTTGTGTGTGTGTGTGTGTGTGTGTGCGCGGTATGTGTATATGTGTGTGTTTGTCCGTGCGTGCATGTGTGTTTGTGTGTGTTCGGCATATGTATACATGTGCGTTCAGTGTGTGTGTGTGTGTGTGTGTGTGTATGTAAGGCCTCTGGGAGTCATAATATCACTGAAACCACAGAACAATGAAAAGTACACACAAACACCAGTCCACACACACACACACACATATGAAGGGATTTTGAACTCTGCTCACACACACACACACACATCTCGGCAGGTCTACAGTGATTATTTGTGGAGCCTGGGCTGTCAGTAAGCCCTCCCCCCTCCCACTCTGCACTGCTGTCACTAAAATAGCTTTAAGGTGTGTTTAAGGTTTGGACTTTAACCCCGCCCCCGCCCACCACCTTCTTTCTGCCTATAGCGTCTCCTTGGCAACCGTCCAGAGTTCCTTTAATTTGTATCATCTCAATCTCGAGTAATTTGCCTGTTTGCCCCTTAATCATAGAGCCTGTTGCCATGGCGAAGAATTTAAATATGCTTTGCAGATCTTCTTCACCTCACACACACACACACACACAACAAAAGTGGCAGCTGTGTGTGTGTTTCTTTTGCTCCTAACTAAAAAAGAAAAATATGAAACAATTTTTTTCTCTTTACAAAATTCCTTTTCAAAACAGACGATTACCCTCTACTCTTCTCCTGCCATTCTCTCCATCTTACCCCACAGGGAGTGAAGGAGGGAGAGAGGACGGTGAGAGAGAGAGGGGGGGGTCCTCTCTATATATATGTTTCTATTTCACGCCTTTACTTAAAGAGAGAAGGAGCTCTTTGTCTGTGATCTTATCAGCGGAGCTTCACGGTTCCCAAAAGCGTTGGTCATGTTTGGAGAGGAAGTGCACACGGCATACTGATAAGCCACTGCAGGGACGCACACATGCAACTGTACCAAATAATAAAACTGGCAGAATATGTAACAGAAAACACACACACACACTTGTAGTTATATCTTTGTGAGGACACTCGTTGACATAGTGCATTCCTGAGCCCCTTACCCTAACCTAAAATATTAGAACCAAATGCCTAAACCCCATCCCTTGCACTAACCCTTACCTAAACCTCATTCTAACCTCATCCTTAAAACCTAGTGTTAACCCTCAAACATCCCTTTGAAGAAGTGAGGACCGGACAAAATGTCCCCGCTTTCCAAAAATGTCCTCACTCCGATGGTTAAAATCTGCAAGCTGGTCCTCACAAAGATGCTTGGACAAGTACACACACACACACACACAGACACACACACAAAGAGACATGGTGTGGATTTTGCCTGGTTTTAATTGCTTTGGGTTCCCTCCACTCACAATGGCACATTTGGGAGTTTGTGTGCGTGTGTGTGCGTGTGTGTGTGTGTGTGTGTGTGTGTGCGTGCGTGTGTGTTGGAGTGTAAACACGTGTGCATGGTGTGTTGGGGGAGGTATATAATAGGTGTATTCATCTGCTAAATAATAAAAAAATTCAGCAGTCCCCCCTCTGAGCTACTACAGCGCGAAGATGAGAGGAAGAGAGAGAAAGGGAGGAGGGAGGGTTGGACAGATAAAACACACTGATACGGGCTTCTCCTTATTAACAGGCATATAACAGCTGCTTGTAATAGCCAAGCATAACATTAAAGGCAATACATGAGTCAGTGGTAGGTTTTAGTGTGCGAAGATGCTTGTTATTATAATGGTTGAAGAAGCAACATATTTATGTGTTTACAAGGTTTAAATAAAAATATAGAATTATTGGTTTGAATTTAAGACATACAGCTACGGAAAAAATTAAGAGACCAGTCTGGATTTTTCTTCAATCTTCATCTCTACATAACTTAAAGAGGACCTATTATACTACTTTTCTGGTCTTAATTTCTTGTTTTACACTGCTATAGAGCAACCTGACACGAATCACATCACAAAAAACTATGTAGATTTTCGGGAAGCTCTTTCTCTTATTTTGGCGATCCAGCACATCCTGTCAACACTTGAGTGTGTGTGGTTCGGCTCCCTCCGCCTGTGCTTCGGCCATCTCCGCTACCCTCCCCCTCCCTCCTGCAAACCCCACTCCGTTGTGATTGGTTACCTTCCTTCCGGAACACTTTCAGTGGCGGGAAGCGCGAGCATGGACCTATAAGGGCGCGAGGCAGACGCGAACGGGGAAGTGACACCATTACCATACATGGAAACATCCGCGTGGTGAAGTCACGAAGTTTTATGCGACGTCACGAATTATGAAAGGGTAGACCGCTTTGAACACGTGACTTCTCCACTGGCTAGAATAGTGTTTAGTGCTCGGCACAGACACCCCAGACGGTCAGCAGGGAATACGTCGAAACGCATGTAAGTCATTATTTGATAATTTAGTATGGTTAAGCATGACTAGGAATCATCATAACAACGTTTATAGGTCATAAAAGTCAAAAAGCATCATAGGTCCTCTTTAATGGAAATGCTCTTAATGACACAGAAAATGTATTGGAATTTGGTAGAAATGTTGTCAGTAGTTTATATTATAAAACAAAATGTTCATTCTACTCAATCATATGCCTGTAACTATAATCAAACAAGAGACACTGAAAATGTGTGGTATCTTATTATTTTTCCAGAGCTGTATTATGTACTATCAGTCAGTCAATGTATTGATAAAATAATACAAACACAAACTAAAACGTAAGAGCAATAGAAATATATAACTGTGACATTCCCATCTAAAGTCTGGGGACCTTTTCTTGCATCTAACGCCCCTCTCTTTATAGCACTGCACTTCCTGTCTGTATGACTGTAATTATCAAATACAGACAGAACATAAATGCCATGTCTAATTATAAAAATGCACCTGATTTGGCGGGGATTCGGACCAGTGCAAAGGCATTAATAATAACTGTATAGAAATAGCGAGTTTTTCACTGATGGGTCTCTTTTGTTGTTACAGGTAATTTATGATCATCAGAGAAAAATTTGACCGTTTCATGAAAATGTAAAAGTTCCTTGTGTCATCATCCTGCTTGGGCCTCTAGGCCTGGTGTTGTTGTTTCTGTGTGCTGGTCTAATTGCAGGGGTGGAGTCAGGTGTGCTGGAGTCTATCACCAGCATTCACAGCTGCCATCAATCAGCAATCAACTGCTCTTCATATACCCAGCCCTACCTTCCAGACTCTGCCAGATCGTAGCTTCTGTTTACACACAGTCAGTTCTCGCTCTAGCGCACCTGTTTTCAGCTCCGCTTTTTTGCATTTTTTCCTGGCTAACTCCTGTTTTCTCTGCCACAGTTCTCGCGGCCTGACTCCAGCAACCAGCTCCAACCCTCGCCCACCAGCACCCCCCCCCCCCCCCCCCCCCCCCCGGACCCACCTGCCTGCCTGCTCTAGCCTGCTTCCACTCAGCCCCCTGGACTTGCCCCGTTGCTCTCCCCCTGGACCCCTATGCCAGCCAGTTTCCCTCCCCGGATCACGGTCCTAACACCCTGTTGGTTTCTCCTAAAATAAATCTTCTTTTTACTGATACTGTCTCCGCGCCTGTGTCCTCCAGACCCAACCGTTACACCTTGTTGTCTCTGATTAAAAATTGATTTTCTCATGTGATTTTACACAAAGAAATTTAAATTAAAACGCCAAGATTGACAAAGACTCCAGTGAGATCTTTAAAAAAGGGGAGAATTTAACAATATTTATAAGATGTCATTTATTATAAGATGTCAAACATTAATACATTTTAAAACATTCTCAGGAAACTGTTAAATTGAGTATATATGTCGTTTTTTGGGCTGATCTTGGTTGGACAACACCAAATATTTTGAAACGTCATGGTTAGTATTCACAGTTTTCTGACATTTTTTTGACAAAATAATGAGTCTTATACAACATTTAGATCAATTACTTTTCCCTTTATATGTTGCCATATATAGTCCACTATATATGGATAGTCTGTCATTGTTTTTGTGCTGTTTTGGGATAATGATTGTATGCCATTTTACCCCATATAGCGAACTCAAGTTATCCCACAATTTTGGCACAATGGGTCACTGGGAACTAAATGCTCTCATGCAGTGCGCCTACACAGAGAGAGAAAAAAAGCCCAATTTAGATGACTGGCAGCTGAAATGAGTGACATAAGAATTGTCCAAAATTGTTCTGCACTGTGCTATCTTCTATACGTCAAATGCACTTACATATAATTGGTACTAAGAATTGTGTAAGTGAAATTTTTTTAGACAAAGCCTTCATCTCTCTTACGCATTTAAAGTTGTCGGCATGGATATATTATATACAGTTCCGGAGCAAAATTAAAGAGACCAGTCTGGATTTTTCTTCAATCTTCATCTCTACATAACTTAATGGAAATGCTCTTAATGACAAAACATTTTTATTGGAATTTGGTAGAAATGTTGTCAGTAGTTTATATTATAAAACCAAAATGTTCATTCTACTCATAGATGTGCCTATAAATAGTAAAACGAGAGACACTGAGCATTTGGAGTGGTCTCTTCATTTTTTCCGGAGCTGTATTATATAAGCAAAATTGTCCGACTTGTGCATCTATTTGATTTTCACAATATCATTGATATCGTTAAAAATCACCAAAGAACATGTGACACAAATTCAAATCTAAATATTAATTTTCTGCTCTCTCCGCAATCAAGTCAAGTCTCTATCACAGTTTTCCCCTCGGGGCAAACTCATCTTGATTTCTCAAGATCAACGGCAACACTCATTTTACGCTTTTTATATTTTAACATTTCAGCACACCACCGCCTTCAAGGGCTGCAGGCACTAGAGAGAGAGAGGGGGGAGAGAGAGAGAGAGGGAGAGAGAGAGATAATGAGGGAGTGAAAGATAGAGAGGAGAGAGAGGGAGGGAGAGAGAGAGAGAGAGAGAAGAGGAGAGATAGCGAGAGAGAGAAAGCTTGAGTAGATTGAAGGAGGGCTGGAGTTGCATGTGTAAATCTTGGAGCAGAAGAATAACACTTTAGCTCAGCTAACACACCTGAGGAAAGAGGGGGATGAGGGAGAGAGGGATGGAGGGAGGGGGAGGGAGGTATAGAGGGAGAGATAGAGGGAGAGATAGAGGGAGAGATAGAGGGAGGGATGGAGGGAGGGGTGGAGGTATAGAGGGAGAGATAGAGGGAGGGATGGAGGGGGGGAGGGATAGAGGAATGTACCCAGGGATGTGAAGGCATGATCTACATATTCAACATTTTGACTCTTCAAGGGAGCGATCCACTTTGATGCCTAGCTGCGTCTCATGTGTGTGTGTGTGTGTGTGTGTGTGTGTGTGTGATGCCTCTACGTCTCATGCTTGTGGATTCCACCAGCTGTTTTCTGAGACGTGTTGAAAACAGATTTTAGGTTATTCAGCTCAAATCTGTTGAATGTAACTATAGCCGTTAAAGATGGTTGTATAGGAGAAATATACAGACGTAAACGGACAAATTTTAGTCTAATAAACGCCTACACTTACATTCCGGACCTACATTTACACTAGTATGAAAGATAACATATAAATATATATATATATATTTCTTTTTTTTTCAAGGGAGCGATCAAAGTGGATGGCTCCGTTGACAACTAATTTAAAAAAACTTGATAGGATTAAAAATGTTGAATATGTAGATCATGTCTTCACATCCCTGGCTACTGAGATTTCAAAGCATGTCTCTGTTATCGATGCTCATTCCTCTAAGTAGTTTTATCCTTGTTGATAAAATCACGTAAGTAACAGAATAACTGTTGGTCAGAAAGATACATGGCTATCTATCTCTCTCTCTCTCTCTCTCTCCCTCTCTCTCTCTCTCTCTCTCTCTCTCTCTCTCTCTCTCTCTCTCTCTCTCTCTCTCTCTCTCTCTCTCTCTCTCCATTTCCACAGGTAGTGAGTATTTGCATTCCAAAGATTATTAGTTTTTTTCACCACTATAAAACACTGTTTGAAACAGGCGGTGTCTCTCTTTGCTATCTGCAGAGGGCCGTGATTATTCATTTTTGTCAGGTAAACTAAAAATACAGGTCATGTTTAAAAAAAAAAATGCTTCTTTCATTTCTCTGCTGAGAACTATATAGTCTCCATTTGAGGCAAGAAAAAATAGGCCACGCAGCTGCTCCAACTATGGGCTTAATTTAGGATCTACAACGCCCACTTTAACTAGCTGTTAATCAGGTTGACGCTATAACTTTGCACGCACACACACACACACACACACACACACACACACACACATACACTCACACACACACATACACACACACACACATCCTCGTCTGTAATGGAGGTCTCCCATTGGACCAGAGGAGTTCCATCAAAATGGACTGAATTGTATATTTTCAAATGTTTTCTACCAGTTGGCCTGTCTACTGGCCCAGAAAACTACACAGTCCACACTACACACAGTCCATCAACTCTGCCTCTATATCTGTCCACCATCAATCCTCTTTCAGATGCATTTTTGCCTTTTTTTATTTTTTTCATTTGACCTGCAAATAGACCTTGTCATTCTTTTGATCTCCTTCCATCCCTGTACATGATTTTTTCTTCCCCTTTCACCCGTCTGTTTGTTCAGGTGTGTGTGTGTGTGAGTGTGTGCATGCGTGTGTGTGTGTGTGTTTGCGTGTGGTGTGTGTGAGTGCATGACACCCCCTGTGTGTCAGAGATAGTGGGCATTTTTCAGGGTTATGCATTTTTTTTTAAAGCACAGATAATTTTCTTAAAACTGCTGTTTACTATGGTTATTTAATAGTTTAATAATTAGTCCATAGTTTTTACGGAACAGATTTTGGATACAGACGTTTTTCATCAAGAAATATGATTTTCAGCAAAATGTATCATGTTGTTGTTGTTTTTTTATGCAAATTGGATTTTATGATTATGTTGTGGATGTAGTCTGTGGAGTGAGAGAGAGAGTAAGAAGTGTGTGTGTGTGTGTGTGTGTGTGTGTGTGTGTGTGTGTGTGTGTGTGTGTGTGTGTGTGTCAGGCAACATCAACTTACCACATGCAGACAATGGAGGAAAGGATGGGGGGAGGAGGAAGGGAGAGATGGGTGAGTGGTGGTGATGGTCTGGGAATCTTTTAAGCTTAAATCTGGGACTTTGCCAAGATGGAGAGAGAGAAGAAGAAAGAGAGACAGTCACACACACAGAGAGAGAGAGAAGGAGAGAGAGAGACAGTCACAGACAGAGAGAGAGGGACCGTGCATTACATGCTACACTACCCAGAGAGGTCACCGTATAGCCTGGAGGGCTGGGATCAGAGACAGAGAGAGAGAGAGACAGAGAGACAGAGAGACAGAGAGACAGAGAGACAGAGAATGGTGATGGAGGGAAGAGGAGGAGACAAACGACAAACTGTCAGGTGTGGATGGATGATGAAGTGCACTGTAAACAAGTGGAGGAACGGAAGAGTGTGTGTGTGTGTGTGTGTGTGTGTGTGTGTGTGTGTGTGTGTGTGTGTGTGTGTGTGTGTGTGTGTGTGTGTGTGTTTGTGTAATTGTACAGGGGTCTTTGTGAGGACCAGTTTCGAGTTTTTACCATCGGAGTGAGGACATTGTTGGAAAGTGAGGACATTTTGCCTGGTTCTCACTTCTTCAGAAGGCCAAAAGTAGGACTATAGGTTTTAAGGTTCAGGTTAGGGTTATGGCGCTTTTCCACCGCATGGTATCAGCTCGACTCGACTCGACTCGACTCGCATTTTTGGCTTTTCCACCGCAATTTCATGGTACCTGGTACCACGTAGCGGCTGCTTTTTTGGTATCGCCTCGCTCTAGGGTCCAAGCGAGCTGAGCCGATGCTAAAAGGTGACGTCGGCAGACGGCCGGCCACTGATTGGCCAGAGACTATTGTCTGGCCAATCAGTGGCCAGAGACTACCGGCTTCATTCTGTTGTTTATTCTCCCCAACTCTCCGGGACTTTTGAGTGTATTTCCGCCGCGTGCAGCCTTCTCTGGCTCTCTTTCATTTGATTTGCATCACAGATCCGAATTTATTTTCCATATATTCGCTAAGCTCACCCAGTGTTGGTTGTTGGGGAAGTTACTTACATACGAGAGGAGACATGTAGGGCAGCTAGCAGCTAGGCTAAATAGTAGCCAGCTGGGACAGACATGATAGCGAGCGATTACATTACAAGCCTCGGACTGAACTGATTACCTCAATAAAATATTCAGGCTGAGACACGGCTTGCATTTGAAAACACGTATCCTGAAACAAGCACTAAACAGTCAACTTTATCATGCCCGTGTTTACGTGCATAGGGATGTACGTGACGCATCCCTACAGCTGACTGTGTGGCAGAGTCACACATCGGGACAACAACCATCCCTCTTAATGGCCCGTAGCAATATTCTTCTACTTCTTTTAGCAAACAGATACAAGGGGGTATTTCTTAAAAAAAATTCATCCGTGTTTTTGGCGGTTGGTTCAGTTAATAGTGCAACAACTGCTCGTAATTTCTGCTTCGCTACTTTGCTCCGGAGTAGGCTTTCAGCCCCTTACGACGACCCCGCCCACGTTCAGCAGGTACTATTTGCGGTGGAAAACGACCCGTGCTGCTACCAAACCAAGTTGAGTCGAGTCGAGTTGAGTCGAGTCGAGCTACATGTGCGGTGGAAAAGCGCCATTAGTGTAAGGGTTGGGGTTAAGCGTTTAGTTCAGATGGTTAAGATAAGGGTTAGGGTCAAAGGAAGGCATTATGTCAACGAGTGTTCTCACAAAGATAGAAGTACAAGAATGTGCGTGTGTGCGTGCGTGTGTGTGTGTGTGTGTGTGTGTGTGTGTGTGTGTGTGTGTGTGTGTTGGGAGAACTTGATGTTCCACTCCATGTCATTGTGACACTGTTACGCTGAGGGCAGCTTTTGCTGACTCGCCACTTGCCCGCCCCCCGAGTGCATGAGCCAGACACACACACACACACACACGTGCCCACAGGGAGCGTTGGCATCACTCGCCTCGGGCCAAAAGAACATGTGATTGAGATCAAAGGGACGCCCTTGACACAGAGCGGGTGCAGAGCAGGGGGCAGCCAGGGGCACGTCGCCTCCCGGTGGCCTCCTAATGACACTGCAGTTTGGTTTCTGTGTTTAGGAACAAAATTCTCCCTATGTTGATGTTCAGTTGGACTTTTTAAGATTTCTGAAAAGATCTTGGTTGAGGAAATTGAAACGATTTGTGTTCCCAGTCTCTGAAAGATATGAAAAAAAGTTAAAACTCCACAAAGTAAATATAGAAGACATACTAGAAGCATTCAAAAAATAATCCTTTTTTCTTGTATTTAATTTCATTTCATTTTCCTTTATTTAACCTTGAAAGAACAATTGAGGGGTGACCCTCTTTTACAATGACATCGAGTTGTATACATACACGACACAATCTACAATAAAAATACACAACAAGCCCACAAAGATTGATAGAATTTCATTCCTTGCCAAAAAATAAATCCAAAGCACTTAACTTGTACTGCCCTTGGAGAGAGGCTGAATGGAAAGTATTCTCCTCATTGTATCCCAAATCCTTGAGCTGGTGGTTTGAGAAAAAGTTTTGCAGATGGGTTCAGTGTAGTACAGACTTATTGTCATTTCTACTGTATTGTAGAAATGTTCTAAAATGGGTGAATTAATACGAACTTTTTCAGGGTCTCGTACCACCGTCCTTATTTATCGAGAGTGACCCGTTGGCTATACATCATCCTACTTATTACATGGCTACTAACCAAACTGATAATTAATTGGAGCAAAAATATTATTTGGGTTTGGTATATCTAAGTACATTACCTCATGGCCATGCATCCTGCTGTCTCTCTTTCACTCGCTTCAAGGCAAAAAAAATGCGCACGCAGCCGCCCGGCACATGCTAGCTAAACTCTTCAGGACAGCAGACACTGGTGTCTAAAAAACAGTCCCGCCTCTGTCCAAAGGGGGCGCTAGAATCATCAAAAAACTTTAAAGTTCCTTTTAGCTCATTTAACAATAAATGTTATTTGTAAATTAGTGAAAAAAAGTCTAGAACAATCCTAAAAAGCCTTTTAGGATGGCTGTGGCAAAGTGTGTAGGGCGGTCGTCCACTGGGTTGCAGGGTCGGTGGTTCGATGTTGAAATGTCCCTGGGCAAAGAGACACTGAACCCTAAATTACTCCAGATAGTTAGCTTGCACCCTGCGTGGTAGCTGCTGCTGCTGCTGCTATCGGTGTATGAATGTGTGTGTGTGAATGGGTGAATGTGTACAAAACAATGTAAACAATTTGAGTCTGTGAAAAACCAGGGGAAAGCGCCATATAAGTGGATTCCATTTACCATTTAAAAAAAAAAAAAAAAAAAAAACTGGCTGCTGATTTCAACCCATGTGTCATATTGGGTCTGTATGTCCCTATGCTAGAACAGGAGACACTACACTAACTATAGCATCCTCTCTTTCTCATCCAAATATTAATTTTGAGAAATTGAAATAATTTGCCTTTTTCACTCAGAGCAATCACGTTTTTTAAAAAAGCTTCAAGACTTTTTTGCTTGTTTATCTTAAATCACCTTGCTCTGGTCTCTGAATGTAAATATTTATTATTTATTTTTGTTATTGTTGCTATTTTGGGGTAGAATTATGAGGCTGTGTATGTATGTGTATGTCTTTTATAGTTTGTTTTGTGTATTGTATTTGTACTGTATGTTTTTCTGAGGACCCCCTGGAAAACGAGACGCTAGATCTCAAGGGGCTTATCCTCAAACAAATTTTTTTTTTGAAATTAAATTTAAAAAAAAATCTTGTGCTTAAAAGTTAATATTTGGAGTCATGGTTAGATAAAAGTAAAACAAAAAATAAAATAAAAAACTGTGAAGGCTCTCATCATTGCCATGGCTACCTTGCTACATTTGGCTTTAATTAGCGCTTTAATAACAGCCTTTAGCTTTTCCCACATCTCACTGGGAGGTTACTGTGCAACAAGCTGTGAGTGTGACCTACAGCCCAGCCCTCCTGCTGAAACATGGCTGGTCTGGAAGCGTGGAATCTACCGGTGGGGAAACATTTATTCTATTTAGATTTTAGACCAAATTAAGTTTTAAACCCCAATAGACAGAGATGCAGCTAACTGTTTCTGTTTCCATTTTAACCTGAAATTTTATTGTATTTACATGTTCTATTTCTATCCATTGGCTTTTAAATGTTTTATTTCTATTCATTCTCTTTTCTAATGTGTTTTATGTACTTTAATCTTGCCCCTGTAAAGCACTTTGAATGGCCTTGTGTCTGAAATGTGCTACTGTATATAAATAAACTTGCCTTGCCTTGCCTAACGATGAGAGGCAACTTAAGGTATACTAGCGCAAGTCTAAAACGGTGCTCGGAGGAACTTTCAGTTTGTGTTAATTCTTGCGCCCCCTTTGGACAAAATTGGTAGTGTTTTTACCACACCAGCTGTTGTTCCTGGGTGAGCTGAGAAAAACTAAATAGAAATAGCATTCTTTGCACTGATGGTCTCGTTGGCTGTTACATGTAATTTATGATCATCAGAGGAAAGATTAGACTGTTTCAGAAATATTTTAAAGTTCCTTGTAGCACCTTTAAGTTGTATTTGAGACTGTTAAAGATCATCAAATCAAATCAGTTTTTTTATTAATACTAATTTCAATACAGAGAGTAAGTATATAGTGGAGCGGCTAAGTGCTTATTTTCGTCAGAATCTTTCAGTTGATGACACAAGCGTGAACATTGGCCTGAGCATGAGTCTCCATGGTGACACATGACAAGAAAATTGTCCGAGACATTTAAAATTGTGAATTTGAAATTTTCTTATAGAAATGTATTGGGTTTGTTCATTAGAACGTTTTTTTCTTCGAATTTTTTGTCTTGGACAATTTTCTTGTCAAGTGACACCCATGGAGACTGCTCATGCCAATTTTCACACTTGTATCTCAAATTGAAAGATTGTAGCACTTAGCCGCTCCACTAATACCAGACCTGCAAATCAGGTAAAAATAACTGTACTTTATGCTGAGGTGGAGGATATGGGGAGAAAATGGCAGTTGGGATAGAGATTCGAATCCAAATACCTCAACCGCTCCATTTGTTCTCTTTGGTCCCTCCCCTATGGTCCCTCCCTGACACGCTCTACACCAACAAAGTACCAAAGTGAATTGACAGTCCCAACAGCCAATAAGAACAGAGAATCGGAGCCTCACTCTGATTGAGGACACTGCCTCACTGTTTAGGCTGACCGACCAATCAAAGAGCTCTAAAAGAAATCTATACCAAACACACACTCAAACACAAGCAAATATGTAACAAAACAAACCAATATGTGTCTTCACAGTCCAAATAAATAAAAGGAAACATATCATTCAAATTAATTTTATTGTTGAAATGAGTGATTATACAAAGTGTCCTCCTCTACCGTTACAGTATTCTGGACACTTTGTTACTGGACTTCTAAGGTGCACCAGAGAAGCAACTTGATGTTGAACAGGAGAATGGATAAAAATGTAATTCAAAAATAACATAGGGGAGGGGGGAAGGGGAATGGGGGAGGGGGTTGGGTGTTGTGTATGTATTGTATGTGTTTACTTATTCTGTTTTTTTTTTGTCTATATGTAAAATAATATAAAATCACTAAAATAAAAGTAAAAAAAAATAATAATAATAATAATAACATAGGGAGAATGCAACGGATTTGATTCTACGATTTGATAGTTTTCAACAGTTGGTTATGTGCGCAAGAGTAAAAACATGGCGGTGAAACATGGCGCCTCGCCTCGCTCCTATGATGATGTCATAAATCGCTCTATCAGATGCACAAACCACAACTTTTCACAAGCAATTATAAACTTATTAAAACATACTTTTCAAGTTTTCAGGCAGCAACAAATTAATTCCCTTTCTGTGTCATATCACACTGACAGCTAAAAAGGTTTCCATTAAAAGTGAGGACAGACAGACAGACACACACACACACACACACACACACACAAACACACGTTTGTACGGCTATACTTGTGAGGACATTCTTTGACAATGCATTACCTAGCCCGTTACCCTTACCCTAACCATCAAAACTAAATGACTAACTCCGACGCTTACACTAACCCTAACCTAAACTTATTTCATACCCGAACCCTAAAACCTAGTGTTAACCCTCAAACAGCTCCTTTAAAGGCCTGTCCCAAAGTGAGAACCGGCCAAAATGTCCTCACTTTCCAAAAATGTCCATACTTCTAGTGTCGAAACCCAAACTAGTTCTCACAAAAATAGTTGTACAAGTGCATACACAGACACAGACACACACACACACACACACACACACACACACACACACACACACACACACACACACACACACACACACACACACACACACACACACAAACACACACACACACACACACACACACACACAAACACACACACACCCCTACACACTAGCTCACAGCCAGCCGTTGGAGGTGAAGTCTTTCCTCAGCTGCTTTGTCTCTGTCTCGCTGAGCGGCTGGAGAGGAGAGCGACAGGCGCCGCCGTGGTAACCAAACCATTCCATGGCCTGCTTCAGGGCCGGAACCCCCAACCGCCGCGTCACCTAGCAACAACACACACACACACACACATCTGATAGATATGTTCTTCCTGCAGAATTGTGTTTGTGTGTGTGTGTGTGTGTGTGTGTGTGTGCATATGTTTATTTATCCACTACGAGAAGTTGTAGGCCTATTGTATAATTATTGCTTTGTCTTTAAATGTTCAATAAAAAATAAAAAAAGTGCATAAATAAAAAAGTGTGTATATGTTTATATGTGTGTGTGTGTGTGTGTGTGTGTGTGTGTGTGTGTGTGTGTGTGTGTGTGTTTGTGTGTGTGTGTGTGTGTGTGTGTGTGTGGGTGTGTTTGTGTGTGTAAAATCAGCCTTAGCGAACTAATTAACACTACTTAATTAGTGTTTAACTGTAGGTGATTAAAGCTTACACAGGTTAGTATTATATTTTGCCATCATGTTGATGCTTTGGTATTTATCATATCGTTAGCCTCATAGCATAATTGCCTAAATCAGATTTACTCTACTCTACATCTACTTTTCGTTAGCCTAATAGCAAAATTGCCTAATTCATATTTTAAGGGTTATAAAGTAGGGTAAAGTAGATGTAGAGTAGAGTAGGGGAGAACGGGGTAATTTGTCACATGGGTTGGATGTCACATTCGTTATATCTCGCCACCAGAGCGCGCTAGCTCTGAAATGTTGATATAAAAAAGGTCCAGAATTGGGATCAGAGGTCACATACATAGACTTCCTTGGAGTTAGACTGCTGCATTTCAGGTGAGAGGATGTTTTGTGTTTTTCATGTCAAATTCAAAATATTTTGCTTCTCAGTATTTTTCTTCTAGGCTTTTACAGAATGGGTTTATAACAAAACACTTGTTACCCTCAGAAAGTGTGAAGGGTAAACTATAGTTTAGATTGTGGTCATCATCATCATCTTCAACCGCTTATCCGAAATCGGGTCGCGGGGGCAGCAGCTTGAGCAGGGAACCCCAAACTTCTCTTTCCCGGGCCACTTCAACCAGCTCTGACTGGGGGATCCCGAGGCGTTCCCAGGCCAGCGTGGAAATATAATCCCTCCACCTAGTCCTGGGTCTTCCCCGAGGCCTCCTCCCAGCTGGACACTCCTGGAACACCTCCCTAGGGAGGCGCCCTGGGGGCATCCTTACCAGATGCCCGAACCACCTCAACTGGCTCCTTTCAACGCAAAGGAGTAGCGGCTCTGCCCCGAGTTCCTCACGAATGACTGAGCTTCTCACCCTATCTCTAAGGGAGACGCCAGCCACCCTCCTGAGAAAGCCCATTTCGGCCGCTTGTACCCGCGACCTCGTTCTTTCGGTCATTACCCAGCCTTCATGACCATAGGTGAGGGTAGGAACAAAGATCGCCCGGTAGATCGAAAGCTTTGCCTTACGACTCAGCTCTCTTTTCGTCACAACAGTGCGGTAAAGCGAGTGCAAAACCGCCCCTGCTGCTCCGATTCTACGGCCAATCTCACACTCCATTGTGGTTTAGATTGTGGTTAGCAAGCTAATTAGTTGTCAGATGGTTGTTGGCCTTGATGCTAGCAAGAAATTCAAGTTGGGGTTGGTCGTCAAATTTTTTGGGGGGTTGGTTGTCACATGTTATCTCAAGGCTGCAGCCAGAAAAGGAACCCAATAACGAAAGAAATTGTCAAGCTGTATCCTCACTGACACCCCAGAGAAGGAAAGAATAGAGCAGGAAAAGGCAGCTAGCAAGCAAAAGAAAAAAGGGCAACAAAATCAAAACAACCCAGTGCATCCCAAACTAGACCAGCTGCCAAGGCTACAGAACGTTATGTAGGCCTATTTGTCAACTTGACAATGCAATTAAACATTCAAATTTGGTTCTGCCTCCTTGCCTTATTTTTAAGATTTTTCCCATTAAGATAACATTGTGACAAACAACCCCATAGTGTGTGACAACCGACCCCTTGATGGGGTTGGTTGTCACAATGTGTCAGAGTGTCTTTGATGGTAAATTACTTCTTCATTACAATAAGTTGGAAAAAAAGAGAGACACACATTTCTAGCCAACACCTTAAGCTTCAATTTAATGTAGGAATGGCTATTGACAGATGTTTTGGTGATGAGCAATTCTCACTAGAGTAAAAAGTGTGCCTACTTACCCCGTTCTCCCCTAGATGTAGAATAGAGTAGATGTAGAATAGAGTAGATGTAGAGTAAAAGTAGAGTAGAGTAAATATGATTTGGGCAATTATGCTATGAGGCTAACGATATGCTAAATTATCCTGTTGCTGCTGCAACCCGCAAAATGTCCCCACTGTCTGACTAATCAAGGGATCTTTTTTATATTATTTCTTCTCTTATATCAAATCAGTCAACGTCACGTCACACACACACACACACACACACACACACAGGTCTCAAAGCTTTATCAATAACGACACTCTAAAATCCGGCATGTTTACTGTTTTTTTTGGGATCGATATTTTAGCTGCCGAGCTGCGACCAGATCAACTTGATATCAGTGGATATTGGAGGTTTAGGTGTTAGTTGTGTGTGTGTGTGTGTGTGTGTGTGTGTGTGTGTGTTAGCAGTGAGGTAGATTTTAAGCCGTGAGGGACAGTGACATTTAACTCACCTTGATGGACACATTCGTAGCCTGAAGCAAATTATTAAGGGCTCACAACTTTGACATTTAACTTGTAACATGCAGACCTGGTTAAGTGGCAGCAGGGTTCAACCTTTAGACTGAATACCACAAAGACACACACATGAAAACACTCGACTATTGAACTGTTCTTACCTGCTTTACGTGTTAACAAGATCATTTAGCCACAGGTGACTCAAAGGCTTTTAAAATAGACTAACCGTGGTATGGTTTTTTCTTTTAAAACGGCACTTACATTTTTTATTTTTTACCTTAAAGCTGGGGTATATGATTTCTGATTGGTCAAAGGTAACATGAGCTGTACACTTTGACCAATCAGAACGAGGTTCCAATTCTCAGTTTTTATTGGCTGTTGGGACTGTCCATTCACTTTGGCACGACGTTGTTGGTGTAGAGCGTGTCTATCCCAACTGCCATTTTCTCCCCAAATCCTCCACCCCAGCTTTAAAAACAAATCTTTTTTTTTTTTTACTTCAAATAGGTACAGTTACAGTTTTGTTAATTTACGTGTTAAATCGCCTTATGTTCATACAGTTATCACTTGTACAATGTGCGGAGGTTCATAACACAGGTCTCTCAGTCACTCCGCTCTGCACGAAATCGGCGGATAAACTTTTTTTTGTAACCCACAACCCTTTATCCAATCAGAAGAGAGAATGCTAGCAGATTGTGATGAGCTATTCACTGATTTTCAAGTGATTTCTCAACAAACATTCTCTAGAATCACTTACCCCAGCTTTAAGGGAACCCATTAAAATATGAGACATAGGTTGCGTTCCGAATCGCATACTCTTTCTTTTTTCTACATACTACATCCAACGATAAAAAGAATCTAGTTAGGATGCAGTAGGCATACTATTGGGACCTACTTTACTCTCTTATTTCATCATAACATTGCGCCTTAATCTTGCCTCTTGCTTTTATATCCGTCGCATCACCGTTTGTTTTCATATGGAGGCTTCGTCGACGTGACGTCACTTCACGTGCACTGGATTGTGGGTCAGAATCGCCCAAATAGGATGCAGTTTTCAACACTAACAATCTTGGCCGCATGAAGTAGGACATCCGGGTACTTCTAACCATCCTAAATCTGGCCACAAGAATCGGGACATCCTAAATCTTTTTTCTACAAACTATATAGTAGAAAGTATGCGATTCGGAACGCAGCCATAGAGACCCTCCACTTTGATATCATATGTTGATTTTTCTACTATTTTTCGACCAAGTTTTCCAGAGACTTTTAAGAAATGTGACTAAAGCCACCGTTTGTCAGTATTAGTAGGACCTGTGTGTGTGTGTGTGTGTTTTGGTGTGTGTGTCAGTGTGTGTTTTGGTGTATGTGTGTGTGTGTGTGTGTGTGTGTGTTTTGGTGTGTGTGTTTTGGTGTGTGTGTGTGTGTGTGTTTTGGTCTGTCTGTCTGTCTGTCTGTCTGTCTGTCTGTCTGTCTGTCTGTCTGTCTGTCTGTGTGTCTGTCTGTCTGTGTGTGTGTGTGTGTGTGCACCAGATGGTCCATGTATCTCTACTCACGGCTGCATTGGGCTCGATCAGACGCTGCTGTAGAACTCTGGCTTCCTCCCAACGACCGGACACACACAGACGCTCCAACGCACACACCTCCGCGCCTAGCACGTTAGCCAGCGCACACACTCCACCTACCGCACCTTGGCAGACACACACAAACGCACGCACACACAGACACACACACGCATGCACACAGACAGACAGACAGACAGACAGACAGACAGAAAGACACACACACACACACAATGAAGAGGTAAAAAAGGTCAAAATAAAAATCAATGGGTTCTTGTTTTCCATTCTTTCCTTTTAATTATCTAGCTTTTATTCTCCACACTATGGGAAACTGTTATCCAAGGAAATACTGTTATACAATGATAAGCCTATACTGTGTGATCTTGACCTTTCAGAAAACACTCAATATCTCTTTAGTTCAGGGGTGTCCAAACTACGGCCCCGCTTTTTATTGGCCCGCGGCACATTTTAAAAATATAATGTAAAATGGCCCTTTTAGTTTTTAAATAATTTAAATGCATTCATTATATTACAACGAAATATGTCCCATAAAAGAAAAAGAGCACCAAGCCCATCCCAGAGGATGGTCTTCAGATTAAGCCTCTTAATTTTCCTCTCAAAGTGCACCAGATTCATGCATTTCACTTTAAAAAGTTAATACCCCCGGACCCCCCTAGCAGGGTCGGGAACTCGACTGACTACTATTTTCACCCAGCTAGATATTGAATCAGAATCAGATTTATTTTTGTCATTTGCACCGTTACAGAACAATGAAATTTGCCTTTCAGTTCAGAAACATATAATGACAGTGACAATAACATGGGTGGACAGGAGAGAGTTTACAATAGCAGATAATACTGGGTGTCTGAAGGCATTTAACAATAGTCAATGATTTGGGCAGTGCTGATATTGGAGAGGGGCCCCCTAAACAAATTCTGCTTAGGGCCCCTTGGAGGCTTCGGCCGGCTCTGAGGGGAAGTGTGTCTGTTTAATTTGCAAGGAAAGTGTTGCCGTGAAGAAGGATTACAATTTAGGAAGACACTATCAAACTAAACATCAGAGCAGCTACATGTCCTGATAAATGTGTTATTTTTGCCAAGCGGCCCGGCCCTTCGTAGATTTTTCTGTATGTGGCCCTGAGTGAGAAAGGTTTGGACACCCCTGAATGAAAAGGAGGAAACAGGAGAGAAAACTAAGACTCTTCAGTTGTATAGCGGAGTCTCTGTGTGTGAGGTACTTTTGAAAAGTTTAACGTTTATTTGATTATTTGCCATAATGTGGCTTTAGACAACTAATACTGAAGCAAGCCACTCAGTGATAGTGAGATTCCAACAATGCCTCAGGAAATGTATGAAGAAAATCATGTGATTGGAAAATGCAATAGAAGACTTGAGACACAAAATAGTGCAAAAGGTGAGTAATTAAAAATAAAAAATATAAATGGAATTAAATCAATCATGTTGAAGACTCATTGTGATCCATTATCTGAGAACCATGCAGCGTATCTATACAGAAAGTCCTTGCAACACATCCATCCGTCCAATAGCTATTGAGCTTTGTTCAGAAGGGAACATTGAAGTGGACAGACCGACTGACATTGCAATCAATAGAGCCGTATGGCGACTGTATAGCTCTGTGAATGAAATACATTTAGAGTTACGTTTTTTTGAAGAGAAACGCATAGAAAAAGATTTGTATGCGTTTTTCTTCAAAAAAACGCATAGAAATCACAAAACCTTGGCTTCAGCGCTGAAAAGATGTAATTGATTCCTTTGAGAAATCATTTAAATTTGTTTGGAGTTGGAGAGCGCTGCAGTTCATAAACAGTGACAGTGAGCTTTCGTATAGATAAAACTTATAGAACAGAAAACTCACAGACAAAAAAAATCTCTCTCGGTTTGCTTGATTCCCTTTGTCAATCAACACACAAAGAAGCTACTCAAATTTCTGTGAGAGCTCGGAGAAATTCCAGACGAATTTCAAGATGAAATTCAGTGTTCAAAAAAGTGAGGACATGAAAACAGGCTACAGAAAGGACTGAGATGTGTAAATATTTACTGCATATAGATTTATTTAGCGCTTTTCTAGGCACACAAAGCGCTTTACAGGGTTCCAGGTTCCATTCATTCACACACAGTCATACCGGTAGTGGAAGCGTGGCTGCCATTCAGCGCCTACGGCCCCTCCGACCACCACCTGAAATACATATAGCAGTCATACACATTCACATGAAGCAAGGTGGGTGAAGTGTCTTGCCCAAGGACACAACAACCATGACACAAGTGGTAGTACGGGAATCCAACCGCCAACCCTTCGATCATCACAGTCGACCCAAAGCTAGGACACATACAGTATAGTATAGGCCTCTTAAATCAACCCATCCATCACTACTCTAGTTTTCCTTTCTAGTTGTCAGCACACAGACATAACATGATTTTTTTTGCCAGCAGCAGCTTCCTATGATGTCTGTTTTTCTTTATATCAACAGAGCTAGATACAGGAGAGACATATTATAGATTTTCCACGGCAACCGGATATCATGGCCTTTCAGTGTGTTATCTCATTGTGTGTCTGGCGGAGAAGGAAGAAAAAGGCCTTATGAAGTGTGGCCTTGGAAATGGTTTTGTTGTTGTGGATAACAGACTAGCCGGCGGATATTTTCTTTTACTTTTTTCTTTTTTTTCTGAAGTTTAGAAATTCAAGTTAAAACTACAAATGTGAACCTCACTCCAAGATAGATGGACGGACAGACAGACAGACAGACAGACAGACAGACAGACAGACAGACAGACAGACAGACAGACAGACAGACAGACAGACAGATAGATAGATAGATAGATAGATAGATAGATAGATAGATAGATAGATAGATAGATAGATAGATAGATAGATAGATAGATAGATTGACAGATACTTTATGGATTGTGAAAAGGAAATTCAGAAATCAGTCTTAGCTGCTCAGATGAAACCATTGACAGCAGCTAACTGTGCATAGCGCTGCATACTGACAGTTCCCGCCCCCTCACTCACTTTGATTGACAGCTCGGGATAAAAGAGAAAGATCTGGGTCAATATGTCCAGGTATAAGGTGCTGCTATTATACTTTTCATTCTTCTGTATTGCATTGTTGAGAGGAGCCTGGGACTTAAAGGAATACTTCACCCATACGGAACCGGTGTTCTATTATCCAATCGCGGTAACACTTTATAATAACTATCCGTTGTAACTCGTTAATAGATCATTAGTAAACTCTTAATTAATGATTTATTAATGATTTGTTAAGTGTTTGTTAGCAGTTTGTTAAGGATTTATAACAATGCCTTACAGACAGTTAATAGACCATTAATAAACTTTTAGTTAATTGGTTATAAATGACTTGTAAAATGACAGTTAATCGTTTGTTAAGGATTTATAACTGTGCTTTATAGCATCGCAAAGGGCCATTAGGACAGATAATCCATGACATTGCCGTGATGTATGGACATTAAATGTCCCTCTGAAATTCTGTTTATCCAGTGTTTACCACAAAAAGTTCCCAAACCTCTTGGGTTTGTATGTTGTTGTATACTTTTGTATACTACTGTTATGCCATGTGATGGCTCAGTATGTGTGTTTCTATAGATTAAACACAATGTTCAACATTTCATCTGTGGTGTTTCTTTGGTAAAAAACAGTACACAGAACAGCCTATGGGTGGAACAAGGTTGAGGTACAAAAATTTGATATTTTAAATATCATGTCAAATTTCTGTACCTTGAACTTGTTTCACCCATGTGCAGTTTTACAAAGTTTCACTGGTATTAGCAGAAGGTTAACAATCTATTAACAACTGATCTGTAAAGTGTGAGTTAATATATTAGTTAAAGGCCTACTTCAACGGGGGGACTATGAAGGTGTATTGAATTCTGAGATCCTATGTAGTATAAATGTGCAATTTTTTTTTAAATTGGTTCATCCTAGCCTGAGAAAAGGCAGAAAGAGTGTTTTTTTAACCCTATATTTCTCTTTCTCGTGACATCACAGAAAGAGAAATATAGGGTTAAAAAAAACTTACTTTGTAAATATTACTGTGATGTCTTTTACTGTGACATCACAGTAATATTTACAAAGTACGTTTTTTTTTAACCAGTTTATATTACATACATATAATACATATGATTTAGTCACGAGAAAGAGAAATATAGGGTTAAAAAAACACTCTTTCTGCCTTTTCTCAGGCTAGGATGAACCAATTTCAATTTTTTTTGCACATTTATACTACATAGGATCTCAGAATTCAATACACCTTCATATTCCAACTGGTGAAGTAGGCCTTTAAGTATTAGTTAATAGTTTATATATGTTATTGGGACGTTATTCTAAAGTTGCAACTATTCCTCATTTACAAACAATTAATAAATGAGGAATAGTTGCAACTTTAACCAAAAAACTTACTTTGTAAATATGACTGTGATGTCTTTTACTGTGACATCACAGTAATATTTACAAAGTACGTCTTTTTTTTAACCCTATATTTCTCTTTCTGTGATGTCACGAGAAAGAGAAATATAGGGTTAAAAAACACTCTTTCTGCCTTTTCTCAGGCTAGGATGAACCAATTTCAATTGTTTTGCACATTTATACTACATAGGATATCAGAGTTCAATACACCTTCATATTTACACCGGTGAAGTAGGTCTTTAAGAATTGAACTGCACAATGACTGCTGCTGTAATTGTTAATGTGCATATGAAAAATAAACCTTTTTGATTCTTGAAAGAACAACGAGGCTTAAAGGGCCAGTACCAATTGATATAGATTTCTACTATCAACACAGAGAAATGCAACACATTCACACTCACTCAATAATTGTCAAACAAAAATCGATACTACGTCTTGTTTGCCTCCTAAATAAAGATATACAGTTCTGAAAAAAATTAAGAGACCACTCTGAATTTTTTTTTCAAGCTTCATCTCTGCATCACTTAATGGAAGTAAATAACAATATTTTTGGGGTGAAATTTGGTAGAAATGTTGACAGTAGTTTGTAGAATAAATTCAAAATGTTCATTCTACTCAAACATATGCCAATAAATAGTCAAACGAGAGACACTGAACATTTAGTTGTCTCCTAATTTTTTCCAGAGCTGTTTGCTGATTATTCTAGATCCTTATAGAGAAATTTGGCAAATTCTCATAAATGTATTTTATCAACATTACATATTAATTTTACATACTACATTACACCTGATTTTAATGTTTCAATAACTTTTACTTAAATATGCCTGTCTTTGCTTTTGTTTACTGTGCTGGCTTTATTGCTATGTTGGTTTCTTCTTAAAGTGTCTTGAAGTACTTTGAAAAGTGCCTTGCTTATATAAATAAAATGGGTTGTTATAATTATTATAAATTAGCTTTTTTGTAGAGAATAACATGAGAACGATACAGTATGTTGTATAGCCTACACAGTGCAATTTTACTCTATTTATTAGTAAATGCCCTTGTGTAATAATGGCACAAACAGCTGAAAAAAAAACTCCATAATTCTGTCAGAAAAAAAAATCAAACTTGTGAGATTTTGGCTCAAATGTTCGACCTTTACTATGAAACCTTAGCAAAACACAAGCAAGACAAGTCTGTAGCTTTTTCAAACTGCACTGAGATCAGATGTAGATATGTCATGAACCTTTTAAACCTTAATATCAAAGCTGTGTTCTGTGGCTCTGTGAGAGTTTGAGTGACAGGTGGAAGGCCCGCCCCTTTCTGCATAATGGTAGGGGGTTTAGTTCTGGGAGCGTGAATTCAGACATCAAAACAACGTGA
>OX442355.1:1241529-1244029 GCA_949357725.1 Hyperoplus immaculatus | reverse complement strand
AGGTAAAATATCAGAACCGTTTCCTTTCCGTCACTACTCGTCCTCGCTGTCATGACTAATATCTGGTGTAGTTTTTTAAATATTTTTTTCAAACCCCCAGAGTGCCTGTCACAAGAGACAACGACAAAGCCAACATCTCACAAGGTAAACAAATCGCTCAAAATGAAGAGCACGGGCCCCTTAACACACACACACACACACACGCACACACACACACACACACACACACACACACGAACACACACACACACACACACACAGGAGGTTTTGGATACGAAAGAGGAGAGAGAGAGACAGAGAAAGCGAGAGAGAGAGAGAGAGAGTAAAAAATACATATAAACAGACAAGTCCCTAGTGGGTAGTAAAGTAGGGAATCATCTTCAAAAGAGGAGGGGGGATATGGAAGATGTTGGGGGAAGGCTCATGAATAATTTATAAGCTCTTCCCTATTTTGTTTTGATTGCTGCCTCTTTAAATTCTCTTTTGTCAATCCGGATATGAAGGAAGAGCCCAATCCAAATAAAAAACGGAATCGTTCAAAGGCAGCTTTAAGCGCTAAGTGAAGCTGGGATAAAAACTCTATAGGGACCAAAAAAATATATACCTGCAGTCTCCACCATGGTTATACCTATTAGCTCTATTTTTAGCCCTATGAACGTCAGTCACTTTCAACATATCAGTCATTTCAAAACACGCAGCGCCTGCACATGATCAGTCAGTCAGTCGGTATTTTACAGGAGCGCCCGCTGCTCTGCTGAAAGCATACAGCAGCGAGCTCCCCAGTGGGTAAAATAACATAGCAGTAAAATAGCGCTGTCAAGAAAAATATATCCGTATAGCACATATAAGCTTTTATTTTTTTTCAAGTCTTGTTCTTATCATTTAGTCTCCATTGAAACTTAAAGGTGCACTATGTAGAGTAACTTTGGGTGTGTCAGAGAAGTGAACTTTTGTTTTGAAGGTATATTCTCATAACTGAATAAACAAACTTTCCTCACGGGGAAAATTGGATCCCTGGAACACTGTTTGAAGTTAGAAAGTTTCATTTTTAACCCAATAAGTTCTGACCTCAACTAGCAAACTAACTAAACATAGATAAATGGGCACTTCACATAGGCTACTGCCGTCTACCGAATATTGAGGAAGGTATCGAGTATGGCTGGTGTGGGGAAATATAATAAGAATATATTATAATATATATATATATATATATAAGATATAAGAATCTTTCTGCTCTTCTAACTTGACCGATCACCCGTTGTCTGTCTGTGGACCATAGTATCACAGCCAGGAGCATAAAACATACAATAATAACAAAACAAAAACAATGGCGTACGTAAGGCACGGTCAAAGTACAACAAATATTACTTTTTCCTTCCGTTAAACAAACAATGGAAGGACTTTTTTTTTTTTTTTTTTTTAAAGAAGGCACCGACCTGTTTTACCAATAACCTCTGAACTCAAAAGCAAACCCTAATTTAAAACATAGATAGTTGGGCAGTTCATAATCACCTAACACATACAGTCGACTGTCTACCACAGCTTGAGGTCTTGTGAATAATATTTTTTCAGCTTTTTCTAACTTGTCTGCCTTGCTCAAATTGACCCCTCACCCGTTGTCTCAGTCTGTGCGTGGCCTCCTCACGCCTACAGTTTGCCGCTCTATTCTCGACCCTTACGCCCACACCACCGTCTCACAGCAAGTGGACAAGCAAACAAACACGTTATTTATTTTTACGAATAAAAAAATAAATGAAAAAAGACACACTTCCCACACACACAGACTCAAAAAGCTTTTCAGAGTTTATAGAGCTCAAACCAGATCAAAGTATTCTCTCTTTGCCCAAAGCAGTAACCCTGTAGCATGGAGGTATACTCACACTTTAGTTAAAGCTTCTTCAACAGACACAGTCCTCTACTTATGGTGCATGCAGGCGGCATCACAATGTATTGACATTACTATTTTATATTGCAGCCAAATTTGTGTTGCTCTTTTTAATAATTAATAATAATAAACAAAAATATTCAATTAACTTTATTTATCTGTTTGTGCAGAGAGTCAGCGAAAACAGTTGATAGAGCAGTCACAACACAATATACCACACACACACACATACAGTATTTCTCCTTTGAAAATTGCAGTAGTCCATATCGCGATTTCCATTAACTGTGTGCAGCCCTATCACACGGAGAACAAATAAAAAACGTTTCTATGGGGGTGGCTTATGGTGGAGTGGTTAGAGAACCCCCCTCCCCCACCCCCCATCAATAGAAACATGGAAAAATCACCAAAAATTATCTTAAAAAAAAGAAATTCTTGAAAATAAAAAAAAACAGTTCCTTACGTCTCCTCCGCTGTCTTTCAGGCCGGTGATGTTTGGATGTTGTGAGAGAGTTGTCACGGCGTCCACAGGCAGCTCTAGGCCTGTGTTAGCTGGAACACTGTAGAGAACCACTGGCACAGGGCTGCTGTCTGCTACCTGACAGGGAAAACACACAC
>OX442355.1:1194029-1236529 GCA_949357725.1 Hyperoplus immaculatus | reverse complement strand
GAGTAACAGGCAAGCCAATGCAGGCAAAAACACAGCTATTTATCAAGCACTGCTGGTCCATTTGGAGATTATTGTCTATTTTGCTAACCAAGAAAAGGTTAATGTTTGATTGTACATTTTCCCTGTTCAAATAAAGTAGAAATTAAACCAGGGGGCGACACACACACACACACACACACACACACACACACACACACACACACACACACACACACACACACACACACACACACACACACACACACACACACACACACACACACACACTCACGCAGGCCTACAGGTGATTTCTTTTTTTTGCACCGTGCTGAACTTTGTCCTCTCGGTCAGGTCCCTAAAGCAAATACCAGCGACAGACACACTTACCCAGTGAATCTGCAATGAGTCGAATGAGGTCTAACGCGTGTGTCTGACTCTGACGTCACAAATATGTTGAAAGTTTGAACGGAAATTGCACGTGAAGACTTCCTGTAGAACCTTTAAAGTTTGCATTTAAAGGTTCACTGTGTAGTTTCAGAGGAGGGGGATTGTTTACATTCACAGAGCCTGCAGTTTGTATAAAAATATATTTAACCTTAATGTAATCCTTAGTATTGAATAATTATATCATCATACATCTAAACAACATTATTTCGAGGAACCTGGAACCAAACGTAAGACTAGAATATGTTTGTAAACCAAACTGTGGGCCCTGCTGCTGTTAAGTGAAACAGTACATTTTCAGGAAGCTTTCTAACTTCAAACAGTGTTCCAGGGATCACATTTTCCTGTGAGGAAAGTTTGTTTATTCAGTTATGAGAGTAGTAGGCCTATACTTTAGAAAATGATAGTGACATAATGCACCTGTAATGCGTGTCTGACCTTTGAATGGTATCTTGCTATACTTCTGCAGGTTTTCTTCCAGGCTGCGGTAGTCCACGTCCTCTGTGGCGGTGAACGGAGTGGCTATGGGCGGGTAGATTCCGCTGAGGTCCACCCGGGCCACAGACGCTTGTCTCTGGGTTGATTTCCACAAGTCGCGGCCTCCTCTGCACAGGGGACGCACGCTTCTCCATGCCCGGACGCAAAGCATTGTGAAGCGGATAGAGTGGCTGAGTTTCTCGCTGTCTGTGTATGTGTAGTGTGGTGCTGTCTGTGGGACTCAGTGCAGCTGCTGCAAAGCAACCGAGCAGGACAGTTAATCACTAACCTGCTTCTGTAAATATTGACCAGAGTTTTGTGATTTCTGACGTTTTTTAAACTGTCCTGAACTCCTCACGTGAATCGACTCGGTTCAGGCGGAACGTGCGGTGTGTTGAGTTACATTTAGCGACTTTTCACTCAGCTGTCACCCCGTATGAGACGCTTCTCTGGCGGCGAGAGACGGTGGATTTGTACCTAGCAAGTGTAGTTAGCAGAGTTACTGGTGGTAAAGCTCCAAAGCTCCGCCCAGAAGGAATAAGGGCTCGACCACTATCAGCGGGTCAGTCAGGGGAAGCGGAGGTCTCAATACCTATACTGTCTGAGATTATCCTACACATCCAGTCATAGCCTTTACACTTCTGCCATCATGCGGAGAAACTGTGAATGACACCTTCACAAACAATTGGAACATGCCATTTAATTTATCTTTTATTTTTTTGCTTTTGATTGAAACACAGTTTTAATTACTAAAATTGTGTCATCTCATCAATCATGCAGATAAGTATTCAGCACCATAATAAACTACATTTATCAATCAATCAATATTTGTATTTATTCATATCGCACTTTTCATACTCAAGAGTAGCTCAAAGGGCTTTACGACCACTAAAAACAACAACGGAAAAATACAGAAAAAAACGGCTAATAAAATCAAGAGAAGAAAATGAACAGAACCCAACCCTCTCACAACCCCATAGACACGCACAGACACATACACAAATACATACACACTCATACACACACTCACACATACACACACTCACACTCACACATACACACACAGACACACAAACTCACACATGCACTAGCTATCACTAAAGAGACATTTAGAAAACAGTCTAAACTTCCCACACACGGTAGATTAAATCGTTGTTATGTGGAAACACCTAGTTTAATATTTTTATTGGTCTGAAGCTGTTTCTCTGGTTTGGGGGATAGCTCATTCTTTCCCCTGAGAAATAAAGAATTCTACAGAACATATTTTAGACAGAAGCTAATGTTCCAGTAGGATATCAATCACTTTCATTCTAGGTTAGAAGCAATCGTATTTAGTCCAAATGTTACTGTGACCTTCAGTAAGATCTGGCTAGGGGTGCATTTAAACCCTATTGACATAAACAAAGAACCTTTAATGCCAGAAACTTTGAAAAGGTAAAACAAAATGGAATTATCTTTTCTGAAAACAAAGTTAATCATAGTGCCTATTTTAGAGTAGAAATGTATCCCACTCCAACAAGGCCTCAGGACACAGCCCGTACAGTACAAATATGGGGTGGTAGGATGGCCTAGAGGTAAGGTGGCCGACCAGTAACCATGAGGTCGCTGGTTCGATCCCCGGCACCGGACAGGGGGGTGTTAGTTGTAAAACTAGCAGAGGCTGATATTGCGTCTACGGTGCCCACCATCTCTACCATTGTGTGATATGCGAAAAGACGAATTTCAATGTGCCTTGTGTACAACTGACAATAAAGATAACTGAACTGAACTGAACTTAACTTAACTTAATAAAATGCCCCCCCCCCCTCATGGAAAATGCAAAAAAAATATAGAGTCCAGGAAAGTATTGGCAAAACCATTTTCTAAATTCTAAACAATGCACCTGATGACATTCCAAAAACATGGATGCCTCCATAAGAACCTGCCTGCTCAATGTACAACATGACATATTAATATTTGTTATTCTCCGCTCAGGAGGATAATTCAGAATATTGGCAGAGGGGATTTTACACCAATGAGGACATATTTATGAATGAGGATATTGATGTTAGCAATCAATTACTTAAACGTTACTTAAAATGTTACACAGTGCCCCTTTAAAACAATGTCATCTTTTATTTTTTTCAAATGTATCGAACTCTTCAGCTTTTTGTAAAGATTATTTTTTGCATTTTAAAGCTTTATGTAAAGTGCAGAGAGACAGAGATGAAATGTGGCAGAGAAGGGAATGACGTGCGGAGAACGACTACGGGTTGGACTTGAACCGGGTCTCCTGCTCTAAACAGTTCACCATGAGCGCCCCCATGTCACACCAGTTTTAAGTGACAACATTTGTTGATGGGCCCTCCCCCCCCTTAGGTAGTCTACACTTTATTTTAAGGGGTTCACAAAAGCTAAAAAGATTGCAAACCACTGTGTGTCTTCAAGTATCACAACAGATGCTCAGAATATTTAACAGCCAATAGAGGCCACACAGGTTACAAGAATAAAAGCAAATAATGAGAAAGAAAAATCGTTTTGGCTTTTGGTTTGTTGACTGCTGATATGCTTCTATGATGTATTTCTGTTGTAATGCAGTTATATGAAATCATCATCTCCGAAGTTATAAATGTATTAATAATAATAATAATAATAATAATAATAATAATAATAATAATAATAATACATTCTATTTATATAGCACTCTTCTCTCACTCAGAGTGCTTTACAAAACAACAATAAACAACAAAAAACTTAACCAATCTTAACCAATGGCTTTTGTATCAAATTATTCACTTCTCCACAAGAGGGTGATGTTGGTGCTCAAACAGCCAATTACAGACATGCTGTAAACACTTATAGATGACTTATAGCCTAACTTATATGTTACTATCAATCATTAGAAATAAATCATAAGAAATACATATTTTTTCCACATGGATAAAGCCATTAGGTAATTCTAATATATAGGCCAATGTGGAAAAAAAAATCATACAAACTAAGCCTATACTGTAAACACCTGCATCACTACAGTAGACTTTTGTTATTAATTTTTCGTGATGAGCACGTGGCTTTTACACAACGTGACGTCATGGCATCTTGAAGGCTGCATCTCTCTCTCTCTCTCTCTCTCTCTCTCTCTCTCTCTCTTTCTTTAACTCTCTCCCTCTCACTCTATCTCTCTAACTCTCTCCCTGTCTCTCTCTCCATCTCTATCTCTCTTGCTCTCTCCCTCCCTCTCTCATTCTCTCTCTCTCCCTCTCTCTTTCTCTCTTTCTGTCTTTCACTAACTCTCTCTCTCTCTCCCTGTCTCTCGCTATCTCTTTCTCTCCCTCCCTCTCCCCCTCCCTCTCCCCCTCTCTCATTCTCTCTCTCTCCATCTCTCTCTCTAACTAACTAACTCTCTCCCTCTCTACCTCCCTCCCTCCCTCTCTCTCTCTCTGCCTCTCTCTCCCTCTCTACCTCCCTCCCTCCCTCTCTCTCTCTGCCTCTCTCTCTCTCTCCCTCTCTCAGTAAAACATTTCATCCCTCCTCCTCCCTCATGGACCGGAACCACGCAGCAGCATCGGAACCACGTGACCCGGTGGGCGCGCCTGCTGCTGTGGACTGAACGAGCGTCTCACACACACACACACACACACACACACACACACACACACACACACACACACACACACACACACACACACACACACACACACATTCAGCACTGTATCATGGCGGTGCAGGACGCCCTGCTCTCCCGCAGCGGGGCTCGTCTCTCCCCTGCTTACCTCCGCCTGCCTCTGCCTCTATTCCTCCTGGTTCTCTCCCTGTGCTTCTCCCCAGCGCTCACCGCCCCTTCGCCTCTTGGTCTTCTCGGCTTCCGTCCGGAGGAGACTGGCGCGGAGCTGTCCGTGGAGGACGGGGTGCTGAAAACCACCGAGGGGACTCGCTTCATGCTGCGGGTTTACTACTCCACTTCCCCGCAGAGGCTCAACCGCACAGCAAGCAGCACCGCGGCGGGGGGACCCACCAACCGCGCCAACAACGCCGCGCCCTGGATCGCCTTCATCGAGGAGCCGAGCCCCGGCAGAGAGGGGCAAGTTCACCCGAAGAGGAACATGTGTATGGACAAGAACAGCCGGACGTCCGACATAGAGGTGCTGGGGTCTTTCAAGTCCGCGTCCAGTCAGAACTCTGTGCTGGTAGAGCTGCTGGCTAAAGATCTGCGCAGAGGGGAGAAGATTAAATACTACTCGATGTGCGCCTTCGACGGGTCCAAATGGGAACACTACCGGACCAGGGATTTCTGGGTTGCCGTTGTGGAGCGCTCGGCCGTCCCGGAGCTGTGGTTGCAGGTGCATTTCACATTTACATAGTTGTTTTAAAACATGTTTAAAGTTGCATACAACATGTTGTTATACATGAATGTCTGTAAATAAGGTAAGTGTGAGGAAAGTTATAGTTATTCAAAGGAAAAATGAAGCCTAATCGAATTTCTACATTCGGCGCCCCCTACCCCAGGTGTTGGTGTCCGTCTTGCCTTAGGAAAGTGAGCTAAATATGAGGAAAAGTCACCTAAATAATCTTTGACTTAGACTTTTTTTGACTTAAACTATCAGCTAGACAAATGTAATCGACCATCCATACTACTTTTTTAATCCAGGCTATGTATTGCGGTGGGCTCATTTTTTGTATGGGTGGGATATCTATATGTGTTGTGTTGTGTGTGTATGTATGCTGGCTGCTGGTCATCTAAATTTCCCTGCTTGGATGAATAAAGTATATCTTATTTTATCCTATCTTATCTTATTTCTTTTTCCTACATCCTGCGCTCCGTACCCCTAGGTGTTGGTGTCCGTCTTGCTCCTCGGGCTGTCGGCTCTCTTCTCCGGGTTGAACTTGAGCCTGTTGGCGCTGGATCCCCTGGAGCTGCAGGTTCTCCAGAACAGCGGCACGGACAAGGAGCAGAATTACGCGCGGAAAATCGAGTCTGTGCGTCGCCACGGTAACTACGTCCTGTGCACTCTGCTGCTGGGCACCGCGATCATCAACGCGTCGCTGGCCGTGTGGATGTGCCAGATCCTGGGCATGACGTGGCTCTCCACGGTCATCTGCGCCTTCGGGATCTTCTTCATCGGGGAGATACTTCCGCATTCGGTGGCCTCGCGTCACGGCCTCGCCATCGCATCCAAAACCATCTGGGTGACGCGGCTTCTCATGGTGCTCTCCTTCCCCATCTCCTACCCGATAAGTAAACTTCTGGATCTAATCCTTAACCAGGAGATATCGATATTCTACACGCGGGAGAAGCTGCTTGAGATGCTGCGCGTGTCCGACCCATATCACGACTTGGTCAAAGAAGAGTTAAACATCATCCAGGGCGCGCTGGAGCTGAGAACCAAGACCGTGGAGGACGTCCTGACGCCGCTCACCGATTGCTTCATGCTCGCTTCGGACGCGGTGCTGGATTTTAACACCATGTCGGATATCATGCAGAGCGGGTACACGCGCATTCCCGTGTTCGAGAACGACCAGCGTTCCAACATCGTGGACATTCTGTTCGTGAAGGATTTGGCCTTCGTGGACCCGGATGACTGCACACCGTTAAAGACCATCACACTGTTCTACAAGCACCCGCTGCACTGTGTCTTCAGCGACACCAAACTGGACGCCATGTTGGAGGAGTTCAAGAAAGGTGAGTGAGTGTGTGTGAGGGTGCGTGTGTGTGTGTGTGTGTGTGTGTGTGTGTGTGTGTGTATGTGTGTGTCCTAACTTTAGCTGGAATGGTAACAAACTTTAGAAGAACCTTTTCAAAGTTCGCTAGAAGTTTAAGTGCCCCTGGAGCAGTTTGGGGTTAAGTGTCTTGCTCAAGGACACAATGGTAGAGGTATGGGCACCGTAGATGTTATAGCAGCCACCACTAGTTTTACTACTAACACCCTCCTGTCCGGTGCCAGGGATCCAACCAGAGACTTCATGGTTACTGGGAGGAGGAACCAGAGACCTCATGGTTACTGGAAGGAGGAACAAGAGACCTCATGGTTACTGGGAGGAGGAACCAGAGACCTCATGGTTACTGGGAGGAGGAACCAGAGACCTCATGGTTACTGGGAGGAGGAACCAGAGACCTCATGGTTACTGGGAGGAGGAACCAGAGACCTCATGGTTACTGGGAGGAGGAACCAGAGACCTCATGGTTACTGGGAGGAACCAGAGACCTCATGGTTACTGGGAGGAGGAACCAGAGACCTCATAGTTACTGGGAGGAACCAGAGACCTCATGGTTACTGGGAGGAACCAGAGACCTCATGGTTACCGGTCGGCCCCTCTTTCCTATAGGCCATCCTACCATCCAGAGTATTGAAAGAGTTACATATCTTGTCTCCCAAAACTGATAACACTTACAAAGCATAAAAAACAAACACAGATTATGCCAAAGCAAGCAGCAATGTTGACGGGTCTACTGGTGCTCTCCATGTGACTTCAACAGGACCATGGGATAAATAGAACTGTGCAAGAAAGGTCTGACACTAAATAGGCCTTCTGTGACCACCTAGGACCACGACTTTCCACACAGTCCGCTATAGCTGTCCATTCTGTGTGTGCGACGTAAAAAAATAAAAAATAATCTGGTGTGCTACTACACAGCCTAGGCTCTGTAAACTGGATTACACTGGAATTGTTCAGCACATACACACAGTAGACAAGTAAGAGTTAACGGTTAAAAAGAAAAAAAAAATCACAATATCTTCGTTACAACACACACAAACAAACACCTGCACCAGTTACTGTAACAGTGAATGAGCATCACTGTAAATCAGGGCAGTCAGTCTGCGTAGCCCTTTCCCTGCATCCAATGCAGCAGAGCAGTATGTGTGTGTGTGTGTGTGTGTGTGTGTGTGTGTGTGTGTGTGTGTGTGTGTGTGTGTGTGTGTGTGTGTGTGTGAGTGTGTGTGTGTGTGTGTGTGTGTGTGTGTGTGTGTGTGTGTGTGTGTATATATGCAGTCAGCTGACATCTCTGCTTTCTCCCTGAGTTAGAAGTGGGTGGGATGGTAATCGGCCAATGACAGGCCTGCGTTTCTTTGCTGCATGTTACAGGGACGCTGCACAGTCAGCAATTATTTCTCTGTTGTTGTTTTTCTCCCCATTGGTTTGTGTTGAGGACAGGTAGAGAGAGGTAAACACACAGAGAGAGAGAGAGAGCGAGAGAGAGGGAGAGAGAGAGATGGAGAGAGGGACAGAGAGAGAGAGAGACAGAGAGAGAGAGAGAGGGAGAGAGAGAGGGAGGGAGGGAGACAGAGAGAGAGAGGGGTGAGGGAGAGAGAGACACATAAAGAGAGAGAGAGAGAGAGAGATGGAGAGAGGGACAGAGAGAGAGAGAGAAAGAGAGGGAGAGAGGGAGGGAGGGAGACAGAGAGAGGGAGAGAGAGATGGAGAGAGGTACAGAGCGAGAAAGAGAGATGGAGAGAGGGACAGAGAGAGAGAGAGAGGGAGGGAGGGAGACAGAGAGAGAGAGAGAGAGGGAGAGAGAGAGGGAGGGAGGGAGACACAGAGAGAGAGAGAGAGAGGGAGGGAGGGAGACAGAGAGAGAGAGAGAGAGAGGGGTGAGGGAGAGAGAGACACATAAAGAGAGAGAGAGAGAGACAGAGAGAGAGCAAGAGATGGAGAGAGGGACAGAGAGAGAGAGAGCAATACTTTCAGGCACTGCGGCAGAAAAAAACGCAGGTTCATTCATTTCAATTAGACCCTCCCTGCATCAGCAGACAATCCGACCCGTGGACCTTTACTGCAGGTCACCCCCCCCCTCTCTCTCTCCATTTAAACTCTGTCTGTACTATCAAATAAAGCTGGAAAATGCCACAACAAAAAATCGTAACAAATCTTAAAAAAATAAACAATCCATACTGTATCTCTGCCTTCCAACACTGACCCTGCGTTCCAAATCACATACTCTTTCTTTTTACTACACTACACACTTAAAGACCTACTTCACCAGTGGGAATATGAAGGTGTATTGAACTCTAAGATCCTATTTAGTATAAATGTGCAAAAGAATTAAAAATCGGTTCATCCTAGCCTGAGAAAAGGCAAAAAGAGTGTTTTATCTAACCCTCCAGTTTGCCCAGTTGTGATGTCACTGTGATGTCACAACTGGGCAAAATGTAGGGTTAGACAGTGAGACCAGGCTAGGATGAACCGATTTCTAAAAATGTTGCACGTTTATACTACATAGGATCTCAGAGTTCAATACACCTTCATATTCCCACCGGTGAAGTAGGTCTTTAAGTACAGAAGAGTTCTAGAGCCACAGGAGTGGGGAAAAAAATCAGATAAGGAAGTTTTTTTTTCATTATGTTGAGAAATGTCAAGAATAAAGACGACGAATACTCCAAAATGCTATTGGAGTTAGTAGGGGCATCTAGGTATTCTTGGCATACTGCAACTGGCATGCATGTATTGGGACATTCTAAATCTTTTTCTGGCATACTAAATAGTATGGAAGTATGGGGATTGGAACGCAGGGTGAGTTAACTCCGTTTAAACACATCGAGGTGTAGCAGTGAGTCTGTGGACCACACATGGATTCTTTGGCCTGAAAGCTAAGCAGCAGTTTGTCTGGCACACATTAGACCCGCTTAGTAACACCAGTCCGTCCCTGCTGTGAACAACAACAGTAGTGTGTGTCGCTATGGAGAACCTTTCCAGTACCAGGAGGGAGAGAGCTAGTTTAGACAGATGGGAAGCTGAACGGTGAATATTTATATAGTTGAATCATGGACGGGAGTCTGTGTGTCCCCGCCTGCCAGCAAACTCACACTAGAGAAGGAGCCAGATCACAATACGAGAACAGCATTATCTTCAACAAAATAAGACAATAAAAGTCTTTCAGTCAGTATTACAAAATAAGAGCTTGGACTTTAATCACATTGAAGACGGTCTATGGTGGGATCTCAAACTTTGGCCCTTAAAGGTGCAATGTACTTAGTGACATCTAGCGGTGAGTTCTTATTCCATTTCCACTAAGTCTGTTCTGAAAAAAATGCCAATAAACTCTACACAATACAGCTTTAATGTTCACAACATATTCTTCTTTGAGCCAATCACCAATTCACCACTTCACCTTAAGGTGTCTCAACCCTTTGGAATTGAATGCTATAGGGTTGAGGGCTACAGGACTAGATGGCCCTCCAAGCTGAGATTTTCTAGACCCGCACTCCAAACCAACCCTGCGTTCCAAATCGCAGACTCTTTCTTTTTTCTATTCTACATACTACATCCGACAATAAAAATAATCTAGTTAGGATGCAGTAGGCATACTATTGGGACATACTTTTACTCTTTTATTTCATCATAACATTGCGCCTTGATCTTGCCTGCTGCTCTTATATCCGGCGCATCCCTGTTTGTTTTCATATGCAGGCTTCATCGATGTGACGTCACTTCACGTGCGCACCGGATTGTGGGTCAGAATCACCCAAATAGGATGCACTTTTCAACACTAACAGTGTTGGCCGGATTAAGTAGGACATCCGGGTACTTCTAACCATCCTAAATCTGGCCACAAGAATCGGGACATCCTAAATCTTTTTTCTACATACTATATAGTAGAAAGTATGCGATTCGGAACGCAGGGTATGTTCTATAAAGCTCTGAGAATCTTCAGCAAAAAGATGGTGGATGGGCAGAAAGACAGACAAAAATAGTTTGTTTTTTTCAAGGTGCTCCGAGGAACTCTCAGTTTTTGTTAATTCTATGCGCCCCCCTTTTGGACAAAAGCAGTAGTGTTCTTACTACGCCAGCTGTTGTTCCTGGTTGAGTGTATACCCATGACAAAAGGCATTAAGAAAAACTTTTTAAAAATAGCATTCTTTGCACTGATGGTCTCGTTTGCTGTTACATGTCATTTGTGATCGTCAGAGGAAAAATTAGACATTTTCAGAAATATTAAAAAGTTCCTCATAGCACCTTTAAATATTGACAAAATTAGACAAACACATCTATAAACAAAACAAAGACTGAATAAGCTGTTGTAAATAGGACTTTATTTAACCAGTTCCTCCATTTATAGATTAATATATACTCAATAAAGGTCCTTCTTTTCTTTGCCATATCTACACCCAGACAACCCTTTATTGTCTCCCTCTCAATCCTTTCCACTCTCTCTCTCTCTCTCTCTCTCTCTCTCTCTCTCTCTCTCTCTGTCTGTCTCTCTCTTCGTCTCCATGGAGGGCAGGGTATGAAATGTTCAGTGGTCTCTTTTCCAGTTTGTCTCTAGGCCATCTGTTCGCTGTGATCGTAACATTGTCCCAGTAGTTTACAGTATCACGTAGTCGTCCAAAACAACATGCAGAAGGACCTTACTTTTAAACCATCTAGAGTTAATGTATTGTACATGTATCTTATCTTTATCTTTTTTTAAGATTATTTTTTGGCATTTTCAAGCTTTATTAGACAGTACAGAGTTGAAATGGGGAGACAGAGAGAGAGAGAGAGAGAGAGAGAGAGAGAGAGAGAGGGGGGATGACCTGCAGTAAAGGTCCAAGGGTCGAATTTGAACCCGCGACCACTGCAACGAAGGCCGGAGCCAATATGGTACACGCTCTATCCACTACACCACCGGAGCGCACAATCGACCTTACTTTTAAACTATCTAGAGTTAAATGATTATATCATTTTATCTTATCTTATCTTATCTTATTTTATCCAATCGTACTTATTGCACCGTGGGTCGGAGAGAAACACAATTTTGATTACGTCTGGCGCATATTACAGAAATTTAATAGTTTCTCATATTTCCCATTCATTCAGCTTCCTAAAATTATTTGATAAAATCAGCAAAATCAATGATGTGTTGGAGGCTGTGAAGCTTTCGATTAGGTTGTGAAATGCCACTTAAAGTGACTAAACTAGCCCTGCGTTTCATCACCCATTATTTCCTTGCTATTTAGTATGGTAAAAAAAATGTTTTAGGATGTCCCAATTCTTGTGGTCAGATTTAGTATGCTTAAAAATACCCAGATGCCTATACTACATACGGTCGAGATTTTTAGTGTTGAAATCAGCATACTATTTGGGTGATTCTGACCCACAATCCAGTGCGCACCGGAAGTGACGTCACATCAACCGAGCCTATGTATGAAAACCATAGACATAATAAAGGATGGACGCCGCGTTGGCCGCTACTGCCTATTGGCGCTAACGAGCCGTGGGGCCGCCATCTTGAACCGGTCACACGTTCCACTCAGTGTAGTCTGTTTGGCAGGTGCAATGAACTGTCAGCGCATGTAATTAATCATATCTCATTAAATACCAAACTGATTCTCACGCGGTTTTCTTTGCTGCAAAGATCATACATGTAGCTAAGATACAGGGCACAAGTTTCGACGTGTTTTAATATTCATAGTGGGCTTAACAGTCATAGAAGATTCTGATATGATATAAGTAACCAGACGTCCGAGATCAAAACGAGGAACATCCCCCGAAAAGGGGGAAAACGGAGACATTTCCAGTTTGAAAAACCTTAAGAGGTGTCAACAAAACGGGAACAGGTAGTTGTTTCTGTTTAGCCAGGGACAGGCAACCAACAATGGGGACGTCTAGTCACCTTTATGATATGTGATGTAGGCGATAGGTATTTTGCAAATCACACACTATAGACTAAATATGATAAAGAAGCAGAATCAGATAGGGGCAGTAAAGTCAGCTATTTTAATAAGTTAACAATATATGATTAGGCTATATATAGGCCTAAATATATTTATTCATTTACAGTGACGAGCATAGGCTACACAATAAAAACAATCACAGGGATAACATAAACAGAGAAAATAAATAAAATATATTAATTTAAATAAAGTAGGCCTATACAAAACACAAAAAAAGAGCCAAAATAAAATACTAAATGAACAATGAATTCAGCTAAAACAGTTACAGTCAGATGTGTAAAATTCAGAAATCATAGATTCAAATAAACCAAGAGTAGGAAGAGCAGTCATTTTTTAATTGCTCTGCAGAGAATTCCATGAATTAGGGGCACTACATGAAAAGGCAGTTATTCCTAAACTGGCGTTAGCTCGGGGAAATTTAGGAGGAGTATTCGAGCATGGTACATATGAAGGGTGGATGTTTCCCATGAAGGCATTACATATAAATAAAAACCAGTGTATATAATATCTCATTAAAAGAGAAGGACAACATGAGTGTTCATGTAAAAATATGTTTTATTTCTCTAATTTAAAACACAAGCTTGTTAGGCAACTGCCTCTTAAAAGAGGACGGGATTATTTAAAAGCAATGTCTTCTTGGTTGTCCAATGTTCTATACTGGGGGAATACCAAGTTCAGTCTAGTCTCGAGTTGGTTCCTTTATTATGTCTATGATGAAAACAACCAACAATGCGACGGATATAAAAGGCAAGATCATGGTGCAATGTTATTATGAAATGAACAAGTAAAAGTATGTCCCAATTGTATGCCTACTGCATCCTAACTAGATTATTTGTATGATCAGTTGTAGTATGTAGAATAGAATAAAGAAAGAGTATGTGATTTGGAACGCAGCCACAGTTAAGCCGGTGCTGGTCCTTTGAAGTTCACACACATAGGCCTTTCACACCGCCACAAAATCGGAGCCGGTTCCGGGCGAGTTCGGAGCTAGAGTCAGTGTTTTGGTTTCACAACGCCAGAGAACCGGCTCCGGCCTGTACAAACCGGTTCAATTCCAACCCCAGGATTGAGCTGGGCTTGAGGTACGAACTGCCTGCGCCAGCGGCCGGGGGAGGGATTATCCTGACCAACCAGACCAACTCAAACCTCATGCCCGCCATATTTAAAAACACCGCTACTACGAGACATAAACATAACATAATTACTGAACGTAGCGATCAAATTGAACGGCGAAAATACACTGTATGGGTCCTGTTTGCAAAGTGAGAGCCAACGCGTGTAAAAATAAGACGTATTCGCCGCTGTTGTCGTGCTTAAAGCTAGCGCTAGCTTTAGCGTTAGCCACGAGAGCAGCTGCGTCGGGCGATGTAGACACACGTTTACAGACGTCATGACGTTGCTCTCTTGCCGGCTCCATGGCTGTCTCCGGTCGATGTGAAACCAACCGGTTCATAACTGGGATAAGGCTGTAACCAGTTTTGAACTGGCCCCAGCACCAGCCCGGAGCTGGCTCTTGGTACACACACACACACACACACACACACACACACTGCCAGGTCTCTCCATCTGAAAGAGCTGGTCCCTGCCACAGTGTGAATGGACAGGAACAAAGGAGTCTTTCTTTACCAGGAGTAGTGGGCCTACTGCATACTAACGTTTATACTGAGCTTTTGGAAAGTCACATTTGTAAAAACGTTGTGTGTGAAATGACGGTGCTGATGTGGAAGCTTGTATTGACTCTGTGTACGTTCGGTAATTATTAAAGCCCTACTTCACCGGTGGAAATATGAAGGTGTATTGAACTCTGAGATCCTATGTAGTATAAATGTGCAAAAAAAAAAATTCAATCGGATCATCCTAGCCTGAGAAAAGGCAGAAAGATTGTTTTATGGTCTCACTGTCTAACCCTACATTTTCCTTCTTGTGGCATCACAGTAAGGGTCAGGATTAACAGGACAGCTGGGCCAAGGGAAGACTGAGGGAAGAAAAACCTCATTCATTATATTATAAGAGTGATTTTATAATGATAGAACGCTGGTTCCGTATGGGTGAAGTATTCCTTTAATAACGCGCAAATTAATCGCACAAATAAAACGCGGCCGGTGTGCTAAGGCCTTTACTGCCTTTTCTCAGGCTAGGACGAACCGATTTCTAAAATGTTTGCACATTTATACTACATAGGATCTCAGAGTTCAATACACCTTCATATTCCCACCGGTGAAGTAGGTCTTTAAATCGGTTTGTGAAAAGGAAGAAATAGGCCCACTACTAAGTAAAACAGTTAAATATAAAATAAATAAATGGTGGACAAATTAAAAAGTCAAAACGTATGGCTCTCTCTCTCTCTGTGTATCCTGGATGTAAGGCTGACCTATTTAGCTGAATGCAGCTCTGCCAGAAATATGTGCATTTGTGTGTCAGTGTGTGAATTGATGAATGTGTGTGTGTGTGTGTGTGTGTGTGTGTGTGTGTGTGTGTGTGTTGGGGGGCCTAGTATTTGGCAGGCAGAGAGTATAGAAGCAGAGAGACAGAATTTGAGGAAAGTTGATTTGGAGCCAGAGGCGGTCGATGAGGAGCTACTAACAAGTATTCACTCTGTTTCTGTCGGTGTGTGTGTGTGTGTGTGTGTGTGTGTGTGTGTGTATGTCTAAAACAAAACAGAAGTGTGTGTGTGTGTGTGTGTGTGTGTGTGTGTGTGTGTGTGAGGATGAAGGTAAAAAATTATGGCCTACACAGCCTCCCACACACATACACATACATACGTACACACACACTCACACACAAGCATGCACGCGCGCACGCAAGCACACACACACACACAAACACGCAAGCGAATAAAGGGAAACATTTTCTTACGATTATGTAACGATGGGGTGAATGATGCAATGCACAACTGCTGCTGTCTGCAGTGCAGTGTCTCATTAGCCAGTACACACACACACACACACACACACACACACACTTCCGTTTTGTTTTACAGACCCACACACACAGAAAAAAAACACACACACACACACACTCACACACACACACACACACACACACACACACACACACACACACCGTTTCGTTTACAGCTCTCCTGCACATCGCAGTGCAGAATCATTCATTATTAAACTGTATCTTTAGGGAACGCCCCCAAAATGTTTTATGTCCCAGAAACACCCACTCTCTCCCTCCAGGACGAGGCACACGCAGCAGAAGCACTGGAAATATCACCCAAGTTAATGTCATGAATCAAATCAGTTTTATTTGTAAAGCCCAATATCACAAATAGACATTTGCCTCAGTGGGCTTCACATTCCATACAGTATCACACCCTGCCCCCTGACACCCTTAGCTCGGCTGAGAAAAAACAGTAATGTGATGATGAATTGTCTTTATGCATTCAGAGACTTTGAGTGTGTGTGTGTGTGTGTTTGTGTATGTGTGCGTAAGTGTGTAAGTGTGTGTGTGTGTGTGTGTGCGAGAGTGTGTGTGTGCGTGTGTGTGTGTGTGCGTGTGTGTGTGTGCGTGCGTTTGTTTGTGTGTGTGTGTGTGAGTCATACAGAACATGTTAAAAGGGATTAGCTTTACTCAAATCGGATAAAACCTCAAAATATTTCAGTCCAGATACATCCATTGTAAACAGTATTCTTGGTTTCCACATCTCATATTGTTGTTGCACCTCTTTCTTATCTCTGTCTTGTAAGGTGAGTGAGTGTTTTGAAAGGCGCCAATAAATCAAATGAGTTATTGTTATTATTATGGGGGGATGTAGCTCAGTGGGTAGGTGGTCGACCCGCAACTGCAGGGTCGGTGGTTCAATCCCCCATCTCCCCGCCACATGTCCAAGTGTCCCTGGGCAAAGAGACATTGAACCCTAAATTGCTCCCGATAGTTAGCTTGCACCCTGCGTGGTAGCTGCTGCTGCTATCGGTGTATGAATGTGTGCTCCAGTTGTAAGTCGCTTTGGATAAAAGCGTCTGCTAAATGACATGTAATGTAATGAAAGGTGCCTATAAAATCAAATTAAATCTGGGGTGGAGGATTTGGACAGCAGTTGGGATAGAGATTCGAATTCAAATACCTCAACCGCTCCACTTGTTCTCTTTGGTCCCTCCCTGACACGCTCTACACCAACAACGTCGTGCCAAAGTGAATGGACACAGTCCCGACAGCCAATAAGAACAGAGAATCGGAGTCTCGCTCTGATTGGTCAAAGTGTACCGCTCATGTTAACTTTGACCAATCAGATATCATATACCCCAGCTTTAATGATTATTATACTGCTTATTCTCACCCAGGTAAGTCCCACCTGGCCATAGTGCAGCGCGTGAACAACGAGGGGGAGGGAGACCCGTTCTACGAGGTGATGGGGATCGTCACTCTGGAAGACGTCATCGAAGAAATCATCAAGTCTGAGATCCTGGATGAGACGGACCTATACAGTACGCACACACACACACACACACATGCGCAGACACACAGTAACACACACAAACACACACACAAACACACACACACACACACACACACTATATTTCAGAGGGGAATATTGGTCTTTTAACTCCACACGTTCACCAATAAGCAAGTTACATGCAGCGGGTGCTTGTGACTCTTTGAAGGTGCTCGACCCCTATGTTTGGAACCACTTATCTTCCTAACTTTATAACTATATATATATATATATGTACAGTATAAGTTTAAACTAGCTCCATCTCAAGCAGCTAACAGTAAAATGCAGCTTAAGACTTGATGAATAAGTATAACAAATATATATTTTCATAGGTAATTATTAATTTATCTTACAGAATGATTACTTTTATACTTATGTAGCTATACTTTAGTAGGATTTTGACTAGATCCTCATTACGTGTGTTTGTGTGTGTGTGTGTGTGTGTGTGTCTGTCTATCTATCTGTCTGTCTGTCTGTCTGTCTGTCTGTCTGTCTGTCTGTCTGTCTGTCTGTGTATCTGTCCCTTCAGCCGATAATCGCACAAAGCGACGCGTGTCTCACCACGACCGGAAGCAGCAGGATTTCTCCATCTTCAAACTGTCAGAGAACGAGCTGAAGGTCAAGATGTCTCCGCAGCTTCTCCTAGCAACGCACCGCTTCCTCTCCACAGGTAACGGCCAATCAAATCGCTGCATTTCCATCCCATTATATCTCCACAGCCAATCAGATCGCTGCATTTCCATGTTATATATCTCCACACTTTTGAGTTTTTAAGATTCAATGTTTAAGGGTTTGGATCTTTGGTTCAGAAATAAGGTCTATGTTTAGTACAGTATAGGTTTAGTACGGTATCTAGTACGGTCGCGAGTTCAAATCCGACCCGTGGACCTTTACTGCAGGTCATCCCCTCTCTCTCTCTCTCTCTGTCTCTCTCTCTGTCTCTCTCTCTCTCTCTCTCTCTCTCTCTCTCTCTCTCGGTCTCCCCATTTCAACTCTGTACTATCTAATAAAGCTTGAAAATGCCAAAAAATAATCTTAAAAAAAAGCTTTTTTTTTTTTTGTTGCGAGCAGTTGCAGTTGCGTCTTGTTGCGAGGCGAATCTTTGGTCTGAACTGGGCTTAAAGGTGAAGTAAGCGGTTTATTTATATTAATATAAGTGTTGAATCACTCTTTATTCACAGAGTGATCACTTACATAATGTGCGCGTTTCATAAAGCCGATCTCTCAGTCAGCTGATTTGCATGTAATCGGCAAATAAACTTATTGGAGTATCCAGAAATTTTTATCCAATCAGACGAGAGAACACTACAAACCAACACTCGTCTCACTCATAAATAGTATATACACTCCATGGTCTCACTACCGGTGCACGCCAGAGCAACAGATGGGTGAATGTGTATGCGCCTACAATGGCGGAGCAGGTAAAAAATCCTTCCCAATGTCTGTTTTGATGGTTTTTATCATGTTTTATCACACTTATGGATCTGAGGTGATGCTAGATAACTCGCTGCTTGAAGACCACAGTGCATTAATGTGGTGACGTAGGGACGAGCGAGGGGACTGCAGTAACTGACAGGAGGTTATTCCATTCCGCTTACATCACCTTTAATATGACAGAAAATGAAAAATAAATATTATACTGAGATTAAACTGAGTACCATCGCTGCTCGTGTCCCCTGTTCAGAGGTGGAGCCCTTCAAACCTTCTTGTATCTCAGAGAAGATCCTGCTGAGGCTCATCAAACATCCCAGCGTGGTGCAGGAGCTCAGCTTTGATGAGAAGTACAAACGAGCGCCGCAACACTTTCTGTTTCAGCGCAACAAACCCGCCGAATACTTCATCTTGGTTCTGCAGGTACCAGGAGCTTACGTTTTAGACATTTGCACTGGTGCTTTTATCTATAAGGACATGCCGGTAGTCCTTTAGTCGCCCCACAACATCTTGATTGAATGTTTTGATATATAGTATCTTTTATTTGAGTGTTTACTGTGTGAGGTGTGTTCTGTTGTTTTCTTCAGGGGCGAGTGGAGGTGGAGTTTGGGAAAGAGGCGTTGAAGTTTGAGAATGGGGCCTTCTCTTACTTTGGGGTTCCTGCTATCATGCCATCAGGTACAAGCACACACACACACACACACACACACACAGCTATTTTCATAATGATCATGATGATATCTATAAGTAAACCATTTTTAACCCTATTAACTTGCGGAGTCCCACCTGGGTCTTGGTTTTATGTATTTTATTTATTTATTTTAATATTGCTATTGTTATATTACTCATTCATTAATTTTTTACCTACTGAATGCACTACACTGTGTACAGCACTTTGGACAGTGCGAACTGTTATAAATGTGCTTTTATAAATACATTTTACTACTTACACATTTTTATAGACCTGCTTTTACGTGATGCCGTCTACTTATTCTTTTTACTCTGTTCCTCAAAGTCTTTTTACCCTGTGTGTATATATGAGTATGTGTATTTATCTTTTTGTATGTGTGTTTTTTTTTTATTTGTTTTTTTTATTAGTAGGCTATGTATTAATTTAATTGTACTTGCTCGTATGTATTTTATTAAAGCACTTTGTAAACCATTTTTGTTGGTATATAAATAAATATATTATTATTATTATTGTTATTATTATTATTATTATTATTATTATTATTATTATTATTATTATTATTATTATTATTATTATTATTATTATTATTATTATTATTATTTCCCTTGGCCTAAAGTGTGTGTTCCCCTGTCTTCAGTGCACAGGTCCCCGTCTCGTAGCAGTGGTCTGGAGCGCTCTGAGCCGCTGCTGTACGGAGGCAGCATGAGCCAGCTGAACGGAGGAGGGAATGTCTACCTGCCCGACTACTCTGTCAGAATGCTCACACACCTACAGGTCATCAAGGTAACACGAGGACGTCACATTTTTATTTTTAACGTAATTTTTTTGGCATTTTCAAGCTTTATTAGATAGTACAGAGTTGAAATGGGGAGACAGAGAGAGAGAGGGGGGGGGGGGGATGACCTGCAGTAAAGGTCCACGGGTCGGATTTGAACCCCTGACCACTGCAACGAAGGCTGGAGCCTATATGGTACCCACTCTATCCACTACACCACCGGAGTGTGCATATGATGTCATTTATGGATTTTTTTCCTTTTTTTAAAACTTTATGTGGTTGTTTTTTTGTTGTTTTTGTACTTTATTGAAGTTGTGATATCATTAACATTGAGCATCAAACATACAGCATTCCTTGACAGAGGGCTTTACATTCTGTTTCAATGTCATCTGATGACCCATGTGTACAGATACAACCAAACTGGTCCATCTTTGTCTCTTGGGTCCATTGACTTCTTCTTGTCATAGAAAGTGCTTTCCCCAGTTTACAGTTATATAGTTTTCCTAGCGATCAATGGGAGTATTCGCATTATATATACTATACGATTTTTCTTATTACATTTTCCGAAAGATTCTCAAACAACAAACGACATAGGGTCCATTGGGACGGAAATGTTAAAGCCCTACTCCACCGGTGGAAATATGAAGGTGTATTGAACTCTGAGATCCTATGTAGTATAAATGTGCAAACATTTTAGAAATCGGTTGCCTGAGAAAAGGCAGAAAGAGTGTTTTATGGTCTCACTGTCTAACTCTACATTTTCCCATGTGTTACATCACACATGGTAAAATGTACAGTAGGTTTAGAATTAACAGGACAGCTGGGCCAAGGGAAGACTGAGGGAAGAAAAACCTCATTAATTTTATTATAATAGCGATTTTATAATTCCGGTTCCGTATGGGTGAAGTATTCCTTCAACTACCTTTTCAATCTTCCCTTTTATGTCCTTCATATTAACACTGGACTCTCCCAGAAGCCGAACCTTTCACCTGTTAATCAAACTAACCTCTCGCTGTATGTATGATGTAATAATACCCACAATGCCTTTCTTTTGCTATCTGTCAGATCACTCGGAGCCACTACCAGAACGCAGTGACGGCCTCTCGGATGGACACCTCCCCCCAGACGCCAGACCCGGACGCCCGACTGACAGAGGACAGACGCAGCGGTGTGACGCCGGAGCCTGAGCCTGCAGCCGCCACGGAGCCCTCAGCCTCGCTCCTGAGGCCCCCACAACAGCAGCACCAGGCCCCCACCACTAGTACTACTACCTCCTATCTAATGCCCCCTCCGCAGCACACTAGTTCCTCCACCTCATACCTCATGCCACCTCCCAGGGACACCGGCCGGCCCCAGTCAGCCCGCACCAGACAGCAGGCCAATGTCCCACAGAGCACCTCACTACTCAACGAGAAGAACCGCATCGTCCGTAAGTATATCCTCGACTCAGAAGAGTTTGTGCCTTTGAAATTAATGGTGGACTCAGTAATTCTGGAGAATGCTTCTTTTCAAAATCACTTGTTTTCAAAATCAGTGAATATCTCGTCATGGTTGTGTGGTTGTGTGGTTGTGTGTGTGTGTGCGTGCGTGCGTGCGTGTGTGTGTGTGTGCGTGCGTGTGTGTGTTGCAGGCAGTAAGTCTGACGGGCAGAGGAGTCCCAGTGACTGTGCGTTCCTCAGGATGGATGGGATCCCGTACATCAGAGAGGACAGAGTGGACCCTCACACACACACCGGTACCAACACTCACTCACTCTGTCCAATGCAAACGCGCACGCACACACACACACACACTGGTACCAACACTCACTCAATATGTCTAATTCAAACACACACACACACACACACACACACACACACACACACACACAGCGGTACCAACACTCACTCACTCACTCTGTCTAATGCAAACGCACACACACACACACACACACACACACACACTCTGTCTAATGCAAACAGCTTATCTTAATGCTTTCTTTCACAGTGGCCCTAGTTAATGGTAATTTAATGGTAAATGGACTCCACTTACATAGCACTTTTCCCTGGTTTATCCCAGACTCGGAGCGCTTTACATTGTTTTGTACACATTCACCCATTCACACACACATTCATACACAGATAGCAGCAGCTACCACGCAGGGTGCAAGCTTACTACTGGGAGACATTTAGGGTTCAGTGTCTCTTTGCCCAGGGACACTTGGACATGTGGCGGGGAGACGGGGGATCCAACCACCGACCCTGTAACCCAGTGGCTAACCCCTACCTGCTTTGCCACAGTACCCTATTGTATCCTTACTTCCTGATAAAAGCAATTCAACATTTTTACATCCAAATATTTCCTTAAAGCTACAACTTGCCAAAAGTTGGATAATACAGTGTAGTATGACGATTTCAATTTTACCTTGTTCATAAACTTTCGTGAGTCATACAGGAGATTTTAATCTATCTCTCTGTGTCCCTCTCCCTCCCTCCCTCCTTCCCTCTCTCTGTCCCTCTCTCTCTATCTCCCTCTCGCTCTCTCCCTCTCTCTCCCCCCCTCTCTCCACCCCTCTCTCTCCCTTTGTCTCTCTCTCTCCCCCCTCTCTATCCCTCTCTCTCTCTCCCTCTCTCTCCCTCTCTCTCTCTCCCTCCCCTCTCCCCTCCCTCTCTCTCTCTCCCCCCCTCCCCTACATCTCTCTCAGACGAGGCCTCCGTTCCCATAGAAACAGACACGTCTCCTTTCATCAGCAGCTTGTCTCTTAGCGGATCGGAAGACACACTCGGCAAGAAACTCCTGCTCAAACTCAGTCAGTCACACACACACACACACACACACACACACTCACTCACACTCCCACAGAAACACACACACATACACACACACATACACACACACACTCACACACAGAAACACACACTCACACACAAAGAAACACACACTCTCTCACACACTCACACACACACACACACACACACACACACACACCCTTTTCAATGCATTTCTCTCCGTTTCCCTACTTGGCATTCATTCACATGCAAACACAACCGCCATACTAAACACACGACACAGGGACCCGCAAACGCACACACACACACACACACACACACACACACACACAGCTTCCTCCCCAAAATCTGCCTCCTACTTAATCTTACATAAGTGTGCCCAATTTGCACTTGGTATTCTCCTGTTGTTTCTTAAAGGAACATACCACTATTTTATAACGCTCTTCCCATGTACTTCATATTTTAGCTATTCGAGGAAGCCATTATAAGTAATATTAATAATATTATTAATATGATAAATAAATCCTGTGTGTATTGGCGTGACATGCTGTTTAGTGTTGAAATACGTCTATCGAATGGTTTCATACGTGATAAGTCAAGTCAAGTCAAAGTTTTTTTTTGTCAGTTCTGATATATGCAAGACAAACAAACATCAGAACCAAAATGGCGTTTGTCTCTGACCCACAGTGCAATAGGAACGATAAATATATATATATATATATCTAGAGTAGAATAAGATAAAGATAATCTAAACAATATTTACATTAGATACATTCTAAATACTAAGTAGTGCAAAGGAATTTATTTTTAATTTATTTTGATGAAGCAGTGACGGGTTCTACCTTTATTTCCATTCATAAAACTGGGATCAGATGTGTAAACAAACAGCCATTGCTTATGATTGACATTCCACGCCAAAAATGTCAGATTCTAGGATCGTCTAATAATCGTGTGATCTTGGTATTATCATTTAAATGTCAACCAGTCCCTGTAAGTCAAGGTATTTTATTTTGAAAATTGAAATACAAACAGTATGTGACACATTCTCCTGTCTGTCTGCTCAGGCCACAAGAAGAGGAAAAAATCCCGCGAAGGAGAGAAAACGCCAGAGGACATTTCAGAGCAGCCGCTGGTGAAGACCTAGCAGTGTGCGTGTGTGTGTGTGTGAGTGTGTGTGCATGTGTGTGTGTGTGTGCGTGCATGAGTGCGTTAGTGTACATTTGCGTGTGTGTGCATGCGTGTGTGTGTGTGAGTGTGAGTGTCAGTGTATGCGTGTGTGAGTGTGAGTGTATGCATGTGTGTGTGAGTGTGTGTGTGTTATACAGACCTGAACTCTCCATCATAATTATGATGGTTCTTTAACATGTTTGTAAAGACGATATCTGGCTGCTATCAGAGTTTTATCTGATGACAAACCCACTCCACACACATCCCCATGTTGGCCATAATGCAGTGGACCCTTCACCAGGAATGTGGATGGAAGAAACCATTTCATTAAAATACAGGGGTGTTAGGGGCAGCTTTTGGCACTTTGCATTAAACCGTATAGCTTCTCACCTTGACGGGATTTTCACACTGATGCTCGAATATAAACGAAAGACTTTGAAAGTGAGAGATTTGTTAGAAGAATTATAAAGAATGCTAGTTTTTATACACCACTGTATGATACCTTCTTCATCACTTCTTCACTGGAAGTAAAGGAATCGGTTCTAAAGAAATGGATGCAAGACGCCAAAGATGTTTGTTGCTGTTGCTGTACATACTGCACTGGGGAGGGAATCTTTACAGGACATAAAATAAAACTGTCTGCTATATTTTTCGGGCTTTTAATTTGAAAGGGGTTGCTTGATTTACGCTTGTTAAAGGTTCTCCGAGGAACTTTCAGTTTTAGTTAATTCATGCTACCCCTTTGGACAAAAGCGGTAGTGTTTTTACTATACCAGCAGTTGTTTCTGGTTGAGCGTACCCATGACAAAGCCATTAATAAAAAAATAAATAAAAAAAGTAGCATTCTTTGCACTGATGGTCTCGTTTGCTGTTACTTGTAATTTATGATCATCAGAGGACAAATGAGACTCTTTCAGAAATATTTCAAAGTTCCTCGTAGCACCTTTAACAGCTTATAGAAGTTGATATTAGAGAGCAAGCTACATTGCTTTTTTCAAGTCACTTAAAATGAAAATTCAACCCACAATCAAAATATTGTGAGTGCTTTTTTATCACTATTTTACCACTATTGTCAGTGCTGTTGCAGGTTTAAAATATTTTCAATGTGTTTTGATTCGAACACAAAAATAGCAATGGAAGAACAACTTTGTACATAGATTGTCTTTTATGCCAAGCTTTGCTAACATGGATCTTACAAATACAACATCTTCACTCTGCTCACTTTCTGTATGAGAGCAATACTGAAAACAATGAATGCAATGTGTGTATAGATTGGCCCTGCAAGATAGTGTGGGGCGAAATAAGGCTGTGCTCGGAAAGCCCTACTAACGTCCTACTCATACTCATCTTGACGTCAATTTGAGTATGTGACGGTTGTGTATGCGAGTTTGGGTAGGCGAGAAATGCCCGGATGAGTACTAACTTCCGGGGAGATTTTGTGTATGGATCGACAGGTTACTTTTCATACTCAACTGCCCCACAATGCATTGCGTCCTTTCAAAGGGCATGGAAGTTTTTTTTTTAAATTCTTTATTGCTTTTGTATACTTCAGTGTAAACAGTCCGATGAACCTCGCTTACATAATGGATCGTTAAGTAGACAGTATGTAGTACATAGATGTTGAGTATGTAGGAGGGAGGACGTTAGTAGGGCTTTTCCAACACATCCTAAGAGTCAGTAGGTTTTTATATTTTCTCCCACAAAAAAAAACACACAATTTTTAACGAAAATATTTCTGAATTGTTGCCTAAATAAAATGAATGAACTTTCTGTCTTCTTTGAAAAGCAAAACATTTGAATTCAACTTCTTTGCCCTGTTTCAGTTTTGAAAAATATACTGGGCTGCGTTATATTTAGACTGGTGTATCTCTGGTTTCATCACCTGTTATATTACAATTAATTAACTTATTCTAGATAAATATTTTTTGAATGATAAAAAAAAATTAATAAAAAATTATGATGGGGATTTTACATTAATGGCTGTTTTTTGGGAGTCAGTTTTTGGCGTACTGCAATTGACACGCATGTATTGGGACATCCTAAATCTTTTTCTGGCATACTGAATAGTGTGGAAGTATGGGTATTGGAACCCATAGTACAGAGTGTTCTAGCTGTGTTCCTCAACCTACAGTGCACTGGAGTTTTTTTTTCTTTTTTTGGTCTGCGCAGTGTGAAAGGCACGGGATGGGCGGGCCTGCCTCCTCTGACTATGTTTGCAGGATGAGATTTGTGCCACTGCAGCACAGAGGAGGTGTGTGTGGGTGATACTGAGTGTGTGTGAGTGTGTGTGTGTGTGTGAGTGTGAGTGAGAGAGAGAGAAAGGGATGGAGGGAGGGAGGGGGGCATGGGAAGGGGAAATGCAGATGATGAAGCTGTTATTGGCCTTTTAATGAAAAGCTTGTCACAATGAATCTATTTCATTTAGGTTCCTGCCTGTATCGCTTGAAATATTTTATTTTGGCGGGTCATTCACCCCAATGTTCCCTAATCCTATAATAATTTATATAGAACAAAACAGGACGTTTTGTCAATGTCATGTATGGTTTTTTTTGTATAAAAATACAGTAAACCACACTGACTCGATCTTCATTATAACTTCCTGATGTGTTAACTTTGCCCGATTGACTCATCTCTATAAACCTCTCTGTTGACTCATCTTATGAAGAAGGAAAATTAAAACACTCAACATCTGTGTGTTTCAATAGGATGCCTTTTTCAGTCCACCTGCAAGTTAGCAACAAAAGTGTAAATTTGGGCATTTGGATACGTGGACCAGTTTTTTTCCCCTACATATTATCCCATTTTGCTCTGGGTAAATTGATACGCTCCCTATTTTGATTGTTCTGCATTAAAGCTGGGGTATGTGATTTCTGTTTGGTCAAAGTTAACATGAGCTGTACACTTTGACCAATCAGAGTGAGGCTCCGATTCTCTGTTCTTATTGGCTGTTGGGGCTGTCCATTCACTTTGGCACGACCTTGTTGGTGTAGAGCGTGTCAGGGAGGGACCAAAGAGAACAAGTGGAGCGGTTGAGGTATTTGGATTCGAATCTCTATCCCAACTGCCATTTTCTCCCCAAATCCTCCACCCCAGCTTTAAAGAGCAGTATGTGTTTGATTGGAGGTTGCACATCTCAACAGTTATTGTGGGTTTTCCATTGTACAAAGACACAAATTAACTTGGGAAATGACAAATCAATAAGCATTAAAAAAAAATCATAAATACTGTAAGTTAATGTCCTATGGCAGGCAGGAGGGAGGGGTGCTTTTCTAACTCATCTCATTGGCTAATGTAACAGGACGACAGTGGAGAGTGTGTGTGAGAGTGAGAGTGTGTGAGAGAGAGAAAGAGAGAGAGAGAGAGTGAGCGAGAGAAAGAGTGAGAGAAAGAGAGAGTGAGTAAGAGAAAGAGTGAGTAAGAGAGAGAGAGAAAGAGTGAGAGAGTGAGTGAGTGAGTGAGTGAGTGAGTGAGTGAGTGAGTGAGTGAGTGAGTGAGTGAGTGAGTGAGTGAGTGAGTGAGTGAGTGTGTGTGTGTGTGTGTGTGTGTGTGTGTGTGTGTGTGTGTGTGTGTGTGTGTGTGTGTGTGTAGGGGCCCATTTCTCCTGGGTGCAATATAGCCAAACCTGCTGACTCACTTTGCTGCATTGGAGCGCCGGCCGCCCGACCGACCACAGCCATTCAGCTTCTTCCGTTGAAGGTCAAAGACACGGAAACAAAAAAACCTACAATCAAATCTACAACATCCTGCACTGGGATCAGTTACACAGAGACATGTTGTTACTGCTGTAGACCTAGCCATTGGTTCTTTTAGACAGCATATGTTCATCATAAGAAGTCTTCCCTATTTCTGTTTCCCTTTTAACCTGTCATTCTTATTCAATTTAAATGTTTAATTTCATTTATTCAAATGTTTTATTTCTCATTCGCTTTTCTAATGTGTTAATGGTAAATGGACTTGTATAGCGCTATATCTCCGTTTATCACAGACTCAAAGCGCTTTACATTGTTTTTTGTACACATTCACCCAGTCACACACACATTCATACACCGATAGCAGCAGCTACCACGCAGGGTAGGCTTAGCACTAGGGTGCGAAGCTAACTAAGCTAACTATCGGGAGCAATTGCCCAGGGACACTTCGACATGTGGCGGGGAGACAGGGGATCGAACCTCCGACCCTGCACACCAGAGGCGAACTTCGTACCCACTTCGCCACTGCCACTGATATTATTCTATACTTGATGTATTTTAATCTTGATGTATTTCGTGCCCCCCGCAAAGCACTTTGAACGGCTTTGTGTCTGAATTGTGCTATAGAAATAAATTTGCTTTGCCTTGCCTTCACTATTTTTGCTCTTAGCCAATGTAATATCTGATTTTTGCTCAGTAGGATGTTTAACTGTTTTTTTTCCCAGCTCTGTTTTGCTTTATGTAAATGCATTGGGATAGGGATGTGTGGATCAAAGGGTCTTGGGGAAGAATATGAGAATTTGTTAAATAGAAAGTGACTATGTGATGGTATTTTGCATCAAAATATCACAGACATATAAAAGTTCCACAACATAACTGAACTCACAACAGTGTCCTCTCTTCATTTCACATTCAAGAATAAGTCGATGATTTTTGATATTTTTCTGACTGTCAACAAAGACCAAAAAACAACAATGAATTGATTCTACTGACATGTTTTGTATGTGTAGTCAACAGTAGAGCAAGTAAATAAGTTCTCCTGGATTCTAGTTAAGTATAAGTTAAGTGACATATCATCTGCTAACATGATAGCAATACAAATCCAATCATGTTATACAGCTCCGGAGAGACGTAAGAGACCAGTCTGGATTTTTCTCAAATCTTCATCTCTACATTACTTATTGAAAATGCTCTTTAATGACAAAAAATGTATTGGAATTTGGTAGAAATGTTGTAGATTTGGAGTGGTCTCTTCATTTTTTCCAGAGGTGTATATACTATTAGACTTTTTCTGCATTATAACTGAGTACATTTACGTCTGACGGTAGTGAAGTATTTTTTGCTGACAATAAATAGTTACTAATGTATGATTTTAAATGCAGGACCTTTACCTGTTATGATGGTGTATTGGGCATTGCCATTTTCACACACACACACACACACACACACACACACACACACACACACAACCACAACCAACTTTAAGTCAATTGTTCAACTTTTAAAGTGCATGTGAGAACAACATTGGCCGCGTTTCCCAGATTCGTTAAGAGCCTCTTTGGGCTAAGTACTTCTTTGGAGCGCTCTTAAGAACGCTGTGAAAGAAGAATGCGTTTCCCAGATTCGTTCTTAGCGAAAGTAGTACTTTCACTAAGATGGAACTGTACGACGGCGCTGACCCACTCTTTCAACCTTCTTAGCGACCAAATCATCAGTGATCATGCCGCGTCAGGGAAATTTATTTCCTCCACTTTTCGAAATAATAAAACAATGTTCAATGCGGACCTGGCGCAATAAACATAAACTAATAGTAGAGAAAAAAATGTTTTAATGAATTACACGTTTACGTTTTCCACACACATGTGAGTTTATAGTACTACACATAAAAAAATATCCACAACCCTGTGGCATTTGACAGATATCAAGGAAACAGATTTAATTGAACTCAGCTGAACCTCATCCAGAGCGGCTCCACCTGCTATAAAGGCGTTGCCAAAGTCCGCGCGTGTGAGAAACCATGGCTGCAATACAACAGCCTCGCCGTGCGCGAAGCCAGACGGTTTACATAAATGCATACGTGCGTCGGCACTTCTCCCCACTGGACGTGCTTTCAGACCGGGCCGTCCAGGCAAAGTACCGACTGCCCCGGCCGTGCGGAGATCCAACGGTTGATCACAGATGGTGTCTCCACACATATGCAATTTTTCCTTCAGCCCGGAGATGCAGCTTCTGGCTGCGCTGCGTTTTTAAGAACATATCAACCTCTTCTGAGGTCCAACAACCCCCAGCCCCTACCCCTTTACCACCAAGCACTGATCACTAAACCATAAACCCACAACCACCACACATCACCCATATCAACTCTCAGGCCTGAAGGCTGAAATAAATAAAAAGAACCAGCAGATGTAGGCTACATGTAACGTCCTGCACACTATGAGTATTGCTGCAGTGTCCGAGTGCTTTACCTGAAAGTCTGGCACTGGAATGCTGTTGAAAGGGCGCACTATACGCACACGGCATTAACCTACGCTTAGCTAAATTACAAATTGCCTGGGACTTTTTGTTGCTATAGGTTTGACACTCTCATTTCAATGCAAAATGATCCACACAATACATGGTTGAAAAGGAAACCAAAGTAGTTTATTGAAACCATATGGGGGAGGGGTTACTCCGCGCTGTCTTTACTGGGCGTCTGCATCACCTGCAACGAAGGGAGATTGATTAGTGAAACCTTCGCACTCTTCCTTTTTGTTTGGTTCTGGAACTCCTGCCACTTCTTCCTCACAGCACGCCAGTCACGCAGGCCACATGGGCTGGAGGGGGACATCTTTTCGGCAATGGCCTGCCTAACACGGTTCTTCACTGTGATGTTCTTTTTGCCCCTTGTTCCCCCGAATAAAACTGCCCGGTGCTGCCAGACCTCGTCCACTAAGACGCCCATCTCCTCCGCGGTAAACGACGGTGCCCGCTTGTTTCTTTTGCTGCCGCTTTCTTCCACTCTCACATGTGTGTGCCTATCCACGGGGTATATATGCGCTAATGGGCTTGATTACTACTTGGATACACTTGTTGCCACCGCACCCACACACCCCCACACACACACTATACATGCGTAGCCTAATTCCACCTGTGTGGGGGTGACCACGGGGCGCTGTGTGTGACTTATGCGCTGATAAAGAGGTGGGTGATCGATTCGCCTGGCATCGATTTATTCAGTTTCAGCACGACCGCGGTGGACAGCTCCCACCAAAGTACTTCTTTCGCTTCGTCTTACGCGTTCTCCAAAGAAGGCACTTAAGATGGCATCTGGGAAACACCCGTATCTTAACGCTCCTTCTTTGGCGAACCCTTCTTTCGACCCTTCTTTGGCCCCAAAGAACGATCGAATCTGGGAAACGCGGCCATTGTCTGTACACACGGTATTCTGCACAGTGACGTTCAAACTTCGAAGTGAAATAACAATAAAAGTGTTTTGTGAGGAAGGACACTTTACTCACCACAGCACCAGATAAGGATTCATCCGCCGCTGCAAATAGTCCCAAACAAAGTCCTGTCTGAGTGAGTTTTGCTGAAAAAATGCCGTGTACAGCAGTTGTGGAAAATTATTTACCACTTTTAAAAATTAAACTACATGTATAAAGAGAGATTTTTTAGATAGAAAGATTTTTTGGTAACACTTTACAAAAAGGGTATGTTAATTAACTGTTAATTAATGTTTAGTTAATGCCTATTAAGCATTAACTAACCGTTAATTTTTAGTTATTAAGGGTGAGTTACTGACTTGGTTAAACTTTAACTACGATCCTATGTAGTATAAATGTGCAAACATTTTAGAAATCGGTTCATGCTAGCCTGAGAAAAGGCAGAAAGAGTGTTTTATGGTCTCACTGTCAAACCCTACATTTTCCCATGAAATGTAGGGTTAGGGTTAACAGGACAGCTGGGCGAAGGGAAGACTGAGGAAAGACTGAGGGAGGAAAAACCTCATTCATTATATTATAATAGTGATTTTATGATGATAGAACACTGGTTCCGTACGGGTGAAGTATTACTTTAAGCATTAGCTAGTTAATGAATGTTAAGTATGTATTTACTTAGCATTAACTAACAGTCATTTGCTGTACCCTTATTGTAAAGTGTTACCGATTTTTCAGACAGAAGAGAAATACTGAGATTAACTAAATAAAAAAACAGGCCAAGCTTTGGTTTCAAGTGGCTTATATAATTTATTCCAGTATGAACACACAAACTGCTGTGTGCCATTTCAAACAACAACAACAACAACAACAACAACAACAAGACCACATAATGGGAGTGTGTGGTTGTGTGTGTCAGGCTCTGAGGTCTGAGTGGAAGATTACATTAAACCAAAAGGCGATTCTGTAGCACAGTAAAGGGCACTGAAGGGTGGACAAGAAACAAATAATACACCAGAGAGAGAGAGAGAGAGAGAGAGAGAGAGAGAGGGATATAAAGAGAGAGAGGAGGAGAGAGAGGGAGGGAGAGAGAGAGTGATAGAGAGGGAGAGAGAGAGAGAGAGAGAGAGAGAGATGGAGAGAGAGCGAGAAGAGGTGTTTTGTTCACTGATGGCACAAAGTTGATTGTTGCACATTTTTTTCCAACCAACATGATCGTCTACGTAGCTGCACAGGTCTGACCAGGCAAAACTGACAACATCAGGCACATGCTTTAACCTTTAAGTCAACTTGTTAAAAAATAACCGCTGCCACTCTTGATACGCTTATTTAGCAACATAAGAAATGTACGGATTGTGCCTTTTTAGTTTGTTGCTTCATAAATAGAGTGATGCAGATAACAGTAAAAGTGATTTCGTGGTGGGTTTGAGAGGCTTTAAGATAGACCTCTGAAGTGATTCCATATATGTACATTAAGAGTGTTTTATTCATACCACATACACGCACCTTTATCTAATTGTTTAAATGTTGTGGGAGCACTATCACTATCATTTAATTAAAATTCTTCAAGAATCCGAGTGAAAAAAATTGTGACGTGAAATGATTTGGAAATCGCACAAGAAAACAGGGACTCTACGAAATGAAAGGGGGGAGTGGTTATAAGACATTTTAAACTATTTTTGCGTTCAAGTGTCGTCCTTAAGTTATTGCACCTCCCAAAAAGGTTTACACAGCTTCACGTGAGAAAGCTAAAAATCAACCGTGACGTCCCATTGGTTTAACCGCTGCAGTTTTAACCAATCAGAGTTGAGATAAGCATTGGAGGGGGCGGGACAAAGAGGAGAACACGATATTACTTCCTGTGTTGTGGGCGGAAACAACAGAATTCTTTACTGGAGACTGGCGGCGTCGTGGATGGACTGAGCGACATAGTCGATGTTCTTGCTGGTGAGGCCGCACATGTTGATGCGCCCGCTGGCCATCAGGTAGACGTGCTTCTCTTTGATCATGAACTCCACCTGTTTGGCTGTAACATAGCAACACAGAGACACACAGGTCACCAAGAGGGGAGAGGGAGAAATAAGGCTTTGTTACATTAGCTTATTTATTTATTTTTTTGATTTTCAGGCTTTATTTGACAGTACAGAGTTGAAATGGGGAGAGAGAGAGAGAGAGAGAGAGAGAGAGAGAGAGAGAGAGAGAGAGAGAGACAGAGAGAGAGAGAATGACCTGCAGTAAAGGTCCACGGGTCGGATTTGGACCCGCAACCACTGCAACGAAGGCCGGAGCAAATTGGTAGCGCCCCCTTATTTATTTAATGCATTTTCAGCATGTTTTTTTTATTTAATTATTTTTTTTGTTTTCACCTTTATTTGAGTCAGTTATAGATGTACATGACAAGGACTAACCCTTGATGGTACACTCTACCCACTACAGAATGGGAGCGCCCCCACTTTGGGTTAAGTTACAAGGAAAACTGCCTGAAATTTGAGCCAACTAATTATATTATGTCATTCGTATGTAATGTAACTTCACATTTTTCAGTTCTACACACAAAGAATTTCAAATACTAACAAATGTGCCAATGTATCCTCTTTCAAACAGATAAACTAAACCAAAATGTGTAATTTATTATTATTATTTTAATTACATTTTTGTATTATTATTATTTATTTATTTTATCCCCTTTTCTTTTATGTATGTATGTATTTGTATAACTTTAATTATTATTTTCTTTCAAACTTTTTAATTGTCTGCACTAAACGAAAAAGTTTAGGCTGCTGTAAATGATGTGAACAATGACAGTAAGATGATTGGCTACCCTATTTTTGCTCCTACAATAAAGTATAAAACAAATTAAAAATAAACATAAATGAATGTGTATTTTTTCTTCTACTCACGGTTGAGTCCGGTGAAGCTGAACATGCCTATCTGCTGGGTGATGTGGTCCCAGGTGCCAGGTGTGCCCAGAGCCACTAGCTTACTCTTCAGCTGGTCTCTCATCAGCAGCACGCGGTCAGCCATGGTCTTCACGTTACCCTTCCTAAAGAGAGACACACACCAAGAGACTTCATGCCACTGTTTTGTTTTTTTAAAGATAATTCTTCTTCATGTCAAAGTGTCCCAGGGCAAAGAGACATTGAACCCCGAATTACTCCCGATAGTTAGCTTGCACCCTGCGTGGTAGCTGCTGCTGCTGCTGCTATCGGTGTATGAATGTGTGTGTGATTGGGTGAATGTGTACAAAACAATTTAAAGCGCTTTGAGTCTGTAAAAAAACAGGGAAAAGTGGAGTCCATAAGTGGAGTCCATTTACCATTTACCAGTTAGTAGCAGGGGGACAGAAGTTACGCACTATAACTTTGAGCTCATACTACCAGACTTCGTACCATTTAGCGAAGAGACAGAAGTTACTCACTATAGCTTTATGCTCATACTAACAGGCTCTTACTCTTGACTTTTAGGAGCATAGTACGAGGTTTAACACGTATTAGCATAATTCATAGTATTTTTAATATGACACCTGATGGTTTTAGTAGCGTACCATTCCTCATTGGGGGGGACAGAAGTTACGCACTATAGCTTTAAACTCTTACTACCAGGCTTCGTACCATTCAGCGAAGAGCTCGGGGCAGTTGAGCGTCTTGCTGACGATGCGAGCGCCCTGAGACGGAGGGTTGGACCAGGTCGTCCTGACGATCTTCTCCATCTGAGACAGGATGCGCGTCAGGTTCTCGTTGTCCTTGGCAACAACGGTCAGGTTGCCGACTCTCTCGTCTGAGCACAGAAAGGGATGTTACATGTCATGTTTAAAAATAAATAATAAACAGTTTTTTATGGTCGGTTGAAGTGACTACAAGGCACTATTAGTTGGGGGGATGTAGCTCAGTGGGTAGGGTGGTCGACCCACAACTGCAAGGTCGGTGGTTCGATCCCCCGTCTCCCCGCCACATGTCAAAGTGTCCCTGGGCAAAGAGACACTGAACCCTAAATTGCTCCAGATAGTTAGCTTGCACCCTGCATGGTAGCTGCTAGCCTGGCTCCGCCCGCCTGCCTACTTCCGCTCAATTTTAATTTCACTTCAGTGGTCAGTCTGGGGGTGGGGTGTGTTAGTGCTGCTCGTTAGTCTGCTCGTCCAAATTTTTGGCGGTCCAATCAACGATCAGAGCAAGTGGCTGAGAACGATGACGTCGAAGTCGCACTCCAGTTTCAGTTGAAAGGCGTTTATAATAGATATATTAAAATTGCGTTGTTTTTGCTGATGAGTGTGTGTGTGTGTGTGTGTGTGTGTCCCATGCACTCACTGTAAAGGCCGAAGTTTTTGGAGAAGGACTGAGCTACAAACAGCTCGAAGCCCTCGGCCACAAAGTAGCGGATGGCCCAGGCGTCTTTGTCCAGACTGCCTGACGCAAAGCCCTGGTACGCTGAGTCAAAGAACACAAACAGGTTCCTCCTCTGGAAGAAAAGACAAGACAAAATATACATATAAAACTTGATGATATTATATGTAAAACCGCTTAGCTACAATACATGTTTTACTCAATGGAATGTCCTGAGAACAGCCACCAAATGGAACAGAATGTGTTAAAGCTGCAGTGTGTAGAATTTTGGGTTTTATTTCCTAGCAGATTTTGTAGAAAGTAATTATAATATCCATAAGTACATTTAATTTAGTGCGTAATAGCTGAGAATTTTTTTTTTTAATTATTTTATTTTCCCTTAGAAAGGTTCTCATATATGTCCATATTTCTGCATATTTTGGACCAAGACCTAGTGCCGCCATCTTGAAAGTGTCATAGTTGGAATGTCATCAGGAGCATTGTTTAAAATTTAGAATTGTTCTTGTCCTTGAAGGCCACTGTAGCTTCTGTTATTATTCGAAAGTGTTGGGGTTAGCCAGGGAGCGTTGCATTCTAGAACTTTGTAGAACTTTCTTGATGATGTCATATTACACACTGCACCTTTAAAAGCAGTAGAACTCATGTCTATCATCTCGGTCTAGAGTCAAAGAACAAACAGATTCCTCCTCGAAAAGAAGAGATAACTTGTGCATAGAACATGGTAAGGAACAACAATAAAAGATGTGAAGACACCCATAGAATACTAGTGTCATTTAAAAACACAATATATATACAATATGTGACATATTTTTCATTAAAATGGTGCTCCGAAGAACTTTCAGTTTTTGTTCATTATAGCGCCCCCTTTGGACAAAAAGCGGTAGTGTTTTTACTAAGCCACCTGTTGTTCCTGGGTGAGCGTACCCATGACAAAGGCATTAAGAAAAACTATATAAAAATAGCCTTCTTTGCACTGATGGTCTCGTTTGCTGTTACATGAAATTTATGATCAGCAGAGGAAAAATGTTTTCGAAAAAAAAACTATGTAGCTACTGTACATGTTTTACTTAACATTGACAACATGTAACAGAATGTGTTAAATGCCGTTGAACTAATTTCTATAATATCGATAAACTAAAGCCACAAGCTCTGGTCCTCACCATCATGACCTCAGCGATCTTCTTCCACTGGTCCTGTGTGGGGTCTGTGCCGGTCGGGTTGTGAGCGCAGGCGTGGAGCACAAAGACTGAGTGTTCTGGAGCTTTCTGTTGAAGCATAAAGGGTCAGATCAATTTACATTAATAACCAGATTAGAATAATTTCAATCAGAGGCTAATATTACACAATATTATCACAATATTTTTGAGGGCGGCTGTGGTGAAGTGGGTAGGGCAGTCGACCCTCAACTACAGGGTGGGAGGTTCGATCCCCCGTCTCCACCGCCACATGTCGAAGTGTCCCTGAGCAAGACAATGAACCCTAAATTGCTCCTGATAGTTGGGCCTGCTATCGGTGTGTGAATGTGTGTGGGAATGGGAACAGGTCTCCCTTGAAAAAGAGTCTCCGGTCTCAATGGGAACTACGTGTTCCCCTACCATCCCCCTTACCTCCAGATCATCCATCAGCCCGGTGAAGTCCAGGCCCCGGTTGGCAGCGTCCCAATAGTGGTACGGCCGGATGTCCTTGAACCCAGCATCAGCAAACACAGCGTTGTGGTTCTCTGGGAGCAAGAAGTTGATTGATGGAGATGAATAAAAATCTAATCAAGTTCATTTATTCTTAAAAATAACAGTGAAAAATTCCAACGGCAATAAGGTGTTTCAGGCAGCAGCAAGTTCAAAGAAATGTTGAAAAATATTAAAAGAGAAAAAAATGAATTATTCGAGTGAGTGAGTGAGTGAGTGAGTGCGTTCGTATGCTTGGGTGTGGGTGTGGGTGTGGGTGTGTGTGTGTGTGTGTGTGTGTGTGTGTGTGTGTGTGTGTGTGTGTGTGTGTGTGTGTGTGTGTGTGTGTGTGTGAGCAGTGCACTGACCCCAGGTTGGCGCGGAGACGTAGATGGGCGTGGCCGTGTTGTTGACTCCATGGTGCCAGCGACGCAAAAACTCTGCTCCGATCCTCAAGGCTCCGGTCCCACCAAGACACTGCACCCCTCCCACCTGACAGAGAGAGAGACAGGAGGGTTAGACAGGTTAAACACCCCTCCCACCTGACAGAGAGAGAGAGAAAGGAGGGTTAGACAGGTTAAACAGTTTGTCCTTAAAGACCTACTTCACTGGTGGGAATATGAAGGTGTATTGAACTCTGAGATCCTATGTAGTATAAATGTGCAAACATTTTTAAAATCGGTTCATCCTAGCCTGAGAAAAGGCGAAAAGAGTGTTTTATGGTCTCACTGTCTAACCCTACTTTGACATCTGACAGACAGAGTAAGTAAGTAAAATGTATTCATATAGCGATTTTCACAGACAGGGTCACAGAGTGCTTTACAATCTGCATAGAAAATAAAAGCATAGTAAACAATTAATCTAAGAATACAATTAATAAAAAAAAATACACAACAGATCAAATTAGCAGCATATAAAAGACAAAAGTATATACAGAAAAGAAAAGGAAAGGCTAATTTTGGTTTTGGCCACTGTGTTTTGAAATACGCGGTTTTCACCTCACCCTGTTCTCCTTTATGGCAGCACTGTCGTCTCCCAGGGCAACCTTAGAGGAGGCGGACCTGAACTCAGGCAGACCGAGGATGGGCAGGTACTCGTGGTTCAGGCTGTCGTCCTCCACGATCAACTTCTCAACCTTCTTCACTACAGGCAGCACCCAGGGCAGGCAGTCATCTGTACGGTAAGCTAGAGGGACATAAAGCACAAGACACTCTTTAATATATACACTCATCTAGTACGGTAAGCTGCAAGGGACATAAAGCACAAGACACTCTTTATTAACAGGCCAAAAAAAAAACCTCTTGTTCCAGCTCTAACACTCATCTGTACGGTAAGCTGCAGGGGACATAAAGCATAAGACACAATTAAGTCCTAGCTTATGACCCACTTGAAACTCAACTCGAAACGAAAGCCAACAAATATGAGTTGAGTTTTTCACTCCTTGGCCTCTTTCTACTGTTGTTTGTCTTATCGTATATTTGTGTGTTTTGATCCATTTTCTTTTTGTCTTTGGTCAACTATAAATGGCTTGAATGGTTTTTAAATGTGCTATAGAAATACATGTATACTTGAACAGGCCACACAACCATCTCGTTCAAACTCTAACACTCGTGACAGGAATGCAGAAAGTCAGTCACAGTTTCAGGACTTCAATCTGGAACAACCCATGCAAATATAAATTGATTTCTTGCAACATTTTGTCTGCAAAGAAACTAAAAGGCACAGTTGCATTTTGAACATGTTTTGCTTCAGAGTATGCAACCATCTATATAGAATAATGACAATACTGTTGCAGGCAGAAATGCTAAAGGTTAAAGGAATACTTCACCCATACGGAACCGGCGTTCTATCATTATAAAATCACTATTATAATATAATGAATGAGGTTTTTCTTCCCTCAGTCTTCCCTTGGCCCAGCTGTCCTGTTAATCCTAACCCTTACTGTGATGTCACAAGAAGGAAACTGTAGGGTTAGACAGTGAGACCATAAAACACTCTTTCTGCCTTTTCTCAGGCTAGGATGATCCGATTTAATTTTTCTTTTGCACATTTATACTAAATAGGATCTCCGAGTTCAATACACCTTCATATTCCCACCGCTGAAGTCGGCCTTTAAGAGAGACAGGAACAGAGCAGTCAGTGTAGGACGGAGACAAAAGTAATGCAACACACTCTCTGAAGGTCAGCCTTCATAGATAAAGAGAGTGTGTGTGTGTGTGTGTGTGTGTGTGTGTGTGTGTGTGTGTGTGTGTGTGTGTGTGTGTGTGTGTGTGTGTGTGTGTGTGTGTGTGTGTGTGGAACATATTTGACTTCTTAAGAACTCGTGCTGCCTCATACTGTATGTAGATCCCATGCTGAGCCGTATCATGTATCAAGCCTTCACCACAGCTGTAGTCAGGAGGCCGACACACACACACACACACACACACACACACACACACACACACACACACACACACACAGACACACACACACACACACACACACACACACACCTCAAGAAAGGGTCAAAAAACAAGTAGCTTTGATGCCTTTTGCGCCACTGGATATATTTGGTGGTCGACAAAATATTTGCGGGTCCCGCCAAACAAGATTAAAAAAAATCAGTATGTAAACGGCTTTTACAACAGAGTTCAGCGGTCAAAATGCAGCGGCCTTGCCTCATAGCGGTCAGTGTGTGCCGTGATATCTCCTGTTGATTAATCCATTACTTCATTTTATTTCCACATAGAAAATCACTGCATTACTATAACTCATGTATCCCGTTAACCAGTCTATAGGCTGAAAAACCGCTATAGATACACGTCTAGGTTAAGACGCCATTGGTGCAACAGCCTGTATATATACTATCGGCCAATATGTAATTTAATAATTTCTATGTTTTTTTGTATATCCTTTTATACTGTATGATGTGTTATATGGACCTGTGTCTGAGGGCTAGGGCCGAAAAGCAGTTCTTCCTGCCATTTTTTGCTTATTATTTTTCTGACCCAACTGGTTTTTATGTGTGCACACACACACACACACACACACACACACACACACACACACACACACACACACACACACACACACACACACACACACACACACACACACACACACACACACACACACACACACACACACACACACTGATGTGTTTTGGCAACGAGATGCAAAAGTTCAGCTGAGATCCGAGGCCATGTTGCAATATAGGACAGAGTGTGTGTGTGTGTGTGTGTGTGTGTGTGTTGCTGCAAGAGGGGGTCGAGTCACTAGAACAACTAGTAAGGATGTTGACTGGTTGCATTGCACATTTTTGTACTAGATTAGATTAGACCCAATTCACTAATAGAACTAACAGACTTTTACAGAGTTTAACAGCCTGTAAATATACAGTAATTTCAGATCCTGATGTTCCAATGTTGAGAGACGGCTTAGATGTTGTCTTGGACTTAAATGCTTAAAAGAATACTTCACCCATAAGGAACAGGCGTTATATCATTATAAAATCACTATTATAATATAATGAATGAGGTTTTTCTTCCCTCAGTCTTCCCTTGGCCCAGCTTTCCTGTTAATCCTAGCCCTTACTGTGATGTCACAGTAAGGAAAATGTAGGGTGAGACCATAAAACACTCTTTCTGCCTTTTCTCAGGCTAGGATGAACCAATTTCAATTTTTTTTTGCACATTTATACTAAATAGGATCTCAGAATTCAATACAACTTCATATTCCCACCGGTGAAGTAGGCCTTTCACTGTCTTTTATGACACACAATTATCAGAAGTCATTAAACTGATAGAGATGAAGGAAATGAATACAGACAGACTCCATTGGCATCTGGCTACGGCTGTTTAGTTGACGTTATGAGAAGGATGACATGGCATTTAATTCAAAGACTTATGTAAACTGTCATTGGGAGAACAAGGGCATAGGTGGACTGGACAAATACCAACTTAAAGCCGTTATATATAATAATTAGCCTAAAACATATTCATTATGTCACAGCAAAAGAATATATATAATAGAATAAATCATATAGAGTACAAGTTATAACTGCTTATAGACTAGTCAGATCTCTAATAAGCCATGCCTTGGTCATTTTAACCTTATACAGCTCGAGAAAAAATTAAGAGACCAGTCTGGATTTTTCTTCAATCTTCATCTCTACATTACTTATTGAAAATGCTCTTTAATGACAAAAAAAAGTATTGGAATTTGGTAGAAATGTTGTCAGTAGTTTATATTATAAAACCAAAATGTTCAATCTACTCAAACATATGCCTATAAATAGTAAAACGAGAGACACTGAACATTTGGAGTGGTCTCACAGCTGTATGTGCATTTCATTCTGTTAGTGCGTTAAGCTGTCAAGAGATGCTGCATCGATTTCACCATTTAAACAGTGACTAGTTTAGGCACATAGATTGTAGGCTATATTACAATATAACTGTTCTGCAGAGTTTGATGCGTTCACGGAGCCGGTGATACAGTGGGACATGACAGAGATACACCTGCAGTGAATTAAACAACATGACAAACTGCCCCCTATTCCATTTTAACTGGGGGAAGCAGTGTTTTGAGAGGGTTAAAGGGTGAGAGAGAAAGTCCCGAGACGTTGCTATGGCGCTGACAGGAGAAGCTACATATTGTCAACACCATCTAGTTAGCTTCGGTGCTAGCTTGTAGCGAAGGTCATGTTGTCCACAGCGCTACTAATTATAGATAGCATGACGACACGAGCACCGCGCCACTCAAAGCTACAGCAATACGACAGCAGCGTTTAGTTTTTGTTCGGGGTAGATTAGCTTAGCTGACTCAATGCTACAACCAGAGCTAACTTAGCATCAGTTAACAGTTAGCATTAGCAGACACTGACAGGCAGCGCTACCATCTCTCACCTCCGACTCCCAAGTTAACCTTCTGCGCATGGCTGTCCTCCCTGAAGTCAGCGGTCAGCTTGAAGACAGCCACTGGGGGAGCCTGGGGCACATCGCTGAATATGGACATGGCTGAGTTTGTTTGGACGAAGTAGTAGGGCGGTGCTGGAGCAAAAGGCAGGCGGAGGAGAGGAGGTGGATAGCGGGCGAGAGAGACGGGGCCTGGGTTCACCTTCAGCGGGGAGGCTGGAACATGGAACAGACAGGAGGACCGTAGAACGAGGCGTCAACGCGATAGCCAATAGGAAGGCACGTAACCCCTGACGTCAAACCTGAGCGAGCCAATGAGAGAGCCGGAATGGAACCGATACAATATAAGTTTTTAATTTCGCATATTTGTTTAGTTTTATTTACAGTTTTTATTTGTCATGTGCACACAGCAATTATTGTAGCAACCATTTGAAATGAAATGCTTGAGTTATAGGCTGCCTGCAACAATTAGAAAAATGCATAAAAAATGAACAAGCAAGTGGAGAAGATAGATAGATAGATAGATAGATAGATAGATAGATAGATAGATAGATAGATAGATAGATAGATAGATAGATAGATAGATAGATAGATAGATAGATAGATAGATAGATAGATAGATAGATAGATAGATAGATAGATAGATAGATAGATAGATAGATAGATGGGTGCATTGTAGACTATACTACGTGGGCT
>OX442355.1:1184029-1186529 GCA_949357725.1 Hyperoplus immaculatus | reverse complement strand
ACACTCAGCCTTCTTGTCTGTGTTGAGTCTGGCTGATCTGTGACAGCCATCGATCCGTGTCGCTGCGTACACACAAACAAACATGGCGGCGCGGGTCTGTGGGGAGGAGATGGAGTGTGTGTGTGTGTGTGTGTGTGTGTGTGTGTTTACCCTAGGGGTCAGGGGTTAAAGTGGGCGGGGTCTGTTGAGTGACAGGCCTTTAGTAGCAGTGTGTTTGAGCATAGGCCCGTCCTGTCATCAGAACCCTCACCTTTACACTGAGGAGGAGACGGGACAAGGCAAGGGGCTCAGGGGATAAAATAAGTGATTAAAACTATTGTGGAGAACGCTTGTTATAATTTATTTTCCTGTCAAATCAGTGAAATCTCCTCACTGTCTGGTACCTGTATATACACTGGGTTTGCGCTGATAAAAAAAATCAAGTGTTAATACACATCCCACACTCGGGCATGTTAACGGGCATGTTGCCAGCTACAGTAGGCCCCCTTTTATACAAACCCATTTAGAGAGACTTAAAGGTGCAGTGTGTAATATGAAATCATCAATAAAGTTCTACAAAGTTCTAGAGAGTTCTAGAATGCAACGCTCCCTGGGTAACCCCACCCCTTTTGAATAATAACAGAAGCTACAGTGGCCCTCGAGGACAAGAACAATTCTAATTTCTAAACAATGCACCTGATGACGTTCCAACCATGACGCTTTCTACATGGCGGCCACTAGGCCTTGGTCCAAGATATGCAGAAATATGGACATATATGAGACCCTTTCTAAGGGAAAAATGATAATTCAAAACATTTTTTTCAGCTATTATGCACTGAATTAAATGTGCTTATGGATATTATAATTACTTTCTACAAATCTGCTAGGAAATAAAACCCAAAATTCTACGCACTGCAGGTGCGTAGAATTTAGGCTGTGTATTAACAATGATTTTTCCCCCCAGTGCATGCAGTGAGGAGATCATGAGGAGATATTTACAAAGTTTGACAAAAGGTGATTTTGACAAAAAGCTTTCTCCAGAATCACTGACTGCACCTTTAATGGTCCTCCCTCTCTCTGTGTGTCTGCTGTTTGTTTGACCGTGGGCCTGTCCTGTCATCAGAGCCCTCACCAAAACACTAAAGAGGAGACAAGACAAGGCAAGAGGCTTGAGTCAAAAGAACTCATTCATTGAATGGCCTAAATTTGAGTATTTCCCTTTTTTTTTTGCTACATTATATTACTAGAAAAATCATGTACTTTTTACTCCATTCATTTGATTACTATGATGTTACTTATAAGATTTGCAGATTTTGATTAAAGCTGCAGTGTGTAGAATTTTGGGTTTTATTTCCTAGCAGATTTTGTAGAAAGTAATTATAATATCCATAAGTACGTTTAATTTAGTGCATAATAGCTGAAAAAAATGTTTTTAATTATTATTTTTTTCCTTAGAAAGGGTCTCATATATGTCCATATTTCTGCATATTTTGGACCAAGGCCTAGTGCCGCCATCTTGAAAGTGTCATAGTTGGAATGTCATCATGTGCATTGTTTAAAATGTTGAATTGTTCTTGTCCTTGAAGGCCACTGTAGCTTCTGTTATTATTCAAAAGGGTTGGGGTTACCCAGGGAGCGTTGCATTCTAGAACTTTGTAGAACTTTCTTGATGATGTCATATTACACACTGCACCTTTAAAGATACAAAACACAATCAACTGACGAGGTTTTATTAAAAGATAACATATATAGAATCACAGAGTTTCATTGACTGCTCCTCTGTGATTCGTGCAGACGATAAAAAAAGAAAATTGAACTTGAACAAGGATTAAAAGTGTAATTTTTGTCATTTACTTCAGCAACAGTGAAACATTTGCCAACAGCAGCTGATGGGAACTTGATCGTGTGTGTGTGTGTGTGTGAGTGTGTGTGTGTGTGTGTGTGTGTGTGTGTCTGTGTGTGTGTGTGTGTAAAGTGAACACACAGTCCCTTGTCTACAACAGGCTGGTGGTATCCATGTACAGCTCCGGAAAAAATGAAGAGACCACTCCCAATGTTCAGTGTCTCTCGTTTGACTATGTAGAGGCATATGTTTGAGTAGAATGAACATTTTGAATTTATTCTACAAACTACTGACAAATTTTCTACCAAATTCCCCCCTAACCAAATATTGTCATTAAGAGCATTTCCATCACAGTAAGTAATGTAGAGATAAAGATTTAAGAAAAATCCAGACTGGTCTCTTAATTTTTTCCAGAGCTGTGTATGTATCTATCCGCCCTGGTTTGGTTTGATTGATGGCTTCATTGTTGCCATGCCGGCCGGTTGCCATGCCGGCCGGTTGCCATCACGGTTACGGAGCTCAGAGATGGAACAGTCAGATCCTATTTATGGGTCTGCAGGGACACTTTCCCTGGAAGACCTGACAAGGCCTCGCCAACAGCAGCTGATGGGAACTGGACCGAGTGTGTGTGTGTGTGTGTGTGTGTGTGTGTGTGGGAGGGGGTGGTGGGGTGTGTGT
>OX442355.1:1166529-1169029 GCA_949357725.1 Hyperoplus immaculatus | reverse complement strand
TTACGCACGGCTGCTGGACAGGAGGTGAACGCGAATCTCAGGACGATTTTGTATTTTTTTATGTTTACGTCTATTTTGCCAGAATACAAAATATATTCATAAGTCTGGAAATGTATTATGAACACATTTCTGAAGAGATAAAGAGCATAGCAGACCGTTTTAATTTACCATAAGGTGTTTCCATAATCTTAAACAAATGAAGTTCTATTATTGAAACGCCTCGAAAGGAACAATCGATCTCGTAACAATACAAAAAAAAAATCCCGAGTTTACAGGTCAGGATATAGACTGAAACATAGTATGAAGATATTTGTGCGGAATTTATTCAAAAGTCTAAAGAATCAATATATCACTCGTGGAAAGACGTATTTATGTGATTATTCTAGTGTATATTTAGGAGCTTTGTAAATAAAATGAGTATCCGAAAAATTAATTAGTTTGTTAGTAAGTAAGTGAGTAAATGAGTAAGTAAAGTGTATTTATACAGCACCGTTCACATATGAAATCAAAAAGTGCTTTACGTTAAGAATAATGACAGTAATACGAACACAAAGTGAACATTATTCACTCATATTTAATTTAAATTCGAAACTCTCAACTCGTGTAAACTGATATGTTTTTTTGCACGTGGAGAAAATTGGAGAAAATGTGTTTCAAATAAATCTATCTATCAATCGCATATGGATTGAACGGAAGAAACACGGATTCAAATAGACTACTAAAAAACGTGAAGCATGTTGAACATTTAAAACAAATAGATAAATCATTCTAAAATGGGGCGTGCTTTTTAAAAAGTCCCTTTGAATTCCAAATGTGTTCCCTTAAAGGTGCAGTGTGTAATATGACATCATCAAGAAAGTTCTACAAAGTTCTAGAATGCAACGCTCCCTGGGTAACCCCAACCCTTTCGAATAATAACAGAAGCTACAGTGGCCTTCAAGGACAAGAACAATTCTAAATTTTAAACAATGCATCTGATGACATTCCAACTATGACACTTTCAAGATGGCGGCACTAGGCCTTGGTCCAAAATATGCAGAAATATGGACATATATGAGACCCTTTCTAAGGGAAAAAAAATAAAAAATAAATGTTCAGCTATTATGCACTAAATTAAATGTACTTATGGATATTATAATTATTTTCTACAAAATCTGATAGGAAATAAAACCCAAAATTCTACACACTGCAGGTTTAACATGGAGAAAATATAAATAGAATAGAAAGTAGAATAGAAGGAGCCGAAATATTCACTTTCAAAATAAAGTGTTTTCATAAATATTGATATATATATGTATTTTTTTTGTGTGTAGTATGTTCAATTTAACATATGTAATAGAATCAATTAGATATGGAGCCTTTGTTAGTTTAATGTATTTTTTTCACTGTTAACTGTACATTTTGTATATTTAAATATTGTCTGCCATTTATATATATAGGCTATATTTATATGTAAAGGCCTATTCCCTCGCCTGTATATGTGACGTATGGATGGAGACACAATCTAGATAACATGGTTAGAATGTTTTATTCTGTTCGCTTTCAGCTGTTCATAGACTGTCTGTCTGATTTGGAGCCGAGGAACAAAACACCGACACACATTTACACACACACACACACACACACACACACACACACACATACACACACTTGCACAGAATGCATAACATACACATTCTAAGTGTGTTTTTTTGCTCTTTAACATCATAGTAAACTTTTTAGTGTTGCTTCTTTCTCGCTGTCACTCGTTTAGACATCCCCTCTTCGGAAAACCATCTGAACTGTCTCCGAACACAAACACACTCGTGCGCGCCCCCGTGCACGTTGACGCGCGCACACACACACACACACACGTAGCGGGGCGTTTGGCTGAGATTATCTCTCCTCTCTCTCTCTCCATCCAACCGTCCAGAGCCGCCTGGCGCCTCCGCAGCGCCGCGAATGACAGGAGACAAGAGGTGTAGCATTTCCCATTGTTTCCGTCGTTTATAACACACACACACACACACACACACACACACACACACACACACACACACACACACACACACACACACACACACACACACACACACACACACACACACTAGTACACCCCTCCTTGAACCTTGTTCTCCAAAATCCAATAATTGTAGTAACAAGACATTCATAGCCTCCAGACAAGATTGCGTTCTAATAGCACTAATCCAAAGGTCCGTTCAGTTATTATGAAGGTTGTGATAGCAATATACCGCTATAAGTTTACACTCTAACTCCCCAACACTATTTCATGGGAATATGAAAGCAATGTTTAAAAACAGTGTGATGTCTAAGATCAATTGTACACTGTCTATAATACCAGTCCCCAGATTTGTATAAGCAATAAGCCTCTTCACCTTTTATGCAACACAACACAAGGATTATCTATCCTTTCAAAGGTAATGTCTTAGTTTTCTTAAAGGGGCACTGTGTAATATGACATCATCTAGAAAGTTCAAGAAAGATCTAGAATGCAACGCTC
>OX442355.1:1144029-1164029 GCA_949357725.1 Hyperoplus immaculatus | reverse complement strand
GATGATTCATAGTCATGCTTAACCATACTAAATTATCAAATAATGACTTACATGCATTTCGACGTATTCCCTGCTGACCGTCTGGGGTGTCTGTGCAGAGCACTAAACACTATTCTAGCCAGACGAGAAGTCACGTGTTCAAAGCGGTCTACCCTTCCGTAACTTTGTGACGTCGCATGTAACTTTGTGAAGTCACCACGCGGATGTTTCCAAGTATGGTAATGCTGTCACTTCCCTGTTCGCGTCTGCCTCGCGCCCTTATAGGTCCATGCTCGCGCTTCCCGCCACTGAAAGTGTTCCGGAAGGAAGGTAACCAATCACAACGGAGTGGGGTTTGCAGGAGGGGGGGGGAGGGGAGCGGAGATGGCCGATCACAGGCGGAGGGAGCGGAGATTGCCGAAGCACACACACTCAAGTGTTGACAGGATGTGCTGGATCGCCAAAATAAGAGAAAGAGCTTCCCGAAAATCTACATAGTTTTTTGTGATGTGATTCGTGTCAGGTTGCAGTGTAAAACAAGAAATTAAGACCAGAAAAGTAGTATAATAGGTCCTCTTTAAAATGATTTGGTCATTCATCGATAGAATATATTGTGCCCTTTTTTTTTGCACTGGGCACCTGCCCCCGAAAATGTCTGTGCACGCCACTGAAAAGGGCTCTCACTGTTTTTCAGATTGCAGAAATCTGCTCCCAGAATCGGACACTTCCCCTTTAAGTGTCCACAGTTTGGTGAAATGGTTTCAGTCAAGGTGAATGTGATGGTTAGGATATTTTTCTTTCTTATGTAATTCAATCCAGCCCCGTTTTCACATGAACCCATAATATGAATCATGAATTCTGGCTCAAATATGATCTGTTCATCGTCTTGGAAACCTTCCATTGACTTCTAGAGATCCCCGGAAGTCTTCCCAGTTAAGAAATCTTGTCCAAGAAAAAAAATCCACCCGACCCAAAAAAACTAAAAAGTATGCCACTTAAACTTAAAATACAACAACCCTGCGTTCCAATCCCCATACTTCCCTACTATTTAGTATGCCAAAAAAAGATTTAGGATGTCCTAATACATGCAAGTCAATTGTAGTATGCTGAAAATACATAAATGCCCCACTAACTCCAATAGCATTTTGGAGTATTTATTCTTATTCTTGACATTTCTCAACACGATGAAAAAAAAAATTTCCTTATCCAATTTTTTTCTCTCTCTCCTGTGGCCCTAAAGCGCTCTTCTGTACTTTAGTATGTAGTGTAGCAAAAAGAAAAAAAGTATGTGATTTGGAACGCAGGGCAAGTTTTAATTTATTTCCCAATAGCAATAGCACTATAGAGTGTTGGCCCATCTGACAAATAGAACACAGACATTGCTCAGCCTGGCGTCACTGGATTTAATGCTTATTTAAAGTGAACGTAGGCGGCTGCAGCGTGCCAGTCTAAACACCGTCCCGCCTTGTTTAGCACTTTCTTTACGAGGGACGCACTGATGATGATATAATGTGAGATGGAGAGAGTCGCCGGCTAGTCTACAAGGGACAATCACAAACACTGTATATCTGTCCAACCCTGTCTCATCAAAATTACGTTCCCAGAGGACTATTCGGCATTCTCAATTACGTTTGACTAACAAACGTATTTTGTCCGTGATTACGTTTTAATGAACATATCGCAAACAAGCTCGTTCTCAGCCTAGAACTGTTCGGGATTCTCAATTACGTTTGGCTACAAAACGTATTGATAACGTTTTAATAAACATATCGCATACGTTCGTTCTCAGCCTATTTTTTGCCATTTATTTACCTCTAGGATTATGTTTGGTTGAAGTGTGCATTGTCTGGGCGGCTGCCTGAACTACAGCGCTGCAGGAAATTAATATGTACCATTGATATGTTCACATGTTTCTTCATTCATTCATTCAAACAAACTGGTGAAGGCAATCGACGTTCCGACATGGCCACGCCCCCTTTGGGTGGAAAACAAAGCGATTTTGACTATAATGCAAAATTGCGGTCCAAAACAGCACAAAAAGAAAACGATCAGAGGTAAATAAGTTACAATTTGACCGACAGACACAATGTTAAGATCCTTTACAACAACTCTGCCAGCTAGATAACGTTAAAGACACTTATAAATGATTAATTTGATCAATCTAAAACCATTTGTGTGTCTAGTCTCTCAGCATCAATCTGGCGCAAAGATCCGACCCATTGGCCAGAGATGTCATGCCCTGATGTAGGCTATATATTCACCTCACTGAGTCTCTATGTAAGCTGATTACACGTGAACTAATTGATCTTTAGATAGCAAACTCCCACTGAATGCAGAGCGCAGCCGGGAGCTTCCTGCTGTCATACAGCCCTTCTTTAGGGGAATTTTAGGGGGCATGGCAAAGGAATAAAACCATGATGTTTGTTTTTTACTTTGTAAACCACAAAACAGCTCAGGACATTGCAGATTTGAGCTATAACGCTTATTTTGAATGATCGCGCTGTCTTTGAGTACTGCCACGAGAGTTCCGTCTAGATGACGTATTGCCGACCTGATGAAGGGTGACGTCAGACCAGACGCACGCCCCTCTACAAACCAATCAATGTCGAGGAATGTCACGTGACGCGAAACGAGCCTATAGCGGCAGCCCTGAGCTACGAAGAGCATAAATCGTTGTGAGATGATCATTGTTGTTTGTGAGAAATGCAACACAATCGTCACTCAGTAAATGTGCACGATGTAGATTGATGGTTATCACGAATAAGGAGTTTTAGGCGGGCTTTACAGTTAAATAAGCAGGAAAACTACAACCATAATCCCACTTTGCTTGTCTTTTTACCTCTGTATAACCTTGTGGATTAAATTACTTTTATTTTCTTCAGTATTTTACATTAAATTATCTTTGAAGTAAGATATCATTCACAACTTTTTTATATATAGCCTATATCTCACCTGCACAATATGTTGCTTTTTAAAAAATGTTTTATATTTTATATTTCTGTGGCCAATGTTCTTTGTTGTTTTTATTGTGCAAATAAATTAAATCTAATCAAAAGCATGGTGGTGAATTGTAGGTGTGTTTAAATGTAAAATTGTACAATCTTCACACTCTCAACATTAGCACCTTTCCAGCAATGTATTCAGTTGGTGTTCTTTACCGCAAGGTTGATTTTCTGATAAATTTGAAGGCCCAATATGGAAAATTAAGCTTTTTGTTTGCTCATTTGTTTTCTTGTGGAAATAGTAAACCAAAAGGTGTGTCCATCAGAGATTATAATAGCCTACAGAACCCATATGCATAGGCGTTGTTTAAATATACCTGCATGGATGGATGGACTTATAGATGGATAATGTACCTTATTTATAGGGAAATACTAGGCCATAGGGAAAGTGTGGCATTGTAGCAGCAGTTATTGTGGATTGTATCAGGAATGACTTTCTGTAGTGGTAAAATAGCTGAAGGTGATGCTGTCCATCATCTTCAGCAGCTTGCACATTATCATTCTCTCCACAACCAACTGGGCTTAAACAGGTTAACAAGGATTTGCTCATGAAGTAGAGTCTGCTCTGTCCCTCCATGCACAACCTCCATGTTACATTTGCAGTCTGTTGTTTAATTAAATGCCCAGGTTTCTGTAGCCCTCCATCAACTCAACCTTTTCTCCCAGAATGGAGATTTAGCCTAGTCCTCCTGGTCCTCCCAAAATCCATATCCATCTCCCAACCTTGGTTACATTTAAGAGGTGTGTAGCTCCTACCATGCCCGAACACTACTGTCCACCTGTTCCCTGTCCCTGTAAACTGTCCGGTGAACTGCACACAGAACTGACACACCTTGCATCTGCGGAATCATCTGAATATTTAATTAAAATAGGCCCATGTGAAAGTGACAGGTGCTAATTGAGGGATGTGAAATACAAAGGCAGTTTGAACAAAATAGGCTAGAGTCATTGGAAAAACTGTTATAGAGAGATCTTAACCTTGCAGATTAAATCAGGGCGCTGTCAAGGCTTCCTCGCCCAATGCTACACCACAGGTCCACCGCGATACACAGGTGGAATGTCGCTGCCCGTATTCATTATTCAAAAGTTCATTTATTTCAGTAATTCAACCTAAATGGTGAAACTAATATATTATATAGACTCATTACATTCAAAGTGAGATATTTCAAGCCTTTATTTGTTATAATTGTGATTATTATGGCTTACAGCTTATGAAAACCCCAAATTCAAAATCTCAGAAAATTAGAATATTACATAAAATCAATAAAAAAAGGATTTTAAATACAAAAATGTCGGCCCTCTATAAAGAATAATCATGCATATGTACTAAGTACTTGGTTTGGGCCCCTTTTGCACAAATTATTGCCTAAATGCGGTGTGGCATGGATGCTATCAGTCTGTGGCACTGCTGAGGTGTTATGGAAGCCCAGGTTGCCTTGATAGTGGCCTTCAGATCGGGTCTGGTGTGTATCATCTTCCTCTTGACAATAGTCCATAGTTTCTCTATTGGGTTCAGGTCAGGAGAGTTGTCTGGCCAATCAACACAGTAATACCATGGTCAGTCAACCAGTTACTTGTGGTTTTGGCACTGTGGACAGGTGTCAAGTCTTGCTGGAAAAAGTAATTCAGCATCTCCATAAAGCTTGTCAACAGACAGAAGCATGAAGTGCTCTAAAATCTCCTGGTAGACAGCTGTGGTGACTTTGGACTTGATAACACAGTGGACCAACAGCATCAGATGACATGGTGCCTCAAATCATCACTGACTGTTGAAACTTGACAGTGGTCTTCAAGCCCCTTGGATTTTGTGCCCCTCCACTCGTCCTCTAGACTGTGGAACCTTGATTTCCAAATGAAACGCAACATTTCATTTGGATCAGTGATGATTTGAGGTATCATGTCATCTGCTGCTGTTGGTCCACTGTGTTATCAAGTCCAAAGTCACCACAGCCATCTACCAGAAGATTTTAGAGCAATTCATGCTTCTGTCTGTTGACAAGCTTTATGGAGATGACAATTTCCATTTCCAGCTAGACTTGGCACCTGCCCACGGTACCATAAACCACTGGTAACTGGTTGACTGACCATGGTATTACTCTGCATGAATGGCCAGACAACTCTCCTGACCTGAACTCCATAGAGAAACTATGGACTATTGTCAAGAGGAAGATGATACACACCAGACCCAACAATGCAGACGAGCTGAAGGCCACATCAAAGCAACCTGGGCTTCCATAACACCTCAGCAGTGCCACAGGCTGATAGCATCCATGCCACGCCGCATTTAGGCAATAATTCATGCAAAAGGGGCCCAAACCAAGTACTTAGTACATATGCATGATTATACTTTCTAGAGGGCCGACATTTCTGTATTTAAAATCCTTTTTTTATTGATTTTATGTAATATTCTAATTTTCTGAGATTTTGAATTTGGGGTTTTTATAAACTGTAAGCCATAATAATCACAATTATAACAAATAAAGGCTTCACATATCTCACTTTGCATGTAATGAGTCTGTATAAGATATTATTCTCACCTATAAAGTTGAATTACTGAAATAAATGAACTTTTGCACGATATTCTAATTTTTCGAGTTTCACCTGTATATCATGCCAAGTGTGTGGTGGACAAACCGCCGTCAAGACCACTTACCATTAAGACAGGGGACAATATACTGAGTCAACTGCATATGCAGAAAATAATAAACACTGCCACACCACACCGCAAACACTGATTAAGCACTGTTCATAAGACTGCCTAAAATTCTACCTTTGTAAGGTCAAAATCATGAATAAAGCAATCTTTAAACTACTCCCATTTGAGTAACTGGCCTACTCCTTCCAAATACTTTCAGTTGCAGGATTCACATTCAATATGCACCTAGTTTTATATTATGTGTAGGCTATGCACAATTAGCAACATTTGATATCATTAACTAAAAGAAAACAACCAAATCCCTGTCAGGATAGGCTACAAGATGTGACACTCACACACACACACACACACACACACACACACGCACACACACACACGCACGCACGCACACGTACACACGCACACACACGCATTGTAGAGTACTGCTTTAGTAAGTTCAAGAAGCCTATTCAGAGACATTTTAAACTGTATATTTAATTGTTTTATAATTTCATGTATAATCCGCCACATATGTGATCAGAAGCTTTAAATTATACAACCACAAAGGCTATAAAACACATTTTTCTAACAGAAATAGTGTCCCTAGAATAGTGGGTAGGCTACAATGATACATGCTTTAAGGTTTAGGGTAGGCCTATACAGAATGTGTTCAATTTAAGTTATTTTATTAATTTTTTGGTAGTGCAGCATGTTTCTGTAAATGGTTCCATTATTCCTAAGGGCCCTTATGATGTTTCTGTGTGGAAACGGGGACGTTTCGGAGGAGGGGAATAATGTAACCTACTTCCTGTTAAGTGCTTTTTTTATGAAGGGGCAGAACGGAAGTGTCAGCAGTGTGAACGTGTCTGACTTGTGGTTTTACGGCGGAGGCCCTGAGTTGTAAATGGAATGCGCCCTGAATTGGCAGACAGGAGTCGAACGGGTCCACCCAGCCCTAAAGGATGATGGGAAATGTAGGATTACATAGCAACGGTGGTAAATACGTCAGCAAACTAACCAAATAGGCTAGAGATCAGATACTTCCAATGACCGAATATAGCCTAATGATATTCTGATGTATTTCTCGCAAGATATGTTTTCAAAACATATGTTTATGCACTTACTAGCTGAAGTGTGACGTATTTGTGTCACCATGATAACCATTGACAACAAAAATGTGCTCTGGGAAAAAAAACTCGGCGGAGGGAGGGAGCGCTCTTGTCAGCTGTGTGTGTGTGTGCTATCTTTGATTTTGTCCAGTTGATCAACAGCTTGGCACGTAGCTTATTTGTGTACCGAACATTTCTTGAGAATTAGCCTATCAGACTTCAGACAGATCATATGAATTCACAATATCAAGATTATGAAAATAAAGTACATAGGTCTCGCTAGAAATCTTATAATCTTTCAGAGCTGCCGATAGGCTCGTTTTCTCATTCCTCGATATTGATTGGTTTGTAGAGGGGCGTGCGTCTGACGTCACCGGTATTTAATAAACGAGAATATTTCCCCTGCAGCCCTGTGTAGTTCCGTAGTCTAGTTTAACGTTATCTAGCTGGCAGAGTTGTTGTAAAGGATCTTAGCATTGTGTCTGTCGGTCAAATTGTAACTTATTTACCTCTGATCGTTTTCTTTTTGTGCTGTTTTGGACCGCAATTTTGCATTATAGTCAAAATCGCTTTGTTTCCCACCCAAAGGGGGCGTGGCCATGTCGGAACGTCGATTGCCTTCACCAGTTTGTTTGAATGAATGAATGAAGAAACATGTGAACATATCAATGGTACATCTATTAATTTCCTGCAGCGCTGTAGTTCAGGCAGCCGCCCAAACAATGCACACTTCAACCAAACATAATCCTAGAGGTAAATAAATGGCAAAAAATAGGCTGAGAACGAACGTATGCGATATGTTTATTAAAACGTAATCAATACGTTTTGTAGCCAAACGTAATTGAGAATCCCGAACAGTTCTAGGCTGAGAACGAGCTTGTTTGCGATATGTTCATTAAAACGTAATCACGGACAAAATACGTTTGTTAGTCAAACGTAATTGAGAATGCCGAATAGTCCTCTGGGAACGTAATTTTGATGAGACAGGGTTGATCTGTCTGCTTCAGGTTCCCATAGAAAAAGATGGAGATATACTGTATATAGTCTATACTGATATTTACTTATACTTACTATCTATCTATCTATCTATCTATCTATCTATCTATCTGTCTGTCTGTCTGTCTGTCTGTCTGTCTGTCTGTCTGTCTGTCTGTCTGTCTGTCTGTCTGTCTGTCTGTCTATCTATCTATCTATCTATCTATCTATCTATCTATCTATCTATCTATCTATCTATCTATCTATCTGGTTTAGGGATTATCTCTCTGATAGACAGCAGTCAGTTAAACTCGGAAGATACCAATCTGAGTTTTTAACTGTTACAAATGGTATCCCACAAGGCTCAATTTTAGGTCCAGTTCTTTTCACAATTTATATAAATAACATTGTTTCATCGCTAAAAAACTGTCACGCCCATCTATACGCTGACGACACAGTACTGTATTGCATTTCCGATTCGGTGCACCAATCTATTCAGAACCTACAAAGCTCTTTTAACACCCTGCAGGACTGTCTAGTGGACCTCAGGCTGGTTCTAAATACAGACAAAACCAAATATATGTGTTTCTCCAGAGCAAGAACTACAAATTTGAATGATTTTAATATTTTTACAAATAATGGATTTTTAATTGAAAGAGTCACAGAGTACAAATATCTTGGCATCTGGTTAGATGATAAACTCACTTTTAATTTTCATATAAAAAATCTTGTTCGTCGACTACGACAAAAAATTGACTATTTTTATAGGAACAAAACCACCTTCCCTTTATTTAGTAGGAAAAGGATTATTGAGGCAGTTTTCATGTCTGTCCTTGATTACGGTGATGTGGTTTACCGGCATGCATCACATTCATGTCTTAAACTCCTGGACTCTGTTTTTCACTCTGCTTTAAGGTTCATCACAGGAGATGCTTATGACACACACCATTGTCTTTTGTATGAAAAAGTTGGGTGGTCCTCCCTTAAAGAGAGACGTGACGCACATTGGCATGTTTTTATTTACAAAGCCTTGACCGGGAAGCTTCCTCGTTATTTAACTGAATTGCTGCAAATCTCAGATGGGCTTTATCAGACCCGCTCCACTGACATGCTTATGCTTTATGTCCCACAGGCCCGGTCTGAGCTAGGAAAGACAGCTTTTAGCTTCAGTGCCCCTGACTCCTGGAACAATTTACAGCAACAAATTAAACTAAATAACTTCATATCCTTTAACCAATTTAAACAAACTATTTTAAATCTGCCAAGCTCTACCTGTGGCTGTTTTGGTTAGGCTGTGTTGTGCTTTCGCCCATTTGATTTTGGTTGCTACCACTTGATCTTCGCCACTGTGTAGATGTTTCAATTGTTTTTCTCTTCACCTGTTGTTGTGTATTTGATGTATTTGCGTTGAATATTGTTTATGTATTGTTGTTTTTCCTTTGAATTTGTTTGAACTCGACACCATTGTAAATGAGGGTCACCCCTCAATTGGTCTCTCGAGGATAAATAAAAGTTAAATGAAAAAAAAAAAAAAAAAATCTATCTATCTATCTATCTATCTATCTATCTATCTATCTATCTATCTATCTATCTATCTATCTATCTATCTATCTATCTATCTATCTGTCTGTCGGTCGGTCGGTCGGTCGGTCTGTCTGTCTGTCTGTCTATCTATCTATCTATCTATCCATCCATCTATCCACCAACTTGTACTTTACTGTACCAAGGTCAGCCTGAAAGACGCTTTTAGGATTAGGCTTTGCAGCTTTTTTAAGCAGAACGAAATGTTGCCATAGAGTTAAGAATCAGTTGATATACGTAAGATGGGAAAGTGTTCTACATAAGGAGGGGGACCTGAATCAGCCTAATAACTATAATAATAAATAATATTTCATTTTATTTGAGGGCGCCTTTCACAGCACCCAAGGTCACCTTACAGGGCAGAGTTTAAAAAACAAAATCAACAGTCATAAAAACACAAGAACAAGATACATCGAAACAATTTACACAAGCGGGGTGAAATGGGTGGGAGACAACGAACTAGATTGAATATGTCAGTTTAAAAAGATGTGTTTTTAGACGGGACTTAAATGTGGAAAGAGTGTCAGAGTTACGGATGTCAGGTGGGAGGGTGTTCCAGAGGTGGAGGGCAGATCGGCTGAATGCCCTGGACCCCATGGTGACCAGGTGGGCGGGTGGTACAGTGAGTTGAATGGAAGAGGAGGACCGGAGAGTGCGGTGGGGGTGTGTTGGTGTGCAGGAGTTCACAGATGTATGGAGGGGCGAGGTTGTGGAGGGCCTTGACGGTGAGGAGCAGAATCTTGAAATGGATGCGGGTGACTGCTGTAACTAAAGGTCAATGGTCAGGCCCCTTTAATGGCATGAATATGAGTCTGTTATACATGTACATTTATTTCCCGGATTTTTTAAGAAGTTTCCAAAAGGACTATTACCTGTAACGGACTGTTAATAAGTCAGGCTAAGAAATAAAATGTAACGGACTGTTAATAAGTCAGGCTAAGAAATAAAATGTATACAATAATGTTATTTAATTAATATATGAGGAGAAATACAATATAAACTCTTAGAAAGAATGTAAAAAAAATTGTAGTAATAATAAGACTTCATGTAACTATTTATGACAGTAATGTTGTATACAATTATGCCATGTGTTACCATAGCTGGTTTTTTTCCAATATGTAAATCGCGATTTTCAAATGAATATGTTTGATTTGAATGAGGTGTTTTTCTCTGTATTTTAATCTATTTTCTAAAATATTCTATTACAATATTGCGGGACGTTTCGTTTTCAGTATCAAGGGGCTTGGGGGAGGAGGGGGGGTGACAGAGACAGAGGCGAGGGCCAGGGGTCCCGCTGGAAAACGGAAAGGGGAGCTGATAGGAGCAGATTAGGCCCGGGCTAAAAACGTCACTCAGTTTTCCTGGAGGAATCTTAATTGCCCCGGGGGGCCCTGCTTATCGGCCCAGGGCGGTTATTAATACACACACACACACACACACACACACACACACACACACACACACACACACACACACACACACACACACACACGCCCGCGATAAAGAGGACACAGGGACACCGAGAGCAACCCGTAGCTGGCCGTAGTTATACTCTGTCTGTTTATGTTTATGGAAGTTTATAGATTAACGTTCAACAGTAAACAGCAGATCGTTAGAATAGCGAACCTCTTCAAATTAAATCTCCACTGGAGTTTAAAAGTGTGATCGGAGGAGCTGACGTGTGAGATATTCAGATAGCCAGTGTTGAGGAGCAGCAAACTCCATGGAATGAAACTATTTAAATACATTTTGCACGAGCTTTCTGGTGGTTCAACTATTGATATTTGTGATTCAAGATAAATTGTTTTTTTGACATAAAAATGTTGTTGCTGGATTTCTGAATAATTCTATATACATTTTCTTGTTTGCTGTATTTTGAAACGTTTCCATCTCCTCTAAAATTAACAGTAGACAATTTAAGAGTTTAAAATGTCATCTGACCGGAACATATCCTCGTGAGGATACACCGATGGGAGCGGCCTCGAGAAGACTACACTCAGCAAACTAATGTAAAAAAAAAAATGTAAGCGGATTACTTTTATTTTATTTTACTCCGGGGTTCGGTTATCACTCTTTAAAGCCTTGAAGCAATAGCAAAATCCAACAGTCCCTGCATGTCTAATTAAACAGGACCACTATCAGCTATATGTCATCATCATCATCATCATCATCATCATCATCATCATCATCATCATCATCAACCTTTATTTAAACAGGCAAAAATTGCTAAGAAACAATGTCTTATTCAAGCAATGGCCTGGTAAATATGTAACCTAAATATGTCAAAGTAAGGCCTGTTTCACTGGTTTTACTCTTTTATAAACTATCTATGGTTTTACTACAGGTTTCAGTGACGAAATCTTCACTTGTGTTTCAACCCCGAGCTTGAAAAAATCGATCAGTATTTTCTTCTGCGTAATGATAGTCAGCATGAGCTGATGGCATATCCCACTGACTTCTCTATTATCCCTTGACCTGACCGTTGACCTTGACGTGCCACGGTCCTTCGCAGCGTGTGCGTGCCTGTGCCATATGGTGAGCCTCTCCAAAAGCGCGCACAGATTTACGCACGAGGCCACAAAATAACTAACCGACTGCGAAACTGTATACAACTTCAAAATAACAGATTTAAAGTCTCGACAAAGCTACATGAAGCTGCGGGTGATATATTTGCAATCGTAGAGCCAGCGCTTCTTCTAACAAAAATAGTGCGTAAAAAGGAGCTGTTAGGTGGAATATTTGATCGAGTATAGGCCTACAGAAAGACAGCATGCAAGTAAAATTATCTGTCCACCATATTCACACAAGTCCCAAAACAAAACCAGCACGTGAACCCACGTCATGTTTACGCTCCACCTTCTCTCTGTCTCTCTCTGTCTCTCTCTCTGTCTCTCTCTCTGTCTCTCTCTGTCTCTCTCTCTGTCTCTCTCTCTGTCTCTCTCGGTCTCTCTCTCTGTCTCTCTCTCTCTGTCTCTCTCTCTCTCTCTCTCCCAAAATTCTTCCCTTCCTAACGCACACGGACTTTCCGTTTTCACACACCCCTCCCCCTGACACCAGAGGAGGGCAGAGACAGCGCTCCTTCGCCTCGCTCCAAAACTCCACTTCACAAATCCCTTCTCATATCTGTCAAGAGGCGGAAGAAGAAAAACCTGCATGGACAAAACCCTGGACTTTACACCCATGTTTTTTTACGCGATTTACTGCGATGCGGGATGTTAGAGGCTTAACGCACCTCCAATTACTAGCACAGAAAGGGCTATTACGCTCAATTATCTGTTAGGAGAAAGAGTGGTTAAAAAAGGGGACCGAGAGAGAGAGAGAGAGAGAGAGAAAGAGAGAGAGAGAGAGAGAAAGGGCTGTGTGCATGTTACTCGCAGGGCTTAATTTCCTCAGCGCGGTAGAGCAGGAGGTGGATGACATGATGCTGCAGAGCCCGCTGACCTCCACGCCGTTTTCGGTCAAGGATATCCTCAAACTGGAGCAGCAGCAGCGGCAGCAAATAGGCCTCCAGCAGTCGGTCTCTCTTGAGCTCCAGCACCGGGCACTCAGCCAGCGAGGCTTGGCCGGGTCTCCTCCACACCAACCCCCGCAACAACAACAGCAGCACTTCCAGACCCCACCGTCCTGCATGCTGGCTGGGGCCGGCGGAGGAGGCCGTGGGGACAGCTCTTCCTACTCGGATGGGGAAGACAGCCTGGCGTATCTGAGCGCGCTGGCGGCTCGAGAGGCGGTGGAGGACCGCGGAGATACGAGCCTTTCCCCGGACATGTACGTGCATCATCCCGCAGGCATGCAGCAGCAGCCGGGCAACAATAACAACAAGCTGGAGGCCGCAGAGCTAGACGAGCAAGAGAGCAGTGAGTGTTTTTAAGAATGTCTTCTTTGTCCTTGAAATCTTTTAAATGTTTCCCCATGTTTTCACTGTTACAATGAAGTGTGGCCTATATATAGTTACACTTCATTGTAACTGTGTGTGTATTGTAATATATGGGTCTGTGTGTGTGTATCTTAATATATGGGTCTGTGTGTATTGTATTGTATTTGTGTATTTGATTTGTATGCTGTGCGGTTGTTTCCCTCTTGTTAAACCGCTTTGTAAACTACTGTTTGTAAAGGTGCAATACAGATCAAGTTACTGCTATTACGCAAAAGCCTTTACTGTACAGCCCGAACAAAAGGCAACAAAACACGCGTCACAACAATTATAGAAATTAAATTGTTTTACATGGAGCATTAAAACACACGTTGTAAGTTTAAACTGCTGTTTGTGTAATGTTTCTTAGCACTGGAAAAAAATGAAGAGACCACTCCAAATGTTCAGTGTCTCTCGTTTGACTATTTATAAGCATATGTTTGAGTAGAATGAACATTTTGGTTTTATACTATAAACTACTGACAACATTTCAACCGAAAATCCAGACTGGTCAGAGCTGTATGACTAGTGGCTACACACTCATTTACATGTGACGCCACGAACACATCTTAACCTGTGACCTTTTGCAAATGGCTGTCAAGAAAATGTTACTTTGTTGCGCACGAGGTGGTTTTAGTTTTTGAAATTTGAAAACTCAACTGTTATCATTTGTAACAGCTTCATGGTCGTGTGACATTTAACTTTAGCCTTCTCAAGCATCTAACAAAGTAAGCCAATAGGGAAAAACTAGGAGGTCATTTACCTCCTACCAGGCCATTGCTTAAATAAGATATTGTTTCTTAGCAATTTTTGCCTGTTTAAATAAAGGTTGATGATGATGATGATGATGATGTAATTTTCTAAATAATCCCGCAGCTCGTTTTTGGCTATTTATATATATACCTATACTAGTAGTTTGAGTTATTATATGACTATTGTGTCACTGAAGTTTCCTTTCACATGAAACCGCCGCATATAGCTTCAAATATAAGATGTGCTAAAGTGAAAAAACGGAAAAACAACGAAATCAAAGTGAAATAGATGAGAGAAGCTATACAATGTATGGTTATGGCTACGTGTCCTCAGAGGCCTGTTCACCACACAGACAGACAAACAGACAGACAGACAGACACACATAAATACATACATACATACAGACAGACGGACAGACACACACACACGCAGACAGACACTAGACATTATCCCAATAAAGAGTTATCAAATGGGCTTGGAGTCAGTATCCGCGCGGTGCCAGAGACCTGAGACGAATCCAGTAAAGTCTGTGAATGTCAAACACTTTCTAGTGGCTCAGCTGCGCGCGCTCTGTTATGATGTGTGGACCATAAACCGACAATTAGTTTAAAGAGGCTTGTAAAAGAAATGTCATCGAGAAGGAAGGAGCGCCAATACACACAGGCAGGCAGACACACACACACACACACACACACACACACACACACACACACACACATAGATCCTCGTAGTACATGGGATTATTCATTAGGTATACACAAAGAATTCTGTTTTAAGATGAATATGGCTTTTTCTAAATGTAGGAAGTCACTCACATTTGGACTATTTTTTCCTAAAACTAAAATTACTAGCCTGCCTTTATTTGATGTAATTCCTTACTTTTTATATTAAGCAACGGGCCAACTTCAGAGTCTGAAATAAATAATTAATTATTACACACATTTTATATTGTTGCCTCCCCTGGGGTTTTTTGTTTTATTTCTTCAATTTTTATAATATTTTTATGATTTGTTATTGTTGTGAACTTGAGCTCAAAGGACATTTCAAATGAAAACAGATTAAATGTTTAAGTTTGGTCTTTGCAGTGGCAGGTATTTATTTGGCTTCAAAACCTTCAAAAACAATTGGCTTTATATTATTTTTACGAACGGCGGGAAAAGAACGTGTTAATGGCTGAATGCTATTATTTAATTTAAAGGTCGTTATTTTAGCGTGATCCTCACAGTCTGAAAGGTCTGGACATAAAAATGGCTGAAGTGGTCCCATATTGGCCTTTAAAAAATTAAAGGAATACTTCACCTATAAGGAACCGGTGTTCTATCTATAAAAAATCGGCAATCGCTATTATAATATATATAATGAAGGAGATTTTTCTTCCCTCAGTCTTTCCTCAGTATTCCCTTGGCCCAGCTGTCCTGTTAATCCTTACCCTACATTGTTAATAGTGTGATGTCACGCATGGGAAAATGTAGGGTTATACAGTGAGACCATAACAGACTATTTGTGCCTTTTCTCAGGCTAGGATGAAACGATTTCTAAAATGTTTGCACTACACCTTCATATTCCCATCGGGGAAGTAGGGCTTTAAGAAGGACATTTGAAATATATCCTAAAAATCGAGTTTTGTCATCGATAGTATACGAGTTCGGGTCATGGTTCTTGATAACTTATTATTCAATAGTTACTGATTCAATACGCTGAATGTAATGTCGTGTAACTACAGTATGTTTTAACAGGGACATTGTACAAAAAGCACTAACCTTGTCTCGGTCAAGGAGAGATGTTTTATACTAGGATTGAGAACATTGCTATTTCCAACCTGTAGACCCATGGGCAGTTAGAATAACAATAAAATAATACAAAAATAAACAAGATAAAATGATATATAAACATAAGATAAAACTATATTACAAAACATATATTCAAATAATATTACAAGAAAGCGCCAATGGATATTGTGTAAATGACTTCTGATTTCTATGACGATTTATTTATCATGACCTTCAGTATTTATGCTTTTAGTTGGAGTGTTGCTGTAAAGATAAGTTGGTGTTTTTCGTGTTTTATATTTTATTTAACCTTTATTTATACTCGAGATATCATTGAGGGGTGACTTGCAATGATGCAATGACAATAAAACTATCAAATCTAATTCGACCCTTCCTTTTGTGACTTTCACTCCTTGCGCAGAGAGCTGTGGTTTGGTGTCCCGGGACGAGACGGGGGAGGGCGGGCAGGGCGAGTCTGAGAGGCCGGTGGCGAAGCAGAGGAGCCGGCGGAGACCCAGAGTGCTCTTCTCCCAGGCGCAAGTCTTCGAGCTGGAGCGGCGCTTCAAGCAGCAGCGCTACCTGTCCGCGCCCGAGCGAGAACACCTGGCCACCACGCTCAAGCTCACCTCCAACCAGGTCAAGATCTGGTTCCAGAACCGGCGCTACAAGTGCAAACGGCAGCGGCAGGACAAGTCACTGGAGGCAGCAGGACAGCACCACCCTCCCCCGCCGAGACGCGTGGCAGTGCCGGTGCTCGTCCGAGATGGAAAGCCTTGTCTGGGCGGCGGGCAAAGCTATGCCACCGCCGGGGCTTCACCGTACGGATCCAACCCGTACAGTTATAACGGATACCCAGCGTACACGTACAACAGCCCCGCATACAACACCAACTACAGCTGCACGTACACCAGCATCCCCACGCTGCCCCCGTCCAACTCCTCCAACGCCTTTATGAACATGAACTTGGGAAACGTGAGCGGCCTCGGAGGCTCCACGCAGCCGCAGACACACCAAGGGACCGCGGTCACGTCCTGCCAAGGCTCCCTGCAGGGCATCCGGGCCTGGTAGCCTCACCGAAAACAACACAGAACAGAACTGGTGGTGTGTCCCCTTCTGTACGGTGCGCTTGATTTCATTTCGGTCAGTCCCAGAACAAGTTAGAAGTGTGTGTTAACGTCAAAAACATCGCCTCAGAAACAGTATTGCTAATGTGAATGGGTGTTTGGATTCCTCAGATGAGATCACTCTTATTTTCGGCCACGCCAAGTTGAAAATAGTGTGTCTGCGTAAAAGGCCGGACGTCCGACAGTGGCACCCAAACAGACATGATCATTTTGAGGTCTGAAAAATATTTGGTGCTCTAGTTTGGCACTGGTATAGGGCCGAAGGAATTACGCACGCGTTTGCGCACTTCTCCTCCTAATTTGAACTCAAACGGAGGATTTTTCTAAAGTTTGTTTTTAACATGGCGTATTGTTTAGGATGTACGGAGAGATTGAAATGCTTCAAAGTTGTTTTGATTGTTGTTGTTTGTTTCTTTTTTGGTTGAACAGAGAATTGTTTTAGTTTATTTCACATCTATTCAAATAAATCAGAGAAAAGAGAAAAGGTGCGTTTGATTCTGTATCCGGGGAAGAAAAAAAAGAGACTAAATCCTGTCTTCTATTAGTGTGTTGTTGAGCGAGACACATTGAAACATCACTATTTTAATGAACAAAATACATTACTGAACTGAAACCGTATTCGTCCCCTTCATAACAGAAACACCAGAATAAAAAAAACATTATCTCTATATTGTTGCTCCCATGCGGGGTCAAGTGAAGTGAGTCAGACGCAAATTTCGGTCAGGGACATACTAAGTGGAGCGTTGCTGGAAGAGGCCGGGCCACGGGAACTCTTTGTCCCGATGCTAGGGCGCAGTGAAAGGAGGAAGTTATTCTCCATTTGCGGTCCTTTATAAAGGGACACGATTAAGCACCTAAAATACCCCCGAAAAGGGAGCTGCAGCAGGGAATAAGGAGAGAGGGGGGAATAATGGGAGCTCTTATTGGATTGTCGGACAAAAGGTGTGTGGTAGGCAGAGCTGGGCACTCAAGGCAAAGACAAAGGCGCACAGGGGCCGTGAGATTGACGTACTAATATTCCCATTTGAAGGACAGGCAGCCGGGGCTCATTCTGTGCGGGAGAATTGGGGACATGGAGGAGAAAAAAATGTGTTCACTTTTGTTCCCACTTCACGACGAGGCTTTTCAAGGAGAAAGGGGGCTCCACAGAGGTCTCCAGCCGAGAGGCGCGGAGGGGCAGCCGGGGTTTGGAGGTGATGGCAGCGGGGAGGCGATGGTCTGAATGAAGGGGGTATTATTGCTACAAGTTTCACCATTTATCGCAAATGAGTGGAAATGGACGGGAGGTTATTATAAAGGGGGAGTGGGGGGGTAAGAGGGTCGAGGGTTCGTGTCCCGATTCTGAAGGCTTTTCTTTCCAGTGAGTGGGCGTTATTTCAGCGTTATTCTTCTCGCAGGTAACAGTGTAAAAGACTGGACAGAAAAACGGCTGCAGTGGTGCAGTAGTAATATTTAGAAGAGAATTTATGGAACAAATATCCAAGAAAAAGTGCAGTTTTGAGAGCGATATTTTAGGACTGGGACATGGTTATTGATCAGATCACCTATTCATAAATTACGCAATACGCTTTAGGGCCACAAAGTAATTTTAATGTACTTTTAAGTTTGTTTTAGTGTTGAAATACTTGAAATCAATGAACAAGTTGAGCCATTTTTTCAAGCAGCAATCTCAAACAGCTTCTCCACTGTCAGCATCTGCTGCTTTTCAATTTTTTCTTCTTCATTGTAAATTGCATTTGCCGATTCGAAAACATTTATCTGGGTGCTGTGGAGTTGTGATGAGAACGCGTCACTATTTTCAAGACCTTTTATACATCTGATTAAATCACTGATTATGTGAATTAAACAATTAAAATAATTAATAGATATATGCACTTAGACAAATTATAGTTTGAACCCTTTTTCGGTTAAAGCAAGTCTTCCTTTGTTTAACGTTGTGTAAGCCTAATTGGCGCTGTTAATTAGCCATTACGCACGAATGAGGGCAAAAAAAAATAAAAAATCAGGGGGTCCATGTCAAAATCAAAACCCCCTTTGAGTTCTCGTTTATAGGGAGAAAAAAACCCATCCAACCCTATTTTATTGGAATAATTCTCCAGATTCAGAACATAAATGATCACGGACGTTTGTGTGAAATTTTGAGAAAAGCTTCAATTGCTGTTTTTCCTCCTGTGCGTAATTGTCCCTCCTCGGCCCCCCTGAGAACAGTTGTTTCCCAAAAGCTATTCTCCCATTCTTTTCTAATTACAGACGCACTCGAAGTCCTAATGCGAGACAGCGGCTAAGACTGAGCGCAAACAGCAGGCGACACATTTACTCTCTCACTGGAAACTCTTTTTATACTGATTCATAGAAAAACTATAAGTGGGTCTCTCTCTCTCTCTCTCTTTCTCGCACACACACACACACACACACACACACACACACACACACACACACACACACACACACACACACACACACACACACACACACACACAGACATCTATTATATCAAATAAATAGGTGTGTGTGTGTGTGTGTGTGTGTGTGTGTGTGTGTGTGTGTGTGTGTGTGTGTGTGTGTGTGTGTGTGTGTGTGTGTGTGTGTGTGTACTGATTCATACAGAAAAACCCAAAGTGAGGCAAAGTTGACGACTGGCAGGAGTGCAGCAGTTGGTCAATATGACAAGTTATTTTTTTTTGGAAGCGAAGCATGATCTGCGTCTATTGTTTCGATCACATAGATACACAATAACACAGAAATAACTAAGGCCTATAGTAAAACAATATATATACAGCTCTGGAAAAAATGAAGAGACCACTCCAAATGTTCAGTGTCTCTTATTTGACTATTTATAGGCATATGTTTGAGTAGAGTGCACATTTTGGTTTTATAATATTAACTACTGACAACATTTCTACCAAATTCCAAAAAAAAAATTTGTCATTAAGAGCATTTCCATGAAGTAATGTAGAGATGAAGATTTGAAAACAATCCAGACTCGTCTCTTTAATTTTTTCTTTTTTTCTCAGCTCCTTCGGGATCTTATCAATATTTTTTTGTATAATAAAAAAAAAAATATTATCATTAAGGATATTCGTTATGTGTTTCATGGTGAATTATCTCCTAAGAAATTGCTTCTAAATAAATGATTGACTATCCATTAACTCCATTACTA
>OX442355.1:1116529-1139029 GCA_949357725.1 Hyperoplus immaculatus | reverse complement strand
AAGATTATTACTAAACATTTTAAAGTTACATTTTGTTTCAAATAAAAACACTTTGCATTGGTCTCACATATAGCTCAGATGTTTGATGCAACATGAACATTATAGATATTAACGTTTGTGCACAAACTAATTCTCTGTCGTACAGAAGATAAACAAAACCAAGTCAATCAAAATGTTGAATGCAATATTGATTAAACAATGATAAAACTGTCTGAAAAACTTTCTGAACAAAACAATAATAATAAATTGGCTCAAGTGTAGGCAGTTTTCCTTAAAGGAATACTTCACCCATACGGAACGGGCATTCTATCATTATAAAATCACTATTATGATATAATGAATGAGATTTTTCTTCCCTCAGTCTTTCCTCAGTCTTCCCTTGGCCCAGCTGTCATTTTGTTAGACAGTGAGACCATAAAACACTCTTTCTGCCTTTCTTTTCTCTTCATATGTCCACCGGTGAATTAGGTCTTTAAGATTTTCGGTTGGCCCTAAAAACTCCAAAACCTAGTGAAGACAATTGCCTTGAAAATGTTAGTTTCCTCTACCTTTTCATTTTGATAGTACACAAAACCTCCCCATGAACATGTTAAGAACATCCTATTTAACTATGCATTCAGTCTCTTAAAGGTCCACAAAAACTGCTCTACTTCCAACATGAGTACTAACATTTTGATTTATGGGCTCACAGAGAAGGTTCAAGTGCTCTTTTGAGACGTAAAAATAAAGCCGTGTGTGTTAAAGTCTCGTGTGTGTTAATAGCGAGTGTGTGTGTCGCAGCTCGCCCTCTCTGTCTGTCATAACACCCGCGTGTTGTTTCACCAGCCGCCGTCTGTGATTGGTCATTAGGAACCAACACTCCACCTATCAGAGAGTCAGATCATCAATGGGCCGCAGTGCTGAGTGCTGAGACAGGCCCGGACAGGCTGCGTTTACACACACACACACACTCGCTGTCACACACACACACACACACACACACACAGAAAAACGCACACACACACACAAGCAAAGACACACACGAGCGAACAAATGAACGCACGCACACACACACACACACACACAAATGCACGCTCACTGACACACACACACACACACACACACACACACACACACATAAAAGCAAAGACACACACGCACAACACACTCTCTCTCACACACACATACACAAACACGCACACAAAAAAAAGCACAGTGATCTGAACTAACCACATGTGTATACAGTATTATAACTGCTGCTGTTGCTGCTAATGCAACTATACTAACATTGACCACACTGTTAGTATATACAGCTACAATGAATACTGCTACAAGCTACACAGACTGCTATCACTGACTCAATCCACTACCTGTATGTACGTACTCTGCGTGCACTGAACAAAAAAAAAACAGTGTTAATACTGTGCATGTTGCTTGCTACGGTGGGGCCCATTTGTTTACATACCCGTTAACAGCGCCTAGGCTGTGTATTAACACTCGACCTTTGTTTTTCAGCGCACACACAGTACAGACAGGTAGCGGATCGTGAGGAGATATTCACTGACTTTGATAAAGAGTGATTTTGACAACAAGCTTTGCTTCCCACGCTGGCCTGGGAACGCCTCGGGATCCCCCAGTCAGAGCTGGTTGAAGTGGCCCGGGAAAGAGAAGTTTGGGGTTCCCTGCTCAAGCTGCTGCCCCCGCGACCCGATTTCGGATAAGCGGTTGAAGATGATGATGATGATGATGAGCTTTACTGACTACACCTTCAATTGATGGTGACGAAACTGCACAGTTTTGATTGTTGGTGTTAGAGATTAAAAGTTTGACAAGCTGTGGGGCGCTCCGGTGGCGTAGTGGATAGAGCGTGTACCATATTGGCTCCGGCCTTCGTTGTAGTGGTCACGGGTTCAAATCTGACCCGTGGACCTTTACTGCAGGTCATACCCCCTCTCTCTCTCTCTCTCTCTCTCTCTCTGTCTCCCCATTTCAACTCTGTACTATCTAATAAAGCTTGAAAAGGCCAAAAAATAATCTTTAATCTTTTTTTTGACAAGCTGAAGAGCTGAATCCTAAAATTATTTTTACGATTTTCATTCAAAAAATGATTCGTACTTTTGAGTAATGATCAATTGACGACTTCTAGCCCTTTTTTCTGGTTCCAACACCTTGTATAAAAACACTGGACAGCACTGATGAATCGTCAAATTCAAACATATGATCGCCATTAACTATCCGCTATCAGTCTTACTGGGGGGAGAAAAAAACCCACATTTATCAAACTCTGCTTAATATCACTGTAATCTCTTATATGTGGATTTAGCAGTGTGTGTATGTGTGTATGTGTGTGTGTGTGTGTGTGTGTGTGTGTGTATGTGGGAGTTTTTGGCTCTTAAATGAGACGTCCAGCAATTGAAAATGTGACACCTACAAGCATCAGTGTAAAGTGCTAATCGGAGACTGCACAGTGTCTGTCTGTGTGAGTCAAGTCAGCTTCCCATCCCCTTACTAACGCCTGTACTGACGTCAACGCGATAGATTTTCGCAACGAACGGTGTGGGATGGGATGTTTGTAAAAAATGTCTTTTTAACTGGTTTCCCCGTGTCCTGGGACCAGCCAAGAGGGAGGGAGAGGGAGGGTGAGGGGCCTCGTTTATCAATCCCAGATATCTAAATATTTATCCCTTGAGATCCACAGTTAAAAAACGTTCACCGCAGCAGCTTTTTTCTGGGTCGAAAACGCCATGTTTCTGGGAAGATTACACCAGTTGTCCAGTGTTTATCCGATGCTACCCACTGAGATGTATCCCAAGCTGTCAGGCCTTACAATAACACACATAAATTGCAGTGTGTGTGTGTGTGTGTGTGTGTGTGTTAGTGTGTGTCTGTGTATGTCTCGCTATAAATAAATAAAAAAATCATTAGAATCATTCATTTTAGTCCGGCAACAGCTGGGAAAATCTGCAGCCGATATCCAGGTGCTTTTAAGGCCAGACATGGGAAGCAAAAACTGTTTTTTTTTATCGAGCAATTGTCAATTTTGAGAATTTTGGCTATTTTGCTTCCATAACATATCTTATTTTTACTACTCGAGGTCCAAAATGTACATTTGAGAGTTTATTTGACAAAACCTTGTCTATTTGTGTCTGTATATTTTTTCTATACAACCATCTTTAACCATTTAGCCATTATCTCATGATTATTTTTTTTTTCAATACTCTGAACCAAATATCTCAACTTCTAAAGCACTTACATCAACTAAACTTCCCGTAATCATTCGTAGCACTATTCTGAAGGCTATAACAGAAGGATTTGTTCATATGTCATTAAAGGTTCTGTGGTGTATTTTGTCATAACACATCCTAAAATGACTGTTTAATTAAGTAAAACCATTATACTGAATAACAAGATATTTACAAGCCAGAATGCATCTCTCCATGTGTGCTGAGCTATAGGATAGGACTGTTATGTAGTGTCCCACAACAAGGCCAGTATATAAATAGTGCTTACCCAAGAGAAGCAAGAGAGACAGGGTGATGTGAAGTTGTTAAACCTTACTATTCTGAAATACTGAGTAGACTCACAGGCACCACAGGACGTATACCTTTGAAGATGATGTTTCCCACTAAGTCTCTTTTGGTAATAGTTTAAGGAATAGTCAGTGTCCACCTATCAGGGACAACAAGGAGGCAGATCTTTATGACCAAGGTGACACTCATCTTACTTGGAGTCAGAGCATAAAAAGGCCTTAGAGTCAGAAGAAGAGCGGGTTTTGCTAGGAGCTTTTCATGATGCATCTACCTCACTTTTAATCTGACTCCAATACTTTGAATATTTTGATTGGCTTCGTTCTTTTGATTGCAGTTTGAGTTTTTGTTTATAATAAAGAATTGTTCCGGAAAACCTCCTCAACTGAATCAAGCTGTCTCTTTTTTTCATCATCCGGGTACCACCACGGTTTTTTGAAAGACTGTCCAGAAGCGACAAGTGGCGTCATCGGAACACGGAGCCGTTTGAACGGGGGGGACGCTGTCGTCACAGCCAGAGACCGAGGCCCAGCTCCAAAGCCGGCTTTTGAAAAGACTAAAAGGTGAGCGGTTTGCGCTCTGCGGAGTGCCTCTACCTCTGGTTGTTCGATCTGCGTTTTTCCTGTAATTCATGGCATAGAGTAACTGCGGGGACGGCCGTTGGTGGTTTCAGTTTGATGACAAATGTTACAGTCCAAATTATTTTTGTTTCGGCTTTAAATTAAAAAAAAAAAAATAGAGGGATATAACTTTTAAAGGCCGTAGTTACTAGTTAGATTGGGATTCTTAAAGGTGTGACTTAGTGGGTGCAAAGGGGCTATAATTGGGGTGCTATGTGATTCTTGGGGATATTGTGACTTAGTATTTCAAATGGGCTTTAATGTGGGTGTCACGGTGTTTCTGTTAACGGTGGTGAACTTTTTGGGGGAACCATGGGGAAACACACTGGTGGCGTACAGGGGGGACAATTTGGCTTGTTAACGGGGTGTCACAGGGGAAATAGGAATAAGTAGCAATACTGGGGATTTAATTTGGCTTGTTAATGGGGCGTCACATAAAAGTTTTTGAGTATTTTGAGAGGCCAGAGTAAAGCCTAGGAATAGAAGTTTTTGAGTATTTTGAGAGGCCAGAGTAAAGCCTAGGAATAGAAGTTTTTGAGTATATTGAGAGGCCCAGTGTTAAGCCTAGGATACAGATGTTTTGAGTATATTGAGGGGCCCAGAATCAGGCCTAAGCTATAGCATTTTAAATTTTCCATTTGACGTGCACAAAAACATGGGATTAAGACAACGTAGTCAGTTCATTTTTGTGCGCGCAGTCTTGAGTTTCAGTTTAATGCTTATTTGTGTGTTTGTCTGCTGTGTGTACTAAGTGTTGTTTTGATCTAAATAGGCCTATGTAATAATAATTATTAGAAGTTATGATGTTATCAGTAAGGGCTTTGGTCCTGGCTGAGTTGATTTGGAATGACAGGCTGCACGGTCGGCTGGTGGTTTTTATGGAAAAGGACATATTGTGGCGTGAGTCTAATTGTTATGCGATTATTGTGCAGTGGACAATTGATACTCATTCAGCTGAAAAGGCTGGGATGCTATGCTTGTGTGTGTTTCGCTGTTTAAATGACCATGCGTGATATTAACACTGCATTGCTTCCTGACGTATGACTGCGTTTGACTGGTTTAAATGTGGGGACGCCCGTGCTTGAACTATGCTCGATAAAACGTTTGTTATTTATTTCCTGAATATAGAGTAGTTGATTGTTCGTATTTTCTACCAACTTTATAATGCATACTATGTGAAGATTCTGTGAACGCTGGTCCAATAACTACCATTACGGCTTATAACAATAACACCTCTGTTTGTGCAGTCTGTATGCCTCATTTTGATTTACGAATATATATGTAGATGCATGCGATGTGCTGACTGAGTGGATACAGTTTTCGGATTGACAGCTTCATTACTTAAATGTGGTGTGTGTCCGCGAACGACGATCTTGCTCGCTCGGTGCAGTGGCCCGCATCTGCATATTTCATAACAGATTGCATGTTTAACACTCTGTTCATACTTTGTTCTAAAAGTAAAAAGCCCTGTTTGTTGCCGGATTAGACAGTACTCTGTTGAAACAGAGTCTGCATGTCCCTCCGTGCCTACAGTACAGCACACAGACAGACGAACCACTCCCTGGTCGCTCAGTTTAAAGAATAATTGTGTAGCTTTGAGGAGGCTGGGTTCTTTCGCCTTAAAAAAAAAAAAAAAAAAAAAAAAAAAAAAAAAAATGAAGAAAAATAAATAAAAATAAAAATGAATAAAATAAATGAATAAATAAATAAAAAGAAAAAGAAAAAACGATGAAAATGGATGTAAAATTACATTAAACATGAGAGAAACATTTGATTTCTCCGGAGTTTTGTTACACACTTTTAGGGATAGCAGAATTCACAATGATTTTTCATAAAAACTTTAAAGGTCTAATGATGATTTCGATTTTTGCCTGAGGCATTTGGAACTCTGTTCATTCTTCATCGGATCCTGGCTGGTCACGTATTTGCAGTATAAAAATCAACATGGGTGGGGTCTCCCTGACTGATGTTGCACTTTGGGGCCTTAGTTGGTTCATGTAATATAACACTTCTGCATTGTGGGAGCGGTGATGGCTGTGTTTGTGGTATGTGTTCACAATTTCTAGGGATAGAACAGCAATTACATGTTGCAACCTTAATTACTGTCTGCTCAGACTTCATTAAAGCCCTCATGTGTGTTCTTTTTCTTTTCTTCTATAACTAAATTGGACCCCGAGTGTCTGCGCAGGACTCCGTGACATCTACACGTTCTGTGTCCACTAGACAGACGGAATCCCTGGGCCCTCCGCGTCCTGACCCTGTGAACCAGGCTAGTGCCATTTTTTTTTTCTCCACAAACTCTTGCCTACACATACTCTCGCTCACACATACACACACATTCTCTCTGCTGCATACAACAACAACACTCACTTCCATCTACACTTATATAACACATTGATAATATTTCAATTGTTTGAAAAACATATACATTGACTGTACACTGCATTCCCATACCACATACATGACAAATACTTCCTGAATTGATAGCTTGACGTTAGAGGCTTGGCAACTGACTGATCGTATGTGCACATATGTGACATTTTTGCTTCCATTTGACGTTACAGTTTTTGAAATTTGTACCTTTTCAATACTTAGGTTGTTCTGAATTTTCATACTGTCTCGTTTCATTCGTTCCTGTCTTCTGTGGATGGTAAGGCTGTTTCATTTCCACAGGGTATGACTGCAGTGGCACTTAAACTTGGCAAACTTATATTTTAACATAATTTGATTACACATATAGGCTTTTTCCATCATTGCTCTTCCACTTGTTTAAGAACGCAAGTCATTTATTTATAGTGACTCTTCGATTGACTCATTGATTGTTAAACATTTATAATAGTTTTCAGTGTTTCCTCCATTGATTATCTTCTGTTACCTTTAATAGCTCTTGACCACATTTAGTTTATTTAATTTATTGTCCTTCAATAATTCTTCCTTTTTCCCATACCTGCGATTTTAGAGACTGATTTAATCCGTTTAAAAAAAAAAAAAAAAAAAAAAAAAAAAAAAAATTTTATGTGGAAAATAATGGGTAAGATGCCTACAGTATATTTTTCAAGGCGAAAGACAAAGATGAGTTCTGCAGTTGCACAGACAAATACCCCTGTTGACGTGGTGCAGAGAAACAACCCCCTCATCAAGGGAATTGGAGAAATGTCATACAAATGGCATACCAGGTGGCCAGCGATTGAACGTCCATGGCCACTTGACGGTACTTTAAACTCTGAGGTGATTAAAACAATACGAGTACTTGTGTCTACATACAAGGCAGAGCAGTGTGAAGGCAAAAAGGGAAGGAAAAGACAAGAAAAGAGAAGGATAGAACTAGAAACTCTGGATTTGTTTGATAAAGAGGGACAGAAACGGCTGAAGGAATCCAGAGAAGCAAAGGAGCGGATTACAGAAGAAATTAATGGGGCTTCTGAGATCACTGAGACGCTACTAGCAAAAGCTAACACACCCTTCTCACATACTGCTTCAGTGAAGAATCCCCCACCCTATAAGATGAAGCTTGAATTTGCTGATGCATATCCCCAATTGCCTATGTTCAGACAAAAGGGCAAATACCACATTAAAAATGATGATGATGAAACAGTAGAATCAGGGAAGGCTACGTCAACCATAGTGTTTTGCCCAAACCCTAGCCCCAGCACAGAAAGGAAGACACACCCAAGTGAGTCGGGTGATGACATTGGGGGATATGTGGAATCAATCAAGAAGATATTGGCCAAAGCTGAGAAAGAAGGTAGCAAAGTGGGCAAATCCTCTATGAAAAATACACAGGTAAAAAACGAGCCCAGTGACAGTGATAAAGACGAAGAAGAAGAGTCCGACTCAACCTATAGGGCCAAGCGGAAAAGCAAGAAAAAAGGAAAGGGCAGAGAGGATTCAGAGGACGAAGACTCAAGCCCCGGAGCAAAGGGAGGATCCTCAGGGTACAACCTACGCAATAGGGTCACAAGCAGGAAGATTCTTCCAGTGTTAATACGAGGACAAGCTTTGGAGTACAAGCCATGGCAGAATACGGATATGTCACACATCATTGAAAAACTACCCATTCTTCAAGATGGAGCACATCCTTGGATCTCCAAGCTGGATGAAATGGTGATAGGAACACAGTTGGCTATGGGAGATATCAAGAGACTTATAGCCAGTCTTCTCGGTGTCCCGGCAATGGAGGAGATATTGGAGAAGGCAGGCCTTAATCAATTTGTGGGAACTGCTGTAAATGATGCAGACTTGTTTGCAGGATTTAGAGGAAGACTGTGGAGAGCACTGCGAGAGACGTATATAACCAACATGCATCCAGACAGCATTCTTATTGAGCCATTGGGACCAATAGAGAACCCACGAGCCTATGTAACCAGGGCTCATCAAACATGGAGAAATGTCACAGGTAACGACCCAGACACAAATCGGATGGAGAAAGCAATCCTGCGAGCCAAAATACAGGAAGGATTGCCTGCACCAGTGAGAAGTAAGCTAGCAGAGGTGGTTGGACTTGGGAACTCCATCCTGAGTTTATACACAGATCATGTGGCTCACCAGGTCGAGTTATATCGAAAAAAGGAGAATGTTCAGAAAGAGCAAGACCAGGAAACCCTTAGGAAACTCAACCAAATACAATTAACAGATTGTAGAAAGAAGGAAAAGACACAAGCTGCGATCATGTTGCAACAACCCCCTTTGATACAACCAGACCAACCACAACTACAACCCGTTCAGTCTCAGTTCCAACCGCCCCAGCCATACCCTATTGTCCAAGTACCTCAGCCAGTCTTCAACCAGACAACACCCTGGAGAGGAAATGGACGAGGCTACTTTACAAGAGGAGGAAGAGAACAAGGTGGTCCAGGCAGTCCGCAAGGTCGGGGACCATGTTACAATTGCGGAGAAAGGGGCCATAATGCTCAGTTCTGCAGGAGGACACAAAGGAACTATCAACAAGGGGGCTATAGAGGAGGATTCAGGGGGCAAGTACAGCCACCCCGCGGACCGGTTAACCCTAATGGGGGCCCGGAACCGGGATACTAGGGGTGCCCAGAGAACCCAATGGAAAGGTGTCAGCTGGTAGTGTCAGGACCGGAAGAAGAACTAACCATACAGGTGAAGGTAAACAATCAACCAATAGAAGTATTGGTTGACAGTGGAGCCGCCTTCACCTGTATCCGACCTGAAGACGCTACTCACCTTCCTATGTCTAGTAAATTCATACGGACAGTCGGGTTTGAGGGTGTGAAACAGCTGATCCCTTCCACAAAACCAATTGAGCTCCGCTATCAAAACAAAAAGATAACAATACCTATATTGGTTTCAGAACACACTCCCGTTGCACTCTTGGGAAGAGATGCTTTATGTAGATTGAACTGCACCATACATTGTACGCCAGACGGCTGTCTGATCAACGTACCACATGAGGATAGACACCAACTGCTCATGACAACAGAAACAGAGCCCCCGTCAGTATACTGGCTTGGAAATCTAAGCCCAGGCCTAATGGAGCCCGTCAGGCTGTGGGAAAAGTTCCTTTTAGCAAATATTCCAAATGCTACGCTCCCTGAATATCCATTTCACTGCACACTAAAGTATTTCAAGTGTGCATCTCAGTCAGCTTCTGATGAATGGTTGAGACAACAGCCAACGCGAGTCCCACTCAGCTCTGGATGCATAATCCTGGGACCACAAGGGGCTGCTATGAAAATGAGCAAAAGTGAATATTTTGCCAAAGAATATGACATTGAGGGAGGACTTCCACACGTGACGCTGATGATAGCCAAAGATTACGACCAGGTACACTTAGGAGAAATGGTGGCAGAATCAGAAGATGTCATCTTTGCTCCAACAAAAGAGAATCCTGCCATTTGGGAAAGCAAAGACCAGAGGTTCATAAAAATCATGATTTCCGCCCAGGGAATGGGTGAGCCACAGACTATACAACTGACCGAAGAATCAATGCTCATTGCCAAATCAGAAGCAGAGAGCTTGAAAGATGACATGATGAGACAAGTTCCCGAATGTGTGTGGGCAAAACACAGCACCGACATTGGACTTGTTAAGTCAGCCCAGCCGGTAACCGTGGAGCTCCGACCAGGCGCTCGGCCTCCATGGAAGAACCAGTATCCACTGAAAGAGGAGGCAATACAGGGAATAGAGCCCCAGATCAAAGGCCTATTACAGGCAGGTGTTTTAAAGATAATTCAGAACCCTCAGAGCAACACACCGTTGCTACCCATTAAGAAGCCGGATGAATCTTTTCGCTTAGTACATGATTTGAGAGCAGTGAATGATGTAGTGTCTGACTTCCAAGCAGACGTACCTGACCCACACACCCTGTTAGCTCAGATCCCTCCCGAAGCCACACACTTCACAGTGCTGGATTTGTGTGGAGCATTCTTCAGTGTTCCCCTTAGTATTGAATCTCAGAGCCTGTTCGGTTTCACATTCAAGGGACAACATTATCAATATCAGAGACTCCCCATGGGATACAAACATAGCCCTCATGTGTTTAATAAGGTATTGAAGGAAGATCTGGAGGGCATTGGCCAGGAAATAAACAGCACAATAATTCAGTATGTAGACGACGTGGCAATTTTCTCGAAAGACATAGAAACGTGTCATAAGGATTCAATTAAGTTACTGCAGATTCTGGCAGAAAAAGGACATAAAGTCTCTCAGAAGAAGCTGCAGTATGTGCAGGAACGAGTCGTTTATCTGGGCCAGTCAATCACTCAGGGACACAGAAGTATCTCTGAAGGCCATCTGGACGCCATTCGAAAGGCTCCGAAGCCCAGAACGGTTAGAGAAATGATGACATTCCTTGGTATTGCTGGCTATTCATCGGCATGGATTGAAGACTATGCCAAATTGGCAGGTCCTTTGAGGACCATGATCAAAGAAACAGGGAATGACAAGCTCCACGGAATACTTACATGGACAGTGGATGGCAATTTAGCTTTTGAAACAGTCAAGCAAAAATTACAGGAGGCCCCAGCACTTGCTTTACCTGATTACTCTAAGAATTTTGTGCTATATGTATCCACGTCAGCAGGAGGTAAATTTGCATGTGCAGTACTCTGTCAGCCAACCGGTACGGGGATGAGTCCTCAACCCGTCGCTTACTACTCCACCGCTTACTCAGATGTGGAAATGGGGCTATCACTGTGCCATAGAGCTATGGTTGGAGTCTATTTGATGTACGAAAAAGCATCTGCTGTAACAATGGGATATCCAGTGACAATCCTAACACACCATAGCCTAAGAAACTTGTTAAATCATGGTAAATATGCCTTGACCATGTCAAGGCTTAGAGACTATCACAGACTTCTGGAACAGGAGGATGTTACTTTAGCAAGGTGCACTACGGTAAACCCAGCTGAGAACTTGCCATCTCCAGAGGACGGTGAACCTCACGATTGTGTAGAAACGGCAGAAAGATATTCAAGACTCAGATCAGATTTACAGGCCCTTCCATTACAGGAAGTAGACCTGGAGTACTGGACGGATGGCTCCTGTTACCGAATTGGAGACCAATTGAGCGCGGGTTATGCGATAGTCAAAGCTCAAGGGTCTGAATTTGTCATTGAAAAAGCTGAAGTAATACCTCAGCCCGCCTCAGCACAACTGGCTGAGCTGGTGGGTCTTACAGAAGCATGCTTGTTAGCAGAGGGTAAAAGAGTAACAATCTATACGGACTCTGCTTATGCGCATAATGTCTGTCATTTGTTTGGGTCAGTATGGAAACAACGTGGTTTTAAGAAAACTGACGGTTCTCCCATAAAACACCATGGGCAGATAATGAAACTTCTACAGGCCATGATGAAACCCTCGGAAATTGCAATTGCTAAATGTGCAGCACACAGATCAGATATGTCTCGGGTTACACAAGGAAACAGAGCCGCAGACGAAGCTGCCAAGACAGTCACGGGCGCGGCAAGATCAGTCGAGGCCCTTTTGGTCACTCATGAGATAGACTTAGAAGACAAAATTACACTCAGGGACTTAATTTCTATGCAGGAAGCAGTTCATGCAATAGATAAGCAGTTATGGGTGGAAAGGGGTGCCAGTCAAGATGCTACTGGATTGTGGAGAAGTCATGAGGGGCTGATGGTTGCACCTCCAGACCTACTGGGCCTGATAATACAAGAGGCGCACGGGCAAGCCCATGTCGCAAGGGGGGAGGTCAGGAGAAAAATCACAAAAGAATATGGTCTTTGGGCTCCCTACTTACTTGTACAAATTGATCACGTCATATCTAAATGTACCATCTGTCTTAAGAACAATATCAGAAGAGGAGTGGCAGTCCCTCCTGGCTACATCCCGACCCCAAATGGTCCAATGCGAGAGTTAGTCATGGATTTTGTTGATATGATAAAACCAATTGGCGGTAAAAGATACATGCTAGTCGTTGTAGACAGGTTTTCACGATGGCCAGAGGCCTGCCCTACCAAACGTAAAGACGCCCAGTCGGTTGCCAAGTTCTTATGTAGAGAGGTAATAAGCAGATGGGGACTCCCAGATCGCATATCCTCAGATAATGGAAAAGAGTTTGTGGACAAAACGGTAAAATTAATTCTACAGAAACTAGGAATTAAACAACGTTTAGGAGCAGTCTATCACCCACAAAGCCAGGGTCTTTGTGAAAGAATGAACGGCGTTCTAAAAAATCGCATTGTAAAAATCTGCCAACACACAGGTCTGAATTGGGTTGAAGCACTTCCTCTAGCATTAATGGCGTGCCGTTCAAGCGAATTGCGAGACTTACACATGACACCTCATGAATTGGCCACAGGCAGACGAATGCCTACACCTTGTTTGCGCACAAGCGGTAAAGGCCCGAGTCTATCCCTTTTGGAAGACGAAATGAAAGCATACGTGAAGTATTTGACTAATTTACATCGGAGTATATTCACGTATGTCTCTGACAGGCAGAAGCAAGAGGAGGCGCTAGAAAGGCTGCAAGAACAAAAAAGAGATACTGTGAAACCTGGAGACAAGGTGTTCGTGAAAGTGTTCCGACGCAAATGGTTTAATGAACGCAGAGAAGGACCATTTGAAGTTGTCCGTAGCACTGGAACAGCAGTCCAGGTCAAAGGCTCGCCAACCTGGTTTCATTTGACACACTGTGTCAAGGCACCAGTAGAAGAGAATTTATCTCATGACGAAGAGGACGAGGACACAGGAATACCTGGGGAAGATGCCAAAGGAGCAGAAGCTCAAGGGCTCCCCCAGGAACAAGTTCCAGAAGAAATACCCGACCATGTCATTAGCACTCATGATAATGGTGTGCATGCTTCTGGCTATGTTAGGGATGATCACTCAAACAATGGAGGAGAAAAAAGAAAATCAGTACATCCTCCCATCTCAGAGGATGGCTCACCAAAGGTTCCAGAGGGCAGCCATAGCGCCCCAGGAGAAACAGGTGATCCAACTAGAACAACAAACCCAAGACCCGTTCGACAAAGAATACGACCCCGACGTTACGAGAACTAACAAAGCAGTGGCCTTGGGTAAGACAAGTCAGAAAGAGACGGAAAGACGAATGACTCCAACACCTACCCCTCACTCAAATATTGGGGAAAGGAAACAAAACGCCGATACCTTGGAGTCAACTGGAATTACCTATGTGACTCCATCTTTTGAACCAACCAGAGTAGAAGCTAGGTTAGGCTATTCAGTTCAGTTACCATGCAACTGTACAAAATGGAACACTGCTAGTAGAAACCCTCCTATGTGGAGAGACAATCAAGGCAAGAGTATAGTGTTATCCGGAACTGTTGTTGATGGTGTATCCGTTGTTCAGGAAAAATATTATTCCTTTATTGACGACATACGGGTTAAGGAGGAAACTGATTGTTCAATTGTATTAATTAATGCTCAATGGAAGGACCAAGGGGAATATACTTGTACCTATTATACCTCAAAAAGCAAGTTCATTTCTGAACACAAGGTATGGGTTGCAGGTTACTTAACTCGTAGAATATTACTTGAAGTGAAGGATAGGAATCCCATTTCCTCTCCTTCAAAGATTGTATTAAAAACTACACTAAAAACTGTAACAACGGGCCCCACGGTAGATAAGATTTCAGAAATCTCTAACAGTGTTTATACACCGACCCTAGCTGCCTTCACTGATAACACACAACAATTGGAAATAAAACTTCCTACAAGTGAAACTTCCAATGTCACTGAATTACAGAAACAAGAAGACATGGATTTGACAATGCCAACGGAAGCAATAGTTAGTAACAACACAACAATGCTCTACACCGCTAAGTTAGAGCTTGGAGTTACAACACAGATAGATATTTTGACATCCCCAGAACTCACCAATTTTGTAGTAACAACAATGAAACCCACTACTAAGGTAGACATCGCTCCAAGTACGGATCCAACGATGTTCAACAGCACTCCGACACCATTTGTTAATAAATCAGTAATTAGCAAAAGCGACACATTGCTACCCACTACCACCCTTGTGGACGTAGAGTACAGTAAACTTGAACACTCCGACATTGACGGGTCACAGGAGGATAGGGCAGTGCAGGCTCATGGTGTACAAAAACGGGAGGCTAAGTGGAAGGCATTTGGGTTTGATTCCTCGGTAATGAAAATCGCCGACCCATGGGCTGGCCGGAATATGTGGTTTCAACAACTAACTCACTCTGTTAGGGCATCTTCTAAAAAAGGCTGTCCGTGCATAGTTAGAATTCCCACTCCAAACACATGGTTCTCAATTATGGAAACAAGCGCTGTGCCTTTGAGTCTTATTTGTCAATCTTATGCTCTGTCATGGTTGTTTTACATGCAAATGGCATCAACAGACCCTGTGTTAGCCGGTTCAACTGTTCTGTTTAAACCTCGAGGTAAATGTAAATGGATTGGACAGCTGCCTTATTTGAATTTGCTCGATGAAATGGAAGATATCACCCAAGCCGTCCCCGAATCAATGGACATATACCCTGTATTAGCGGAAGTTGGGTTTTGTTCAAATGATACGCATGGAGGACCAGGCATGTTTATGGGAATCTCTGAATGCAACAGCTACATAATGTCTTTCAAGTCGCAGGGACGGCGTATGGACAAGGGAGTTCATTTAGTAACTTTTAATACTTCCAAGGGTAGCAATAAAACTATTGAGGTGAGCAACCATGATCTTCCGGTTAACGTCACTATAGGGAGCTTTAAAGATATTTGGTGGGTCTGTGGTGCTAAGGCATACTTATTTTTACCATATGGATGGACGGGATGTTGTTATATGGCACAGTTGAAACTCCCATACGAGGCTGCGTCAATTGAACACGGACAACGACCCGACAAAACTAACTCTACTGATAACATTAATTCTACTGTTATGAGCAACGAGATTAATAGTCCAGGTGGTAGAATGAAGAGGGAACTTGCAGAGTTCCATAATATGGAGGCCTTCCATTGGAGAATAAGCCTGGGTGAAAAGTGGGGAATTGGAATATTCCCATGGTATGGAGTGACCTTTCTGGCAGATCATATTGATAATATTACCTACACTTTGCAGGGTTTTGCAAACGAGACGATCAAAGGTTTTCAGCTCTTGTCTAACACCCAGAGGAGCCATAGATTGACACTATTGAAACATGACTTGGCCCTTGATTACATTCTGGCAAAGCAAGGAGGCCTGTGCGAAACTTTGAATTTGACGGATAGCGCCTGTTATACTCTGATCCCGGACACCTCCGATAATATGACAAATGTAATTGATGCCTTACGGGTGGTCAGAGAAGCATTTGGAGCTTCACATGGAGCGGGAGTATCCGCGAACTCTTGGCTTCAAGAGAAATTTGGACCATTGGGTGCCGTTCTAATTCAGACTCTGACAGTACTGCTTGTTGCGTTGTGCGCAATGTTTTGCTTTTGCACATTGTTGTTGACCTTTGCCAAAGCCATGATATTGCGTTGGGTCGGAGTGGTGATGCCGGGTGACCAAACACAAATGCCGTTACTTGGTAGGGTTGATTATGATAGTGAGCATGGGAGAAGGGAAATGGAGGTTGAAGTCTTTGACATGTACCCAATTGGGTGATTTAACCTTATTATATTCTATTATTTACGTGAGAGTGTTTTGAAACCACCTGTAACCTTTATTTTCTCTATTATTTTGAAGTAAATTGTATCTTTTGCTCAAGGTCATATTCAAACCTTTATTTATTTTGTTTTTAAGGGAAATCATATTAATCTTTTGTTTTTGGTGTTGTTTTACTTGATTTCTTTTATTCAGTTTGTCAATGGTGTCAAGCGTCTTAGAAGCATTTCAGGGCATTTAAGCCTGCAGCGTTACCTGGGACAGGTGTGTTCAAACCTTGCATGGGATTCAGTTTTGACAAGGGGGGGGTACGATTAGATATTAGATAAACAAATAAAATTCCGTTTAATTTTTAACTTTTAAAGACAATAGTGCTAAATTTCTATGAGGAGATAATGTAATGACGGTCAAATTACCGCCTCTGATCCCACAGTCAGGCTTTGAGCATGTTTGATCTGGAAAATACAGGGATGTTTACACACTATGTATAATCATGTTACATTCTTTTATCTGCAAATATACTGGTCGTTGTTTTCTCTCTCCCTCCTCAGCAATATGGTGGAGAAGGAGTTCCTGTGCAATAATCAATGGACAATCAATGGACAATCAATGGACAATTAAAAGGACTCAGTGATTCAATAAATGGACAATGGAATGATGGGCGCGGCCCTGGACAGGACCTCTGGACTGGGAACAGAATGCTAAGTCTGAGCATTGTGGATAAGCACCCCACAATTAGATAGCAGCGTGCTGCAGATAAAGTTTGCTTGACGCATTGACACATTGAATTATACTCATCTTTATGTTCAAATATACTAGTGTATCCGGCATAGCATGTCACAATGAGGAAGCTATATTGTTTGATGTGAACTTGTGATATTGATGGTCGGACTGATTTATGCAAATATATTTAGCAACAACCTTAAATATAATATGTCAATCTGGCTTTACTCTTATACAGGTATTTTTTTGTATATTTTAAAATAGGTTTAAAGTCTAATGGCCGATTGGCACATGGTCATTTAATTTAGGAATAATGAATAATGATAATTGTTAAATTTAAAAGGAGTTTCCCCACCTTAATTGGCTTGACAGGTGCGGACTCTTCAAGTTGAACAAGAACGGTCTCCTATCTCTTTTTGCTGTCTTTTAGACAAGACAAATGTTTTGACCTAGGAGATAACAGCTATCTTACGAGACTACAGCCACGCCTAAAAGGCCATAAGCAAACATTTTTAGTCTCATTCTCCTGAAATTGGAAAATGGTGTACCTGATAGTCTTGCAGGAAAGTTAAGGTTAGCCGAATTTGATCTTTATTAAAAATTAAGCAATTACCTTTCCTAGTCTAATTTAAATTTAAAGTAATGTGACATAGAATATATAGGAAGTAGTTAATGCATTGAACCCCCAAAATTGAAGCTTAAAATAAGACTCTAAAAGCTATTCAGAATAGGATTACATAAGAGGATTTTTCCGAACAGAAACTGAGAACTGCAACAAAGGCCAATCATTGTTAAGATGTGTTTCATTACCTTTCTTTCGAGACTTGTTTAGTCTCGAAGGGGGGAATATGTGGTGTATTTTGTCATAACACATCCTAAAATGACTGTTTAATTAAGTAAAACCATTATACTGAATAACAAGATATTTACAAGCCAGAATGCATCTCTCCATGTGTGCTGAGCTATAGGATAGGACTGTTATGTAGTGTCCCACAACAAGGCCAGTATATAAATAGTGCTTACCCAAGAGAAGCAAGAGAGACAGGGTCAAGAATGTGGGTTGTTTGGCTTGGTCATTGAAAAGGGAAACCCTTCGGTATTCCTGCTTTTGCTTACATACATTAAAATAGGCTCAGGACTGACTGGTTTACGAGCCTAACAGTAGTTAGTTTATGTGAAGTTGTTAAACCTTACTATTCTGAAATACTGAGTAGACTCACAGGCACCACAGGACGTATACCTTTGAAGATGATGTTTCCCACTAAGTCTCTTTTGGTAATAGTTTAAGGAATAGTCAGTGTCCACCTATCAGGGACAACAAGGAGGCAGATCTTTATGACCAAGGTGACACTCATCTTACTTGGAGTCAGAGCATAAAAAGGCCTTAGAGTCAGAAGAAGAGCGGGTTTTGCTAGGAGCTTTTCATGATGCATCTACCTCACTTTTAATCTGACTCCAATACTTTGAATATTTTGATTGGCTTCGTTCTTTTGATTGCAGTTTGAGTTTTTGTTTATAATAAAGAATTGTTCCGGAAAACCTCCTCAACTGAATCAAGCTGTCTCTTTTTTTCATCATCCGGGTACCACCACGGTTTTTTGAAAGACTGTCCAGAAGCGACAGTTCAGTAAGTGATTTGGTCCTTTTAGCTAACTTCCTGTCAGTGACTAGCAGTTAACAGTCTCCTCCCTACATCACCACCGCATGAACACACAGCCGTCTTCATCAGATAGTGCCGCAATGGAGAGCAGCGAGTCATCGTTCACGGGCACAGAGACCCGCCTCTTTATAGCGCTCTGTCTCCTGATTGGCTAAAAACGGAGCGGGTTACTCTAAATTTTATCTGGCAAATTACTGCAAAGCTGAATGACTGGGAGACCTGTGTCATGAACTGTGCATACTGTTTAAGCGATCGCTGTATGAATATAGAGTGATTTAAAGCTGGGGTGGAGGATTTGGGGAGAAAATAGCAGTTGGGATAGAGATTTGAATCCAAATACCTCAACCGCTCCACTTGTTCTCTTTGGTCCCTCCCCTATGGTCCCTCCCTGACACGCTCTACACCAACAAAGTCGAGCCAAAGTGAATGGACAGTCCCAACAGCCAATAAGAACAGACAATCAAAGCCTCGCTCTGATTGGTCAAAGTGTACAGCTCATGTTAACTTTGACCAATCAGAAATCATATATCCCAGCTTTAACACGTATATTAACAACAACAAAAAAATCACCTACTTCTCCTTTAATTTATTCAAACATTTGTGTATATCATCATAAAAAAAAAAAAAGATTATTCGATTCATAGTAACCGACCAAAGGTTTCATAATGATATCAGTAAGTTAAAAATCTTCCCTTATCCAACTGCAGGGTCCTAAGTTCACAAGTATACGGCTACACACACTGACAGTTATGTATGTCATTGTCAGCTCAATTTTACGCCAATTAATCACCGGAATTTAACTGTATGAAGAAACAAATATCTATTAACACACACATCCTACAGCCAACGGGGGTAGAACTGTCACTTTTATGAGAGAAAATAATTTGGCCCCGTTTCACTGTTCCAAGGGTGTGGTACAGAAAATCTAACTGAAGGCACTCAAGTAGGTGATTAGGAATAAAGAGCCCTTGGCAAACACAGGCTTAATACATACACGCAGCTAACTCTAAGGGAGACAATGCACGCTCACTCTGCGGAGGTGTATCTCTTGATGTTTCCCAGCACCATATTGACTAATGGGTTAATACCTTTTCCATTTGGGCCACCTGGAGTTTTGAATGCCACACCCCGTGTCCCATGTGTGTAATGTTATCCTTTGATTCTTAAGAAGTGGAAATTATTATGTAAGTACAGCTCTAGAAAAAATTCAGAGATCAGTCTAAATTTTTCTTCAATCTTCATCTCTACATTTACTTTATAGAAATGGTTGTAATAACAATATATTTTGGTAACACTTTATAATAACTATCCGTTGTAACTTGTTAATAGCTCATTAGTAAACTCTTAATTAATGATTATTAATGATTTGTTAAGTGTTTGTTAGCAGTTTGTTAAGGATTTATAACAATGGTAGATAGTTAATAGCTTAATAATTGAATCAGTTCATCTGGGAGGTAATCCGAGATTAACTGATCACGTCACGTTCAAGTCCATGGCATGTACAGTGTGTATTGAGTTTATTTAAAAATATTTGAAAATGGGGCTGCCCTCAGTTGCCCATGCACTGTGTATAGTCTATAGCCTATTTCAGCCTCGTCGGTATCTCGGATTACCTCCCAGATGAACTGATTAAATTATTAAGCTATTAACTATCTACCATTGTTATAAATCCTTAACAAACTGCTAACAAACACTTAACAAATCATTAATAATCATTAATTAAGAGTTTACTAATGATTTATTAACAAGTTACAACGGATAGTTATTATAAAGTGTTACCGTTCATTCTTTTCAAACATATGCCTATAAATAGTAAAACGAGAGACACTGAACATTTGGAGTGGTCTCTTCATTTTTTTCCGGAGCTTTATGAAAGCAGGGCTGAACTATTATCTACCACAAATTACAGTATAACAGCCCAAGAAAATAGCTATTACATTTCACATGCTTTTTCTCTTTTCACACTTTTTTTAACGACCAAGATTGAATTATATCCTATTTTAACGACTATAATAACAATAATAAATAAAAAATTATAATCATCATTTACAGTATTATAATCCCTATGTGTCCCTGAGCAAGACACTGAACCCTAAATTGCTCCCGATAGTTAGCCTGCTGCTATCTGTGTGTGAATGGTAACGTGGGAATGGGAACAGGTCCCCCTTGAAAAAGAGTCTCCGGTCTCAATGGGATTTACCTGTATAAATAAAAGTAAAATAAATAAATAATAGTAAGTATACTAATGTGCTATGAAATGGATGTTACATGAGTTCATAACAGCTACAAATATGTTCCAGAAAAAACTAAAATGGCCGAAATATATAAATAATTTGAATAAAGCCGTTTTGCTTGTTTCCGTTTTGTTCCTTCACTGAGTGCTGTCTTAAGCTTTGTGTATTTGGCTTTAACTTGCAACTGACTTCTAGCCTCACAAGCCTGTCAGCACCTTGTTGTGTTATGAATCTGCTCAGTAAGCTAGAATCAGGATCCTTTGCACACACAGCTACATCTAACCTGAATAAACATCTTACAAATTCAAAAGTTAAGTGCAAGCCAACATATTTACACTGTTACTTAAGAAAACTAAAAGTCAGCGTTGTTGATACACAGCCTTGGCTCTGAAAACTGGTATTTTGCTAGCTACGATGGGCCCCCTTTTCTTAAGATATCCTTTGGTTACATACCAGTTTACAGAGCCTAGGCTATGTATTGACAACCTACATTTTTTAAAGCACAAATACATTAAAGACAGGTTGTGGATTGTGAGGAGATATTCACTGATTTTGACAAAAGGGGATTTTGTCAACAAGCGTTCTCCAGAATAACTGAGTCCACCTTTAAGTGTGTAAGTCTTCTCTGGTGAACAATAAGAAATCAACACCAAGAATTTGCATTATTTGAATAGACTGAAATATCTCAGCAAACATCAGATTGATGGCAATGACATTTTGAACATTCATTTACACTTTAATCCTAATTTTACTTTTGGTTTTTTGACTCCTCTGACTTCCCCTCCAGCTCAACCACGTGTCGCCACATGTCTCAAGTCACGGCCAATATTGTGTTTCAAACTCTTACAAAAATGGAAATCAGTGGGCTGTTCATAAACACACTCTATATAGTTGTTAGTCATTGAAGGTGGAGTCAGCGATTTTGGAGACCATTTGTTGTCAACATCAGTGAATTTCTCCTCGCGATCCGCTACCCGTCCGTACTGCGAGTGTGCTGTAAAGAAAATCCGGTGTTAATACACAGCCTAGGCTCTGTAAACTGGTATGTAAACAAAGGCTATGTGTAAACCAAAGGGGCTCTCCATAGCCAGCGACATACCAGTTTACAGAGCCTAGGCTGTGTATTAACACACTTGATTTCTTTTGAGCACACACAGTACAGAATTGGGAGATATTCACTGATTTTGAATTGTGCTAGCGACACCTGCTGGATTAAACTAGAACAACATATTTAGGAGTGTTTGTCTGACCCTGAAATACTGTATATTTATAAATCCACAACACTATTTTAGTGTTGCTATGGAACGTTTGACAATGGGGGAAATAGAGTAAAAGTAAAGACACATTAGAAACAGAGCAAACTCTCTTTACTTTCTTTTAATTGTCTATTTAGTTTTGATTTGTGATGATGTAACTATTCAATGCAAATACATATATGTATAGTAACTCCATGTTGTTGTTTTTTTGTCTCCAGTTCTGTGTATATGTTCTATAAAAAGTAAAAAAAAAAAGTATGGGCAGAGAGATCTGTGTCACATACAATTTTTTGACAACAAGCAATCTCCAAAATCACTGACTCCACCTTTAATTTCAATTTCTCGTGGAGGAGAAGACTACCACTTAGTAATGAGACTTTATCTAATGTAAATATCGTTTATGTTTATCTTATTCTAAATATATTTATCGTTCCTGTTGCACCGTG